>VZQC01011925.1:334223-400696 GCA_009823505.1 Rhizomys pruinosus | reverse complement strand
TTATTATTATTATTATTATTATTATTATTATTTGGTCTTTTTGAGACAGGGTCTCCCTGTAGTCCCAGGTGTCCTGGAACTCGCTCTGTAGACCAGGCTGGCCTTGAACTCACAAAGATCCGCCTGCCTCTGCCTCCCGAGTGCTAGGATTAAAGGGGTACGCCACCATGCCTGTCTTCTCTTCTTTATTTTTATGTGTATGAGTGTTATGACTGCATATGTTTAAGTGCACCCATGTTGTGCAGTGCCTGAGGAGGGCAGAAGAGGGTGTTAGATCCCCTGGAAATGGAGTTATAGACAGCTGTTAGCTGCCATGTGGGTGCTGGGACTTGAACCCAGGTCTTCTGTAAAAACAACCAGTGCTCTTAACCACTGAACCATCTCCCCAGCCCCTTCTCAAGTATTTTTTTTTTTTTTTGGTCTTTTTGAGACAGGGTCTCCCTGTAGCCCCGGCTGTCCTGGAACTCACTCTGTAGACCAGGCTGGCCTTGAACTCACAAAGATCCAGCTACCTCTGCCTCCCAAGTGCTAGGATTAAAGGCGTGCGCCACCACGCCCAGCTCCTCAAGTATTTTTAAATGAAGATCAAGGCTAAATAAAGCAGAGGAGGAAAAGCTTCCCTGGTTGGGGCATTTAAGTAGAGGCTCTAAGGATAAAGGAGCAAACCAAGAAGTTCTTTTAATGAAGACCATGTAGGCAGAGGTGATGGTGTGCAAAGGCTCTCTCTCTCTCTCTCTCTCTCTCTCTCTCTCTCTCTCTCTCGGTCTTTTTGAGACAGGGTCTCCCTTTAGTCCCAGCTGGCCTGGAACTCACTATGTAGACCAGGCTGGCCTTGAACTCATAGAGATCTGCCTGCCTCTGCCTCCCGGGTGCTGGGATTAAAGCTGTGCACCACCACATCTTGCCTATCTTTTTTCTTTTATAAGTTGACTATTTCAGGTGTTTGTTACTATAACATAAAAGTGGCTAACACAAACCTCCAAAAATAAAAAAGTAAAAATGAATAAAAGAAGGTTCTTGGCTAGGCATAGAGGTGCACACCTTTAATTCCAGCACTTGGGAGGCAGAGGCAGGTGGCTCTCTGTAAGATCAGTGCCAGCCTGGTCTCCATAGCAAGTTCCAGGCCAACTGAGGCTACAAGAAGACCTTGTCTCAAAAAGACAATAAAACAAAATAAGGTTCTTGTAGATTTAGAAGACTCAAAAAACCTTCTCATCTGACTTTTAATGTAACCTATAGAGAAATCAAAGCCCAGTAATAGAAGTTATTTGTCCAAGGTTAATCTGGTTAGTGGCAGAGCCAAGATTTGGGTTTCTGGAATCCAAGTCCAGTAGTTTCAGCAGAGCTCATGGTTGGTCTGTGTAGGCTTGTGAGCTGCAGGAGAAGGGCTGGTTTAAACTGCTGCAGCTTGACCTCTGCCTGCTGTCACAATCTCTACACTTCTCTTCCTAGCAACAAAAAATTAACAGAAATGAACTTGACAAAGAACACCTTGGGGTATGAAAGAATTAGGAAATTATGTGAAGTCTTGAGGTCTCCAGAATGCAAACTGGAAGTTCTAGGGTTGGACAAAGAGGAAGTTGATACAAAAGCCAAGAAGCTTCTGCAATCTGTAAGAGCTGACAATCTACATCTGGTCATTAAGTCAGATTAAGACTATAATGAAGAAGGCAGCGGGAGCTGGTGGCAATGTTTCTAATGTGAACCTGATATTCCTTTAAAAATGAAAAATGAGGGCTGGAGAGATGGCCTAGCGGTTAAGAGCGCCGACTGCTCTTACAGAGGACCTGGGTTCGATCCCCAGCACCCACATGGCGGCCGAGAGCCGTCTGAAACTCCAATTCCAGGAGAACTCCAGCTCCAGGGGAATCCGAGACCCTCTTCTGACCGCCGCGGCATTGCACGACACGGGTGCACAGACTTGCATGCAGGCAGTACATTCACACACATACAGAACTAAATAAAATTAATAAAAAAAAAAATTTAAAAAAATAAAAATGAAAAATGAAAACACTCTGCATGTCGAGGTCTTGGGTCCTTAGTTTATAGACACTGACCTGTATCCAGAGACACTGAACTGCACTTCCCTTACTTAGGTACAGGTTAATCACTTCTCTGCAATCATTTGTTGTATTTGGCATGGAGGTTGAGAATAAAATGAAAAGGAAAAAAAAATAATAAACTGCCGCATCTGAGCAACGGGATCCTACCTGTGCCATTTAGAGTGCCAGCCTCCACTATGAGGAGAAACTAAAAGCTTTGTAAGATGAGACTTCTTGGCCTTCTGGGTTTTCAGAAGCTCTCTCTGGGCCATCACCTAAGGTGTTTGTTTTTTAATTAATTAATTAATTAATTTATTTTTGTGTATGAAAGTACCGTCTGCATGTAGGTTTGTGCACCCGTGTCGTGCAATGCCACAGAGGTCAGAAGAGGGTGTCGGATTCCCCTGGAACTGGAGTTCTCCTGGAATTGGAGTTTCAGACGGTTCTCAGCCGCCATGTGGGTGCTGGGGATAGAACCCAGATCCTCTGCAAGAGCGGTAGGCGCTTTTAACCGCTAGGCCATCTCTCCAGCCCCCATCACCTAAGGTTTTTACTATAGTTGGACTGCAGTGTTGGTGATATCTGAGGCCTTTGGTAGATCAAAGCCAAAGCTCTCAGATGCTCTTCATTCAGCTTTTATTTACTGAGCTTCTGCAGAGTTAAAGGCCAGAGACCAGGAAGACATGTTTTTGCCCTCCAGGAGCTGATAGTTGTAGGGACTGGCCAAGCCTCTGTAGCCCCCAAATGTCCCAGTGTGCACAGCCAGAGGTCATATCTACTATGGTGGTCTCTTTAATCTGTGATGCTGCCTCTTGTAATGAATGAGACATAGAAAGCTGGTTGTGTTAATGAGAATGGATGTCACTTAAAACCAGGAAGACTTGCTATAGTCTTGACTCTGCTACTGTGTCTCATTGGTATTTCTTTGGAAGGGGATATGGCTGGTCACTGTGTTTTGGTTCTCAAGACTGATCTAATAACAGGCTTTATAGTGCCCTCTGACCAGTGGGTAGAAGAGGCCTATGCTGTTTCTACTTCCATAGGGCCAGACCTGAGTGCCCTCTTCACACCTCAGCATGAGGGCCACCCAGAGAAGGTACAGAAATATTTTGTTTCTATTCTTTTGAGAGAATATGAATTTGTTGTCTAAAAAGGGAGCAAAAATCCAATTTAATTTTACTTTCAGCTGTTTAACTTGATCTATTCCCTTCACAATAAACAGACTGTTAAGGAATGACAAAGTAGAAATCGCTACTGACTGATTAAATTAGAGGCTACCTCTGGCACCTGCCCTTTGCTCTGGTGAGCATCCCGGCAATCACAGGTGACCACAGGACACAGCTATAGCTATGATCCCAGAGGCAGAACAATTGGGCCAGGCACCTGGAGGTAGGGAGACATGGCCAGATTTGGGGTGGAGTCCCTGGAAAGCCTTTCTCAGGCCAAGGGGCAGCAGCCCTGAAAATATAGCTAAGAAGCTAGGCATAGTGGTACAGGCCTTAACCCAGCATTCAGGAGGCTGAGCTAGGAGAATTTTGAGTTTGAAGCCAACCAAGCTTCTGCCTCAAAACAAAACAACAGAAAAACAAAAACTAAAGACAAGCTCTCTGTCCTTAAGGGATATGGGGCAGTGAAGACACGTGTCCTTTACACCCCATTCCTCATCCTCCCCAAGTAGCTCTTTTGCTCAGCCTTCTCCTGGGCTGGCCTGCAGCCTCTCACACACCTTGCCCAGGGGTCTCCTGGCATTTCTGTAGGAACTCTCAGATATAAACTGGTGCTCTCAGACCACTGTATCTGTCTGGGACTCCGGAGTCTAGGTGCTGTCCCTTGCAATATGATAACTTTAAGACTCGCTCTGCTCTCTGACTTCTATCTTCCTAAGAAGATTTCTAGCTTGCCCCTGAAGGAAAGAGTGTCCTTGGTAGAGTAGTCATTGGACGAGCAGGAGTTAAATGTGCTCTGTGTGCCTAAGCTATGCCACCCAAACGAAAGAAGGGCTATGGGGCTGAAGAGATGGCGGTTAAGAGTGCTGACTGCAGGGCTGGAGAGATGGCCTAGCGGTTAAGAGCACCGACTGCTCTTGCAGAGGACCCGGGTTCAATCTCACTGTAGAGGAGTTCATTAAAGCACAAGGTAGGGAATGCACTGGTGGCAGCTCAGGAAGGGACCTTCCCCTGCATCATCAATTGGCCCAGGGGTAGCCCATCCAATGTCCTCCTCAAGGCATATCGAGTGTCAAAGGTGTATTTTAAACATTTTGGTTTCTGTCAGGCGTGGCGGTGCATGCCTTTAATCCCAGCACGTGGAAGGCAGAGGCAGGTGGATCTCTATGAGATCAAGGCCAGCCTGGTTTACATACTGAGTTCCAGGCCAGCAGGGACTACAGGGAAACCCTGTCTCAAAAAGAAAAAAAAAATTGGTTTCTGAGCCATTTCTCCAGCCCTCAGGTACATTTTCTGAACTGCTAAAAAAAAGATTTCCCGGGCTGGAGAGATGGCCTAGCAGTTAAGAGTGCCGACCGCTCTTGCAGAGGACCCGGGTTCAATCCCCAGCACCCACATGGCATCTGAGAATCATCTTTAGCTTCAGTTCCAGGGGAATCTGACGTCCTCTTCTGACCTCTGTGGCATTGCATGACATGGGTGCACCAACCTACATGCAAACAGTACATTCATACACTTACAAGAATAAATAAAAATTAATTGGCCGGGCGTGGTGGTGCACGCCTTTAATCCTAGCACTTGGGAGGCAGAGGCAGGTGAATCTTTGTGAGTTCAAGGCCAGCCTGGTCTACAGAGTGAGTTCCAGGACAGCTGGGGCTACAGGGAGACCCTGTCTTGAAAAGACAAAAAATAAATAAATAAATAAATAAATAATAAATTAAAAAAAAAAAGAGTTCCCAAAGAAACGGCTGGAGCTTGAGAAGGATGGAGTAAATGAGAATACCAGCCAAGCACAGTGTCAGGTATTTAGCAACATGCAGTAAAGAACCTTCCTTTTTACAGTGTACTGGTTAGTCTTGGTCCTACAGCAAACTGCCTGGGACACCTTGGACAGATCCCCTCACCTCTCTGTGCCTTGCTTTTCATCTATGAGATGGGGCAGTGTCGGGACTTGCTGTAAGTCCTCTTGAGGAGTGAACAAGTGAGCATCTGTGGAATCCTGGGACCAAGCCATACGAATGTCAGCTGCTGTGATAATTTCCAGACTTGAGTGCTGTGCACCTGTTAGTGGTGTTTTCAGCAGGTGCCAAGGATCCTGCCTTTTGGAAGCTGGCCTTGCTTTTTTTTTTATAAATTAAAAAAGCCAGTGACGGGCGACATGAACAAGGTGACAGGCATGCTGGGGACAAATGCTCTATAACCACTTGGCCTGTAGTCCCATATTCTTTTTAACCTTTGTTTAAGGAAATTGAGCTGTGAGGTGGCCCACACCACCTTTAATCCCAGCCAGAGTCAGGTACATATCTATGAGATCCAGGCCAGCTGGGGCTACAGGGANCGTGAGAAAAAAAAAAAAAAAAGATAGAACAAAAACTTTATATAAAAAAAATGTCTTATCCTACATCCAAAAACTAATATACAGTTCAATGCAATCCCAGTTCAACCTCATCATTGACGTCTCTCTCTCAGATTAGAAAGAAAAATCACTTACAATCATAATGAAAGGATCAATACTAACTATCAAGGAAAGAAAAAACCAAAAGGAGGAGAGACACCGAGATAATAGACCAAAAGCAAGAGCACGCCACTAAAGGGCACAATCCGGGCTGAGCACAAAAAAAAAAAAAAGTCAAGTTGAAACAACCAAAAAAAAAGCAAAAAGATAGAGCACGAAACAGCTGGCCAAGACAACGGATAAGAGAGGGGATAACAAAATACTCTGAACGGTTTCTTTAAACCTAATATGACAGCCGATACCCAATAGATTATGTAAACTTGTAATAAATAACCCAGCCTGCCTAACAAAGGTCATCTCAAATGTCCTGACACTGAGTGCATCCAAATATCTCCACAAACAGTCGCACACCAAACGACGCTTACAGAATCGAGAGTGTCGATGCGAACAAAAACATCGCAAAGAAGGAAAGTATCGCCAAAAATCGCCAAGCACATCCAATTCAGTACCTCATATTGATAAGGACGGTCAAGAGAAAGCCCAATGGTAGGAGAAAGACCAGTCTGGAAAAATTTAATTCATCTAATAAATTCAACGCCTCAAAAATCCAAATCTAGAGCAATTTCTTATGTAGTTATAAGGCAAACATTTTTCCCGTAAAAGATGAGTTTGTTAAGAAAACTCAACAACCTAAGAATATCAAAAAACTATATGACGGTGGGTTGTGTCATGGAATCTTACTTTTTTTTACTGCCCACTTGTTGTTAAAATTACCCACCAAGATGCAGCTAGACTCAGGACTGTGAAGCTTGGCAAGATATCAAAAGAGAAGAGAATTCAGAACAGAACAGGAGAAGTCAGACCCAACAGATCCTTATACGTTATGTAATCCAGCTTATTGTGTATGTGTCCTGCTTTGTGTGTTTCGTGACCACTACAACTCAAAAGTACCTGTAATGCAAAATTAAGAGCAGAGCCAACCATTGTCTATGTTCCGTAGCCCCAAGATATGGACAGCGATATGAATTTCTAAACGAGAGAGTGCCAAAATAAGCACTTGCCAGATGGAGTAGTGGTGCCAGAAGGAAGCAATGATGGTACACCCCTGCATACCCACACAGGAACAAAAATACAAGAAAAAATAGTCAAGTTGCAATGGCACCATGCCTGTAATCGCAACCCACTCTGCGAGAGCGTACAGCAAAAAGCGATCTACCCCAATACAATGGTTGAGATTTCAAGAATTCAAGGCCAGAAACAGCTAGATAGTGAGTTAGAAGCCAGCACGAGTTATATGAAATTCCTGCTTCAAAAACAAAAATCTTGCCTCGCCCACCTAAACCTTCCAAATAATATTAGCTCAAGTAGCTGAGTGTGAAGTAAGGCAAGGTTAGAGGCAGATGATCTGTCATCCACAAGTGGGGAGAGGCATGGAATGCTGGCCAAGAGCTTCACATACTCAGCTCAAGGTCCTCCTCCTTCTTACAACCAACAACTCTCAGGAACATACCAACACTATATAGCTAAAGCACCCTTCCTCTCACTCCCAGGAAAAAAAAAGCACAGACAACTAATAAAGATTTTACCTCTCTTCACAGAGGATACATTGGAACTAAATAATAAAATGTAAAATCTTGGTGGAAACTGGGTGTGAAATGATTCTGAAAAGCTAGTTTTTGTTTATAGAATACGTCATGGACTCTGACACAAAAAGCGAGTAAAGAAAAATTACTGATATTGGACATTGACATTAAGGAACTTACTTTATTGATCTTCTGTCTCAGGTGTGGGTATTATCAGGTCCTATCCCTATAAATGAGGGCAACAGATGAATCTAGAATTTGCTAAAAGAAAAGCTCCTCCGACACTAGAGCTAACAATAAAGCTTGCAAAAATTTGTTCTGTAAAAGATGATGCTTGCACTAGAAATTACTAAAAAAAAATTTTTGGTCTTTTTTGACACAGGGTCTTCCTGTAGTCCCAGCTGGCTCGGAAACTCCACTATGTAGACCAGGCTTCGGTCTTCTGAACTCACAAGAAGATCCCCCTGCCTCTGCCAAGTGCTCGCGGATTAAATTGTATACCACAGCTTGGCAATAGTCTAAAATATTTTTATATCACATATCTGAAAAAGAACTAGTATCATCTAGAATATATTTATAAGGATCACTGAAAAGAAATTCAATATTAAAAAAACACATAAGAGGAGTGGACTTCAGCAGCGTGAAAAACACTTATTTATTCTGCCAGAGGGGCCCACCCAGCTTCAACCACCAGCCCACCATATGGCCAACTCACAAACTGTTCATAACTCCAGGGGACCAAGGGGAAATCTGATTGACCTACTTTCTGGGCACTACCAGTTCTGTGTCTGCTGATCCTGTGTTCTGTATGGTTGAGCATATACACATTTGTAGGCAACATAGGTATGCACAGGCAACAAATTATTCATATATGTCAAATAAAAATAAATAAATCTTAAAAAATCAATCCAATGAAGAGGCAAAATACATGAACGAATATTTCACAAAATGACATATACATGGAAAATATGCACATGAAGAGATGTTCAAAATCAGTACGCCACAGACGCCGGACGTGGTGGTGCACGCCTTTAATCCTAGCCACTCAGGAGGCAAAGGCAGGCTGATTCTTTGTGGTTCTTAAGGCCCCAGCGCTGGCTACAGATTGAGTATGAGTCCTATGACAAGTGGCTGATAGTGCGTGTACAGGGAGACCGCTGTCTTGAAAGACCAACAACCAAACAAACATAACAAACAATACATAACAAAAAACCCCAACAAATGCATTAGGCCATTAGGAAAAGGTGATCTCTTCATCTACAACACTTTGTAGAATGTCTCAAGCAGTGATACATCCAAATACACACTGGCAAGGATATGGAAAAAGTGGACTTAGTCATACATTGCTGGTAAAAGTAGAAATGAGTTGCTTTGAGAAAATATTTTGGCAATTCCTATAAAACTTACATGTAACACCCATAGGATTCAACAATTGTACTCTTTGAACATCAATCCCTATGTTAGACATTTTGTCATTGTTACAAAATACCTTCTGTAAACAAGAAAAGAAAGATTTATTTTTCATAAAGTATCAAGAAAGTATATCTCAGATCCAGTGCTATGCCTCCTGTCTGATTTGTACCCTCAAGGTGATGTGCGAGCTTCATGTAGAGAGGGAAGCTATGGCACGTGGACATAGGATCTAACCACTAGCATGTCCACATTGTCACAGTAAGCTACCAGAACATGAGGAGGAGCAGGGAACAAGATACAGCCCCATTGGACCACATCCCTTATTACCCCATTTCCCCCCAGTTAATGTACACCTCCCCTTAAACGGCTTCCAGTAGTATAATCCTATTAGATGCCACTCCGCAAAAGGATATGAATCTGCATCCCAACTATTTTCAACAAATGAACCATCTAGCGAGAGTTTCATTTGATCCCCAACACCATCTCAACAATTCCCTCACCCAATTAAAAAAAGCTTACCATTTGCTAGCAACACTACCGCTTACATCAAGAATATATTTATTGTCACTGTTTTAGTTTTGTCCATACAACTAAACTCTCGGCTGGAAAAATAGGCTTAGTGGTTTGAGCATGCGCATTTCCATTTAAGGCTCATGCTAAGAATTCTTTCTTTTAGTACTTCTCTAACCAAAAAGCAACAATCTGGTAGTGTCTAAGCAAGATTGGCTCAGTAGGTATGGCACTTGCTGCCAAGCCCTGACAACCTGAAGTTCAATTCTATGAGAGAACCTCACATGCGGTACAAGAAGGAGAAACTTACTCTCTCATCTGTCTCTACCTTCCAATTACCTGCTTCTTATCACATCTTGCGAATGAGCCCTACAGACCACATTACACATATGCAATTCAATATGAATAGTTTCATGAATAACATAAGTGGGATGTATGAGACACTAAGTGCATTTAAAGTTAATTCTCAGGTTAAGACGGTTTCAAGCAACCAAGCCAGTGCAGTGAGAACCCTAGCTGATGGCATGTTTTATACATCCCCTTTAAAAAATAAGTCCAGTACATAAATAGAATTGGACAATAAGTTCGTGGCCGCCCTCCCCCAGAACTGTGTCTTCTCAAAAATTAGAAACTTTATATGTGATATGTGAGTATCCACACCCTTTGTATGAAATGCTCCCCTGTTTCAAGCACTCTCCCCATAATTAGATACACCTACCTTGTAGTGATCATATACATTAATTGTTGTAGAGCTCTGGATATGGAAATGTCTCAGATATGATTTAGTAAATGCATTTTAAATAAAAACAACAAAATTGTACAATTCCACCAGCTCCAGATTCTTTTCTAGTGTCCACTGCTCGTGCGTGGCTAGAACTCTGGAGACATTGGTTCAAGCCTTTCTGACTTTTACCAGTTAAGACGACTATAGATATATCAGTAAGCGCTGTTGGGGGTAGAAAGAGTGGACCACATATTTCTCAATTCTCATATTATCGGGAAAGAAATCTTACTTCTTTGGTGCACTAGCCTCTTTTGCTTAGTAACAAAATTACCGCCTGTAGAGAGAAGCAGGATTAGTTGTGCTGTTTCCAAGCCCGTGTTAGTGGAATTATTCGGTGAGGTAGGCGAAATAATTGTGTGTTTGTTATACAAGCAAATTGGGCAACCGGGAAATCAGAAGGATTCTATAAGGTTCAGATTAGAAAAATGTGTCTGCAAGGTTTGACTTATCGAGATGCCAATATTTGCTCCTTCTTCCCTGGGTATTTAACCTCTTGTACTGTTTAGCAAATAGTGCCATATGACGTGTAATTCTGAGATCCCTGTCATAGGGTACATCCAGTGCATATCTCTTTGTTCTCTCTTTTACTTGTAACTTCATTGGTGGTAACTGTGAATCCCTACAATTTACATCTAATAAACCATTCATATACTAGTTCTGAATAATATAAGATCCAATTAAAGTGCAGAATTTTATAAATCATTATTATGGAGGAAGAAAAATAAAAGGCTATCCATTTAATTCCAGTATCCATACATCTCTTATTTAAACTTTTTCACTCGAGGAACTACGGGCTATTGGTGGCTTGTGCATGTACTCCTTTCCAATTCGCAAGTTGGTTCTTGGGAGCCAGAGGCCCAAGATTAGGATGTGCTCTGTGAATTTCCAAGGCCAAGGCAAAACCATAGTCTGGTTTAATCACCATAGTGTATGTTGCGCAGGCAAGTGGCGGCATATACAGACGACCCTGTGTCAAAGAAGACCAAAAATATTAGATCGCACATCTAACGCCCTCTATTCACTGCAAACATCACAGTAGAACCACAACTATCTGAATTCCTATAATCAAGTATGAGGGGGTTAGTTTGTGTAAAGGCTTTAGCGAGTACTGACACGTTGTGAATTCCGGATAGCACCAGCGTAAAAGACAGCATGGGCACCGCTACCCATTCTCCTAAGTGTCGGAATTTTCATTCTGTCACTGTCACTTCCTGATCATAATATCTAGAAAGCTCAAAGAAGGAGTCCAGGATTCCACTACTGCCTTATATTGCCGTGTCTAACCATCGAGATAAAAGTTGCGACACATAGATGAGTACATACATAAATAGCAGATCCTTTCTCTCCTCAGTACATATAGTTGTGTTTTGGAAGAATGAAGCTTAGACCTAGAACTTGGCCACGTCCTCAACATAAATAAAATCCAACAATAATAACATCCCTCTCTAGCTCTCATATAGTCACATAACGTCAAAGAACAAACCAAAACTTATAAGCTATATAAAAAACCTCAAAAACTTGAGCTCTTCCCGTTGTCACATCTTTATCTCTATATATAGATTTTTATTAATGCCTATTCCTTACTGCTATTATTATAGTCCCTTCAATAGAGTGTTTTGGCCTGGGGTGGCACATTTAGATGTAGTCACGTCTCTGCTCGCCCATCCGCACTTCACCTGCCACGTGCCTGGCGCAGAACAAGCCACAGAGAGAGAAGGCGTCCCCAAGTCGTCAGCGCCCCTTTTCCCGTTTATAGAAACAGGAATTAGTTAGCCCCAATTAAAAGTTAGTTCACGTCGGTCTGGTCCTGAGTCTAGTCCTCTGCACGAGCAGCCAGTGCTCTTAACTGCTGGAAATTCTCTTTGATCTATAACCGCAAAAATAACAAGAACTAACAAAGACTGATTTCAAGTAAACCTAATCGAATGTTTTACACCTAAATCATAATAGTGATCTTCCCAAATTATTAATTTAATCTACCACATTTATACTACACTAAATGACAAATAATCGCTTTAGGTTCACTAGAAAAAATTCGATTCAGCTATCTTTTGACCACCGAGCACCTCACCAAAAACAGTGTTTTCTCGCCTGGATTCTCCCACCCTACTATTCCTCTCAGGTTCGACCTTATTCCTATGGCACTGATTAACTGTAAATTCTGCTCCTACCATTTGTGCACTGAATGCCCTTGTATGTGACATCACAAATTACCCAACTCTCCCAGTCCATGCTTAACTCCTGACAGTAATTACTTCCCATTCACAAACATAAAGAATAGCGAAATGTAAACGACTTTATATATTATATTGCTAGAGAGCTATTGTTGAGTCGCAGCAAAAATTAAATCTTCTAAGGACCTTTTGGGGAATTCCGGACCGTCGCAGTTGGCAAACAATCGACGGGGGCCAAATGCGTAAGCATGAGTCCAGACAATTGAATCATCTCTCAGTAGCACAGTGTTGGAGAGAGGACCAGGCCCGATAAATAGGCCATTGCTCTGGTAGACGTTAATTCTAGTGATGAATATAGCAGATGCCAGAAAATAGCGCGTATCAGGAATGACAGGGTGGAACCCCGAAATCTTTGTCATTTGTCCCAGCAGACCACAATTTGATACAGAAGTCAATGAGCTTCAGGGTGTCGAGGTGAGAAAACGCAAGAGAGCTCAAACAAAATACTTTGAGAAAGTGACCCCATGAAGAAATAAGTCAAGAACAAGTTCTGATTCAACAAACAATAATTAACTGCCACGTGCCAATCGCCCTCTCAGCACCCCAGATGTGTGATCTGACGCCCATATCTCCTTCCCCAACAGACGTGGGCCACACAACAACACTACATCCAACCCACAATTAACGAAACTGCATCACCAACCCAAAATTACGAGGAGAAACAGTTCCACAAAACAAACACCTAATGCGTAGGTTACTTGTAAAAGCGTTGGTGCCTCAGTCAGACCACGTGAGTCAACTAAGTCTGAGAATAACCTTATTGAGAGGACCACTATGGGCGGGACTAAACTATCAGTCCCAAAATACCCACCTACACACCTTTACTCTGAGTTTCCATCACGTGGCTCTTGACCCCACAAAATCCAGCCCTCCTATTGCACTGGCTATGTTAGGTGTCAGAGCGAATAGTGCGAAGCCACTACAGGCCCTAACTGCGACAGGAAAACAGGTCACATGAATAGAGCATGTCCGTTCCTCTTAAGGCTGACCCCATTCAGGTACAAACACCAGGTTCTAATTTTGCTCGTCTGATTTTCTCGTCTCACTCTCCCTTGTGCATACTCTCTCTCTCTCTTCTCTCTGCTCTCTCGACGGACTTGAGGACCTGAGGCTGCCAATAGATAAAATTTGGAGGCAAGCAAACTCATATCCCACCAAGACCCAAAACTATCAATGCCCTTAGTCTTCCTCCCTCCGGAGTCTCTCGGAACAGTGCGACCAGCTGAGCCTTTAAGCTGAAACCTATGAACGCCGATGGAGCGGAGCACTAAAACACTTCTCCCTTTGAATTGTTATTCTTCTAACATAGTCGAACAAACAACTAGAAATTAGTATTATCTTTCGGTGCAAATTTCTATGTCCCTCAGTAGACTTTTAAGTTTCATAAGGGTTGTGTGTCCTCTCTGGGAATTCATTTATAGCTTAAATCTTCGGATAACCAAAACGATTAACACCTATTATACCGAACGATAGTCAATAGTTATTTGTTATATATGAATGAAAATTTTTTCTGCATCCCCTAGACTAATGGCTGGCCTTGAAATCAACAGAGAAACCATTCGCGCCTGCTCTGTCTAGGAGTTAAAGGTCGTTGTGCCGAAACCGGATTACGCCGCGGCGTAGATAAACTTTATTTTGTTTTCTGCTCACGTGTAAATATCCAAGAGGTGTTTGGCATGAAATGGCACAATGCATATAATGCTCATAGCACTGTACAAGCTAAGGTAGTTCTGGACCTCGACCCAAATGAGTGTCCAGTAGAGGAAGAGTAAGAGGAATAATTATCACCTTCACTGGTCTGGGTAGAGCTCTGTGCCAAGGAGCATCTCACAAATTTGCAACCCCTAGCATGCGACCCTCAGTACTCCAAGCCCTACCTATAAAGAGAAAAGAGACCCGAGAATGATCTCAATATTGAATCCAAATAAGTTGCTCAACCACTCCAGCACCCCAAGGAAGTCCGAAGGACAGCCAGAAACTGAGCCCAGTCTACAAGACATCTCACGCCGTCATCATCCACAAGCGTACCAACGAGAGTTTGAACTTAGCTGGATGTCTTTGTGGATGCCTTATTCCCAGCTACTATGGAGGATGATGCAGAAGGATTAAAAGGTTGAGGCCAGCCTGGGCCCATAGCAAGAGGTTACATTACACAAACAAAGAACAAAAACTTTAACAGAATGTTATAAACATCTATTAGACAATAAGTTTCAAAGGCCAGGCCTAATGGTACAAGCCTGTACTCCCAGCTACTCCAGAGCTGAGACAGGGGTATCAGAATTCAAGGCCTGGCTGAGTTCCAGAGAGAGTTAACAGCGAGCTAGCCTTTGTAGATTAGGGAGACCTTGTGTTAAATTTAAAGGCATTATTAGCTGGCGTGGGGGCACGCCTTTAATCCTAGCACTTGGAGCAGAGAAACAGGCGGATCTTTGTGATTAAAGGCCAGCCTGAGTGAGTTCCAGGACAGCTGGGCGCTACAGGGAGAACAACACATGTGTCGAAAAGACAAAAAAAAAATTAAGCATTATTAAATAAATAAATACTATGTAACTTAAAAAAGGAATGGGTCTAGCATCTAGGGGCTTGGGTCTGATTCCTAACATGGTAAAAACAAAACAACCTTCTCACTATTATATATTTGGAAGAAAACCCAAAGAATTAAAGGAAGGGAGACCGCAAAAGTCAAGTCGGCAACCAAATAAAACCA
Organism: Rhizomys pruinosus; assembly: GCA_009823505.1. Classification (NCBI taxonomy): domain Eukaryota; kingdom Metazoa; phylum Chordata; class Mammalia; order Rodentia; family Spalacidae; genus Rhizomys; species Rhizomys pruinosus. Next base: position 385,802 of record VZQC01011925.1, on the reverse strand, counting down.
AAATGTAACAAAACTATCAGTAGTATTCTAAAAACCAGTCAAAGCGAAAGGCGCAAAAGAGGCAGGACGAGCCAATAAGCCACTCGGAGCATGGGACATGGTGTAGGGTGAGACTGCTTAGGGGCGGCTAGACGCGACGCTTATTGCCTTATACACAGAACAGTAAAGGGGAACAAGAGGGTTGGTCCCTAAAAGGTATGCTCATGCGTATCTCCCATGAAGTCTCTGTTTTTGCCCGGAACCAGCTCCGTGATTGCAGGCAGATAAGCAACAGTACCTCCACTTTGGCAATGTACTTCTGGGGGTGGATTGTCTTAGGGGTGGCTGGAAGAGAGTCTCGACTCTGAGCCCTCTTTTTGGGGTCCCCGTCTCAGGCGAACCAGGATGTTGTACCTTATAAGCAGAATGATGAACAGCTTATAGCAGGCCCGCAGTTAAAGGAGTACTTGGCTGCATCGCGTCAAAACCCGGTCCGCGGGCTTTAGTGTTATGGCCAGGCTTCCTGTAAAACCCCGAAATGGGTAAAGGGCAGTGGCACTGGCCATAAGTCACTTGGGCAATGGTGCCGCTGGTAAAACGGTATGCCCTGCTGGGCTAAAGTCGCCCCCAAACGACGCGCCACCCCTCCACCCACCTCTACCAAACCCTGAGTGAGATTGAGATGAGAAAGTGCCCACAGTGTAAGACTGCTTTGAAAGAACCTATCAAAGATTACAGAGAAGAGAAGAAACTCGCTATTTAACAAGCTAAATGCGGCGAAATAATCACCCCAGATTATCCATTAACAAATACGTATGAAAAGCCTGAATGAACTCTACGCACCAAGATGGTGCGGCCCACGGTAGTACTTTTCGCACATTAACAACAAACGAAAGGGGTATTAGGAGAAAGAAAAAAAACAGGAGACAGAAAAAGCAAAAGACGATACCAAAACGCTTCCCAGGATGACAGCCAAATAGTAATCGACTCATGAGCGTCGAAAACATACCATGCCCCAAAGGTCGTTATCCTATCTTACTAGTTCTTGATGAAGAGAGACATTTGTGGATTGTCAAGGAAGTGTGTAAACCTCTACACAATGATAAAGGTGGTAGAAATCGATTAAACCCTAGCACCTTGCCAAAGAGCGAGACAGTGGTAACGATATATTGGCTATGTCAACATTAAGGCCTCATGAACGCCCTGCAGTAAGCACCATGAGAACAGCAAGGCATCCGTTTAAGCACACTGCTATCCAGCTTCTACCATAATTATCCTGTGTAAGTTTGAGAATTATTATGTGTAGTGAATACCGATTGTCCTGCATGCAGGTATTCGCGCACCCCGTGTGCGTAGCGAGACCCAAGGAACAAGATGCGCGCGCTGAGGTCAGAGAAGAGGAGGTACTCTAAAGAATTTCCCCATGGGACAATCATTGGCAGTATGCATCCGTAGAGATTACTGGAATAGACAAACACGTAAAGAGAAACGGGGATACTAGCATCAGCCCAAAGACGAATGAGTAGATGGGGGCTGAAGAGAGCGAGAGACAACAGAACCGAAGAGGTACCTCTGCCAATAAGAGCGTGTCGGATCTCTAAAACCGCTAAAAGTGCAGCACATCTCTCGCAAGCCCACACGTCAGGAAACTAGACGAAAAGTTACACATAGGGAACAAGAGTGAGACAAAGAGGACTACCACGAATGACATACGTAGCATATTGCTGCCAGTGATATAAAACCCACATGTATAAACTTATCACGAAATAGGAAAGTACTACATAAAGCAAGCACAGATGCACAGAGAGCCAGCGCAAGGCAACCACCAAAAACCAAAAAAAAGAGTGAAAAGCTGCAGCTTAACCCCTAGCACACATGAAGGACTTAGTCGAACCGTCCAAGCCTCAGCATGGCAGAAGGCGAAATGGGAAGAGCCAGCAGCGTATAACCCGAGTCATAGAGCACGAGGGATGAGACAACGTACACACAAATAGCCACACGATGTAGAGACTATAACCAACCAATCCATAAATCGAGAAAAGTCAAGATAAAGAACAAGGAAAGCTCTCATGGAATGTCCCAACCTACGCATAGTAGAGATGGAATAAGCACAGACTAAGCCTCAGCTAAGTATATCCATTACTCGTCAATAATACTCCACCTCTGAGATGCCCAGACCTAAGTAACAACACGAGCTACAAGTCCTCAAACAGGCAAGACATAACTATAAGGGGGAGCTCTTCCAATAAAGCTCATTTATAATGAAAACCCTTTGATATCAATAAGAGAAGCACAGAGAATTAGTGTGAAGAACAGACCACAAAGGAATATTGGGCACACTGATGGAAAAGATCGGGAGACCGTCTGACATCATTGGGCTGACGACATAGAGTATAAGTGAGAACAGGAATCTCCACAATCCGAGGAAGTAGTCAATTTGGACCATCAAAGAATACAATAATCTAACTTAGGATAGAATGAGAATCCTGAAAGAGATAATAATATCCCCAAAAGACAATATAAAAATAGGCCAGCGAAACCCATACAAACTACAAGACCAGCACATCTAGTGAAACTCCAAATAGGACCAAAGTTCAAAAAAATATGAATACTTACTCCTACGCCCATCCATAAGCATTCAGAGGTGTAATCAAAAGCCAAATTACATGGTTGAGATCATCCAGGTCAAACAATTAGTCGAAAATCTCTCTGAGGAAAACACAACCCACAACCCGGTGAAAAACCCATATGTCTATCATTAACAAAGTGGCCAAACCCCCCATCAGAAATTGAACACACCCCCGGACCTTTCTGCCTGCTTCAAACCATGATATTATGCATCAAAAATGAGTATAGGAACATGTTGGAGGCAAAGCTATCCCTAATTGTCAGTCCCTAAGAGCGGACTCTATCTGTATGACATATAAATACACCAGGCTACTGATTACCCCAGCTCACAGAAGACTGATAACAAACTAGCTCCCGGTGATACTATAAAGTACCCAACTAGTAAGTACTGGAAGTAGACAATAGTTCTCCATGGAGCATAAACAAAATGATAGGGCAGAAAATACATAGTGGTCTGGGCGAAATCCCACCTGATTTAAAAGCATCAAACTTGAAGCAACCTCTCAAAAGTGCGAGACCGCAGGAGCGGTAGGCTTCAACACATCCTCGAGAAACACCTAGACGGATAAAAAGAGACACCACTTAAACTAAAGAAAGACGAGGCACAAACCCGCTAAGAGGCCAGGGGCATCGAGAGGGTGATGTGGCCAAAGAAAGACTAAAGGCAGGAAAGAGAGGCAGACACCCATGGCTGACCAAACTCCCTGCACATCGAACACCTGACGGTTCGGATCCCCAGCAAGCACCACATCGGATCCGGCAGCCGGCCCCTTGAGAACCTCTGATGCTCTGACTCCCGAATCCCACCGTAAGACCAGGAGGATTAGATGAGCTGTCCAGACATCACCAGCGTGGCGGAAACTCGAAGACCCTCTATCTCTGATCCCCCGCATGAACGCGAGGTAAACGGCGCACCGACAGTGAGGGAAGTACGAGCCCTCCGCGAGACAAGAAGAAACTGCACTAACAACCCAAAGACAAGCATGCTCTCATAGTACACATTCAAAACACAACACCCTAAAAACCCCATCTAAATAGATAAAACCATTAACACATAGGAAGACAAAACAAATACAGAGGCTCAGAAGAAGTCCAGAATGGAGAGATATAAAATGAATAGGATGAGCAACCATCCTCAGTTCTTTCAAATAAATGAACTTCTCTAAATCCCCAGAGATGGAGACCACGAAACCCTCGCCCCAATTAAAAGATTTAGACTGGGAGAATGGATTAGGAAAACAAAACCAATCTAACTATTTGCTTAATAAAACTTCACCATGGCAAACCTCACCTCTGCCAAGTTTTCATAGGATAGGGTCAGACCAACTACGCTGATGAAGGGTTGTTATTGCGCGCAAGATCCCAACCTATATTTCCCGCAACATATAACTATGGTACCAAAAAAGAATTGATAGCGGCCACGCCAAAGATGCGAAAATGTGGCCTTTATCTCAATATGCGAGACAAAAATAAGAACGTTCACCCAAAGCGCAACACAAATGACAACATCTCAAGAAGAGAGTACAACCAAACACGTGGACCCCATTCATCACCGGTTTTTATGTAATAGAGAACTTTCATTGGATGGACGATAGATCTCACCCATGAAATAAGCTACACCGCACACACACCACCACCACCTGGGCGTTGTACATGATCACCAAACTTATCCCCACCCACTAATAAGGTACCCAAGTCTGGACAGGAGCATCTGCAAGTGCAATCAAGAATTTATACCAACGTTAGCCCCCCACAACTCCCAATTCAGCAGCTACGGTTAGCTATATCAAAAAAACCCCATTAAGTTTCCAGCTTGGACAAGAATCAACAGGATCAAAGGTATTAACCTAGAGAACAGCTCCAAGCTAACTGTAAGTGACACAATACCCCACCATGCTGATGTGAGTCTCTCTCGCAGAACATTGTTCATCCGTGTGGAGAATTATACCAGCGCGCAAAAGCGAACAAGAGGAAGTCACACTTCTAGCTCGACACCATCACGGGTAAGACCAAAGAGGCTACCACCGAAAAACTCAGGCATCCCCATTATCTCGTGCCAAGCACAGAAAATATGCCAGCCCCGTCTCAACCAAATATCATGCACAGAGACTGAGTTATTCAATTCTTAGTGCACACTCAAGTCATCTTAGAACCAGCAGTAAGCCTACAACACTTCTAAATCACCCCCCCAACACAGAAGCATACACTCTAACCCATAAACAGTTAGCTATCAACGTTAAACAAAACATGTGTGAGCCACTAACTCTAATTATCCACTTATAAAACCTCACACATGCCAACTTCTGATACATAAAATAAGATGATGGGTCAACTATGTGGAAAAGACCAATATCAGTAAGAAAGAAAGTAAAAAAACGATTCCTGGAAGAGCGTGATATGGATCAATTGGAAATAAAACAGTACACAGAAAAATCCCTATTGCCGGAGACAACAGTAAAAGCCAAGTCCTAAGAGGAATGATTATTTACTTCTAACAGCTGACATCCAAGTAAAAATAGAAATATATAAAAAAACAGGATAAGTAACAACAAGTTGTGAAATGATCATTAAACACTACTAAATCACGCTTATAGTGTGTCAAAATACTATTGAGAGGAAAAACAAAACTCTTATATTATATAAAAACACTTGCTTAGTTGACAATAAAAGACATTAGCTTAAAAATTAAGCACCAGGGGCTGGAGAGAGATGGCCATGGTTAAGAGCACCGACTGCTCTTGGCGAGACCCAGTTTCGATCCCAGCACCCACATGGTGGCTGAAGAACCATCTAACTCGCCAGTTTCCAGGGAATCCGACACCCTCTTCTGACCGAAGCATTGGAGCACGGGGGATGGCACCACACCTACATGCAGACAGTACAATTCATACACATACAAATGATAAATAAAAAATAAAAAAAGCATCAATAAGCTGGGCGTGGGTGGTCGCACGGGCCTTTATATCCTACACTTGGGGAGGCGAGGCAGGGCACAGATTCTTTGATGGCAAGTTCCAGGACAGCTGCGGACTACAGGGAGACCACTGTCTTCGAAAGACAAAAAAAAAAAAAAAAATTAAATTAAGTTTAAATTTTATAAAAAGCACAAAAATGCGGATCTTGCATATTTCCATACCTAAAGATGTATCAATTGTCATCAGCGAGACAAGAAACAAAAACAACCATCTAATAATAAGTTTCTAGACTAAGATTACCTGTGAACATAAATTACTAAAACTGTCTTTCCTATGAACCCGCATTATAACATGGTTATACTTCCTCTTTCCCTTTTTTATTCAATTTAGTTTGCTGACATAATACAAATATAAAGTTTCATATATTACGAGGGGGTCAATGATGTTTCATGACATGTATACCCATTGTTGTTAAAGCTTTACATCCCCTGATGTTTTAGACCATGTTCATAATTTTTGCTGGTTAAAACTTCACATTTCGTTTCTTTGAGCTTTTGAAATATTTGCAGCAATATCACATCTATGTTAATTGATCCCTACTTAAAATCCACACCAAAGCTCTCTGCTTATGTAACTTGCCAACTTGGTATGTATGTCCAGTTTCATCCACTCATCCCTTCTATCCCAGCCTTTGATTGTTCATGGATTCTGCTCTTTAGCCTTTTTTTTATACTCCATATAGTAATATGAACATTGACAAAGTCTGAAATGAATACTATATGGCGTTAATTCCAAAACACATTTAAAGAGACAAACTTCACAGTATTCTTTTACTATCATAATATTGCATGCAATGGTAAAAAGAACATAACTTTCATCTCCTATATATTCCAAAGCAACTTATGTAATATTTTTAATGAACTTAAAAAAAAAAGAGAATTCTTTCTCATAAATCTTCTTAGAACCAAGGCATCAATAGAGACCATATTACGTCAAGCGACATCTAATAGTGCTATCGTCATCGTTCACTGTAGGTACTATCTTTCTGACCAATTACCTACTTTGACTTACCATAAAGATTTGGTGCTAAGATCCACAAATGAGGGAACACCATTCATCATTGTTTTTTCTGAGACTATGATAGTTCACTTAGTATAACAGTCTAGTTCCATCCATTTACCTGGCAAATTTCTGATGTTGTCATTTTCTTTTACTTGCTGCATAGAAACTCATTGTGTAAATATACACCCATATCTACACTATACGCATTCATCAGGTGAGAGACACTTGGGTTGCTTCAGCTCTTAGATATTGTGAAAAGAGTAGCAAAAACATGGTCTGTAACACGATATCTCTGCAATAGAATGAATTCTTTGGGTATAAGTCCCCGGAGTGGGCTACCTTTATATAAGTCAGACTGGCTAGACTTTCAGTGTTATACAGTCTTTTTTTTTTTTTTTTTGAGACCATCATGGTCTCCCTATAGCCCCAGCTGACCTGGAACTCACTCTGTAGACCAGGATAGCCTTGAACTCACAGAGATCTGCCTGCCTCTGCCTCCTGAGTGCTAGGATTAAAGGTGTGCACCACCATACTTGCCTTAAAGATGGTTCTTAGCCACCATGTGGGTGCTAGCAATCGAACCCGGGTCCTCTGCAAGAGCAGTCGGTGCTCTCAACCACTGAGCCATCTCTCCAGCCCCATTTTTAGTCTTTTTAAAGAGTTCTCCACACTGCTTTCCAAAGAGGTTGCATGAGTTTGCAATACACCAGCAGTGAATGAATGTTCCCCTTCCCCTATAACCTCTCCAGCATTTGGCATCATTTATTTTCTTGATCAAAGCCAAGATGAAATCTTAAAGTGGTTTTAACTTCAAATAAGAATATTAAAATAACCATCTCTCTCTTGACTTCCTGTGCTCATTTTCGAGATATGAACCTTGGCTTTCTGCTCCAGCCCTGGCCACCATGCCTCCTGCCACAATGGACTCTAATTCCCTGGAACTGTCAATCATAAACGCAAATAAACTCTTCCTTTTATTAAAAAAAAAAGAATATTAAAATAACCATAAACTGGGCTGGAGAGATGGCTCAGCTGTTAAAAGCACTGATGTAATAGGGTAATTTCACCAGAGAAGGCCACTCATATACAAAGTAAGGCCAACAGAAAGTCTTTAGTCAGCTGACGACTACACACCAGACCCCCTGTCCAGGTTGTATAGCACCAACTCACAGTTGGGAGGCATTTATATAGGAAAAAACATATTAAGGGACGGAAAGTTTAAGTTCTCAAGCTTAGGGGTGATAAGCCCCTCTAACAATTTCTATTCTCTAAAAGAAAGCCAAGCATAAAGTACAGGAGCCGTGCAGAATGAGTTAGTTTCTAAGCAACCAGGTAGATGCTGATCTGTTCTCAAAACTTCAGTCCTAGTTCAATTGAATTAAACTTTTCTTTAATTCCCATATTTTGAGTTAAGTTTTAACTACTGGGCTCAACTGAGACTCAACATATGGCATAGCTATGGCAACCTTGAGGTGCTTTATTACACTGACTGCTCTTGCAGAGGACCTGGGTTCAATTCCCAGCACCCACATGGTGGCTAACAAATGTTCATAGCTCCAGTTCCAGGGGAATCTAGTACTTTCTTCTAACATCCGTGGGCATTTCATGACACCGGTGCCCTTACATACATGCAGGCAATACACTGATGCACAAAAAGTAAAAAATAATGTATAAAATATTTTTAAAATAATAATGAACCATACTCAAGTTCTCAGTTTGTATGACCTTTGAGTTTAACTTGATTTATTTATTTATTTTTGACTTTTTGAGACAGGGTCTCCCTTAAGTCCCAGGTGGCCTGGGACTTGCTATGTAGACCAGGCTGGACTTGAACTCACAGAGATCCCCTTGCATCTGCCTCCCCAGTGCTGGGATTAAAGACGTATGATCCCAGCACTTGGGAGGCAGAAGCAGGTGGATCTCTGTGAGTTCAAGGCTGGCCTAGTCTACATAGCGAGTTCCAGACCAGCTGAGGCTACAGGGAGACCCTGTCTCAAAAAGACAAAAAAAAGACATGTGCTACCATCTGGGGTTGAGTTTAACTTTATAACTCTCCTAGCTATAAACTAGTAACTTTCTCTCTTTTTTTTGAGACAGGATATCCCTGTAGCTCCAGCTGGTCTAGGACTCCATATATAAACTAGGCTGGCCTTGAACTCATAGAGATCCTGCCTGCCTCTGCCTCCTGAGTGCTGGGATTAAAGGCCTGTGTCACCACACCCAGCAAATTTGTAACTTTCTGAGAATCTCACAAACAAGATTATAAACTCTACATTAAAAACTTAAGTTTTAACTCTTTGACCTAGAATATGTCCTTGACCCCTATGACCCTTGAAAACAGCCTATGATATAATTTATTTAAAAAAAAAAAAAAGAAGAGGGAACCTTTCAGCTGGACTTTGAAGGGCGGAGATAGGTTTACCTGGAGAGGAGAATAGCCAGAGAGTATGGCATTAATCAATGCCGTTAGTGCTCAAAGTGCTTGTTGTTTTTATAGTGTCAAAAAGTGCCAGGTTGCTGAAGTGTGTATAAGGTTAAAGGATGACTGGACAGAGGCTGGCCAGGGTGCTAGGCACAGAGCACAAATGTCAGAAGCAGAGACTTACACCATGGGATTCAGGGAACTCACTACCCTGTGGCTGTCTCTGTGGCATGTGTATGTTTGCTACCAGCTGAGAGGATCCCTGCTTTCTCCATTCATGTTTCTGACTTGAGCCTGGCTCCCGTCTGTGATGGGGCCTCCTGCCACTCCTACTCTGCCTGCATCTTCAGCCCCTGCTTAGGATTCCAATACCTCCACATGAGTCCTGGCCTCTCCAAGACCCAGAGCCCATGGACCAGCCCTTCACCCTGTGGGAAAATAGCATATCCAGGGGAACCTCAGAGTTCCCCACATACAGATCCATTAGGTTGGCCCTAATGTCAGGCCTAATGCTGAGCCTTGCCCACCATGCCATTAGCAGTGGAGCAGGGGTTTGTCCCAGTACTGTGGGTGAATTCTTTGGTTACTCCCTTCCCCCTGGGCTGGCCTCAGTATATTTGTCAGCTGAACTTCTGTAGCTGGACACTGAGGCTCAAGAGGAGGAACAAGGTTTTCCAGTGCTCTGGCAAGCAGGGCTGTCTGTGCATCTTCCTCCTGCCTAGGGTAGGAAGGGGTCAGGAACACAGAAAGCAAGGACTATTTTCCCCTACAAGTTCCTGCCAAGTTTAATGTGAGGGCCAGGCAGGAGGGCTACTCTCCAGGGTAGCAGTGACCTGCTTTCAGCGAATCCTGGGCTGCAGCCTTGTGCCTTCTCTCTTTCCCAAGCTACACGGTCTGCTCCGATTAGCACAATGACGTCAAGAAAGCATGTCACCTTCAGTCTCCCCTCAGCCTGGCAGCTGTGATGCATTGGTTTGGAGGTGTCCCCTGCCCCACTATAGAGGGACAAGGACAGCAGGGAAAGAGAGACTATGTTGTTCCCATCTGGCTGTGACTGCCTGGCCTCATCCAGCTGTTCCCCATTCCCCATTGCCAAATGGTAGATGTTGGGGTGAGGTCAGCCTGGAAGCTAGGGACCTGCCCATCAGCTTCATGTGAATGTCTTCAAGGCTATTTCTGGCCTTGCCATTATCCCAATGGCTTCAAGTGATAAATATAGACAGATTGAAAAGCCCCAGTGGCAGGCAGGCAGGCAGGCAGGCAGGCAGGCAGGCAGCACTGGGAAGTGTGTGGACGGGGGCTTGGTTATAAATAAGTCTGCTGGAACACCTCCCTAGCCATGCCATCACTGCTGCTGCCAGGCCAGTGTGTGTGTGTGTGTGTGTGTGTGTGTGTGTACTCAGAGAGACCCACTCCCTCCTCAATTCCCTGCCTGCCTACACCTGTGTCTGAGGTCATGGGTGGAAGAGGGCCTCTCCTTCAGCCCTGAGTGGGCATCATGGAAAGGTGGGTGACCTAGCAAGAGGGTCCTAAGGACAACTAGGGCAGGAAAAGTGTGTTATGTTAAGAATAGTCACCTTGCTCTAGCACCCTTCAGTCTGTCTAACTTCTCTTGGTTTAGTAATACTGGGAAAGCAGGATTCTAGGGCCCAGGCTAGGCTCCTGCTAGAAGCTGTCACAGGCCTCATAATGATATCTTTTTTCTGATTCTGTTCTGTCTAGATCCATCCTTTTTGTTTTTTATTTTTTTTATTATTATTTTTTAATGTGAATGAATGTACTGTCTGCATGCAGGTCTATGCACCCATGTTGTGCAGTGCCTCAGAGGTCAGAAGAGGGTGTCGGATTCCCCTGGAACTGGAGTTAAAGACGGTTCTCAGCCACCATGTGGGTGCTGGGGATTGAACATGGGTCCTCTGCAAGAATGGTCGGTGCTCTTAACCGCTAGGCCATCTCTCCAGCCCAGTCCATCCTTTTTGCTATAGCACAGCTTTGTTTATCTTCTAGGTGCTGGTCCTTGCTGTTGGGCCTAGCTTGCCTGGTGGCCCTTGTTTAGATTAATGTTGCAGAGGTGGGAATTCCAGACATACTCTGGCCTGTGGCTGTATCCTTCCTGGTCCCTTACTGCTTCCTCACACTTACAGTCATCTTCCTGCCTTTCTTGGCATTCTTTAGTTCTCTTCATGCCTTCTCCTCCCTGCCTTTTCCTCTGACTCCTCCCAGCTAGAAGCAATTACCTGGGGCTGCTGGATGGGGAGCAGGGCTGTGCTCAAGAGACACTTCGCTTCTTGTGGAAAGGATAAAAGTCAGTAAGCTGGCAAGGATCCTGGGATCTCACCATGAATAAAGTACCATTGCCATCCAGTAACCAATCATAGGAAGTGGCACCCTGTGAGTCTGTTCCCCTCTGCAGCCTCATTTAACAAGGGCTGAGCATTGGTGCATGCAACCTGGGCCTGGTGAGAAGTGGCATATATTAATATAGCATAAATAAATGATGCTCTGGGTGTGCTTGCAGACTGCACATGGAGAGTAGGCTAGCCTGTACAGGAGTATGTTGTCCTTTGGAAGAGGAGCCCACGTCCACCTCCCCATGTATTCTCTGAACTTCAGGGCTTCAATGGACAAAGGAAATCACAGAGCCACTTTGGCCTCCTAAGTGGGCAGCACATGCAGGGATTGATTATTTTAGTCCTGAGAGTGAGCTCTCAATGCTGCCAGGGCAAACCAGATCTAGCTCTTGGTTTTAAGAAACATGAGCCATAGGAGGGGACACAGCTATAAGGTTCTGTGATATCCATGTGAATACCACACACACCCTATGGGAGTTGGAGGGTGTCTGCTCTTGGGGTACGGAGATACGAACTGGGCCATAGAGAATGCTGTGTTCACTGAACACAGATGTGGGGTTGGGTACAGCACAGGAGGGCCTCCTAGGTGAAGGAAATGGTCTGTGCAAAGGTACTGAGGCAGAGGAGGCACTGAGGGCCCCTGTCTATGATAAATAAACAACCTAAGATTCTGTTTGTGTCAGCCTGGTTAAGACTGCACTAGGGAAGAAAGCTTGGCTGGGGGAAAGACCAGGTAGAGCCTTGTACATGGGTAAAGTTTAGATGTCATCTGGGATTTCAGGGAAGATTGTGGAGGGGCTTTAACTAGAGGAGTGACACATGCTGATATGTGCATTAGACATTTCGTTTGACTTCATTTGACAGGCCGAAGGAAGGAGATAGAGGTGGGCAGGCTGATGACAACATCACAATGTCTTGCTTTGCTGAAAGTTTTTTTCTCTTCTCATGGGAGCTTATAATATTGGGATGTGTACATGTGGGTGTATACTCAAGAGCTGATTGCTTCTAAAGGCAGCAGAGCCAAGCACCTGTGAGCTGTGGCCTGGGAAGAGCTTGTGACAAGCACAGAGGCATTGGTTCTGATTTACTTTGCTATCCTCCTCAGGGGTGACTTTGTCCATCAAGCTTTGCCTGAGCTGGTAGTCAGGCCTAGACCAGAGATAGTGGATCCCCCAAAGACTGACCGGTGACTCCCTCTCCCCAAGCTCTCAGATTCTAAAGCTACACAGGCTGTTTCTGGCTAGGCATTTGCATCCCTGTCTGCCAACTTGACCCGTTTACCCCAGTACTGAGGGAGAACCCAGAACTCTGACCCCCCTACAAAGTAAGTAAAGAGGGCATGCTGTTTTAGGTACAGATAAACACACCTTCTCAGGGACCACAGAATCCTGCGTCCTGACCAGTCTGATCATATAAATATTTGTGGTGTGTGTATGTGTGTGTGTGTGTCTGTGTGTTTGTGTGTGTGTGTGTGTGTGTGTGTGTGTGTGTGTGTGTGTGTACTGATACACAGAGTGGTGAAAGGAGAGACTGGGGTGGCCACAGCCATATCCTGGGGATAGAGGTGGTGTCTGTGAAGAGCTATGTGAGTGAGATGTCAGCAACGATGTTGTTCCTAGACAGACAAGTCCAGAACAAGCCCTACCTTAGCCATTCAGTCTTAGGCCTCTTGCTCAGATGGGGAAGTAATGGCCGAGCCTGGGGTGTCCTAGTACCTGTGGGCCTCGTTGTTCTTGCCCTCTAAGCAAGGAGGTGGGAAGCTGATACATTTGCTGGTCCCTAGGAGAACACCAGATGCTTTCTAGAATTTTCTCTGTTTTTCCCCTGCCTAGCCAATGGTCATGCAATCTATGTATGCCACAGCTTGCTGTATAACCCTGATTTCCTTATCTACATGTTTTTGTTTGTGCCTCTTGCTGAGCTGAGCTGCTATGTGCACCTGGCTCCTATGTCTTAGGAAGTAGGTCCATTGCTGGGGTAGTGGTCCTAAATTTTAGAGTCTGAGAGATTTAAGCTCTGTGGCCTTGGACAAACTGGCACTGTCCCTCTAAACTTCTACAGGTCATGCTGTGAGATGGGAGTCCTAAAATGTCACACTGTGTGTGTGTGTGTGTGTGTGTGTGTGTGTGTGTGTGTGTGTTTGGATGAAACAAGTCAAGATAAGTCAGTGACTATATATGTTCTCACTGGCCATTCAGCTGCCCTTAGAAGGAGATGGAGGCACAGAAGAAGAAACTGGGGCTCAGGGAGGCAGTGGTTGGTGAGAGCAGAAGAGTTGGTACCTGTTTTACTAGGTCCCTTACACATTAGGGTCCTCATTCTCTTTCCCTGTGTTGTGAGGCAGCCAGGAAGAATGGGAGGGGAATCTCTGGTCAGCGGTCAGGTTCCAGCCAGATGACCTTAATCAAGTCACTCCTAGTTCAATTTCCTTGTAAGCCTGCGCTGGCTTTTGTAGGCACTGAGTGGATTATTGTGCTGCTTCATTCACTCAACAGGCACTTTGGGATGTCAGAGGGCTGGCCTTCTGCTAGCAACAGAAAGCGGGGGAAACTTTGGGAAAGCTGTTTCTTCGTCCCTTCTTTAGTGTGAAGATCCTGGCTGGCCCGGGTTTAAGGATGGAGCTAGGAAGTGATTGTTCTATGCTGGAGGCAGGTCTGGATGAAGTATGGCTGCATTTTCTGTAGGCTACCATCCCATTCCCCTCTGCCTCCTCAGCCTCTGAAAGCTGGCTGACCAGAGGACCCCATGGCATCCCTGGCTGGACTGGGTTTTGAGAATGCACCATTAGGCCAGTGGGGTTGGGGGGTGATGGTTTATGGTGCTGTGAGGGAGAAGAATTCCTCCATTTATCAGCTTTCTTAACCCCTGGTGTTTGTTGTTGTTGTTTGTTTGTTTGTTTGTTTGGTCTTTTCGAGACTGGGTCTCCCTGTAGCCCAAGCTGTCCTGGACCTCACTCTGTAGACCAGGCTGGCCTTGAACTCACAAAGATCCGTCTGCCTCTGTCTCCCCAGTGCTAGGATTAAAAGCATGCACCACCACGCCCTGCTGAACCCCTGGTTTTATGGCTAGAGTTGGAGGCAGCTGTTTGGATAATGTCCTCAGAGGACTTAGCTGGTTTTCCTGGGCCAGAGCAGGAGAGCTAGAAACCTGTGTCATCATGCATGAGCCAGATGTACCAGATTTCAAGCCTGGGTTGTGTGCACAGCCTTGGCCAGGCTCTCCTTAAGACACATCTAAGGTCACAGAGCCCCAAAGTGGGGCCAGAGTCACCTCTCCTGGGAAACCTCCCTTGAGCTTTCTGAACATTTGGACTGATTCTCCGGGATCTAGACCACCTGGACCACTTCAGCTCTATTCCAGCTTTGACCAAACTGATCTCCAGGCCATCTTTTTTTCTAATTAGTTAATTATTTTTGTTTTATATGAATATTATGCCTGCATGTATGTAAGTGCACCTGTGTCATGCAATGCCTGTAGAGGACAGAAGAGGGTGTCAGATCCCCCTGAAACTGGAGTTCCACACAGTTGTTAGCCACCATATGAGTGCTGAGATTCAAATCTGGGTCCTCTGCAAGAGCAACCAGTATCCTTAACCACAGAGCCATCTCTCCAGCTCCCAGGCCATATTCTTTAAATCTATGGTCAGCCTGTGTGGATGAGCTTCAAATAAGACAAGCACTTCTGAAAAGCATTGCCTGGCTCAGCTGGCCAGGCTGACAGCTTTGTAACAGAAAGCTGGGAACACCAGAATGTAGCAGGAGCGGCTACATAGGCCCCTAGGCCTTATACACCTGACCACAACACAGTAGTCTCTAGCTCAAATAACTAGAGAGGAGAAACTTTGTCCCTGAGACGAGGGGCTGGTCCCAGGAGTACAGGTAGGAAATGCCTCTGCCCAGAATGTTCTGACAATGTCAGCCCTAAACCACTGAGTCATCCCACACACTATCCTAAGCCCCACTGACCCTGCCTTATCTGACCATGGCTTCTTAGCCCCTGAGACTCTTGGGTATCCTGTGCTGGTAGTAAGCAGGGCCATGTTGTAATTGAGCCTGACAAGGACCAATAACTGAACAATGTATGTCTCTGCGGGAGTGGCTGTTTGTCGTTGCTGTTACTTGGCAGAGATAAGGTACCTTCTTTCAGTCCCCGCTGTTCGTTTGCAATCCAGCTGTATGCAAGGCGGGAAGGTTCAAATACAGGGAGTCACACTTTTCTCTATGGGCCATATTCTGTCTGCTGGGCCCTCTAACTCCAAATGGGTCTGTTCTCTAGCCCAGGGCTGATGGCAGATGGGTGCTACATAGAAGAGGGTGTGAGCTGGTTTCTCAAGGGCAGGAGGGGAGGGAGGGGACATGGGAAAAGAGGGTTTCTACCCAGAGTCATCTTTAGCAGTTGTACCCTGAGCTTACAGATGGTTGTCTGGGGTTTCTACATGAAAAATAAGCATTTTAAATTAAATATTTGTTTAAGAATAAACATTTAAAATCTTGAGATATTGTCACATACTATACAACCTACCCACTTAAAGTGCTCTAAAATGTTCTGCAATACATAACTATTACCACAGTCAATTTTTAAAAAATTTTTTTAAACTTTATTTATTTCTGTATGTGTATGAATGTACTGTCTGCATGCAAGTCTGTGCACCCGTGTCGTGCAATGCCGAGGAGGTCAGAAGAGGGTGTCGGATTCCCCTGGAACTGGAGTTCTCCTGGAATTGGAGTTTCAAACGGTTCTCGGCCACCATGTGGGTGCTGGGGATCGAACCCGGGTCCTCTGCAAGAGCGGTCAGCGCTCTTAACTGCTAGGCCATCTCTCCAGCCCCACAGTCAATTTTTAAAAGATTAAAAAAAAATTGGGGCTGGAGAGATGGCCTAGTGGTTAAGAGCGCCGACCGCTCTTGCAGAGGACCGGGTTCGATCCCCAGCACCCACATGGCGGCCGAGAACCGTCTGTAACTCCAATTCCAGGAGAACTCCAGTTCCAGGGGAATCTGAGACCCTCTTCTGACCTCCACGGCATTGCACGACATGGGTGCACAGACCTACACTCAAACAGTACATTCATACACGTAAATAAATAAAATAAAATTAAAAAAAAAAAGATTAAAAATAATTTTTTTTGGTTGTTTTGAGAAGGGGATCCCTGTAGCCCCAAGCTGCCTGGGGGGGGAACTCGTTTTTTAGACCAGGCTGGCCTTGAACTCACAGAACATCCTGCCCTGCCTCCCAGTGCTGGGATTAAAGCACATTCCACCACCATGCCCAGCTTATAAGGATTTTTATTATCTCACAATTTCCCCATTTATCTCAAACCCACAGCCTGAAGGCACTAGTAATCTTTCTTTCTTTCTTCTTTTTTTTTTTTTTTTTTTTTTTGGTCTTTTTGAGACAGGGTCTCCCTTTAGTTTCCAGCTGGCCTGAACTAGCTATGTCGACCAGGCTGCCCTTGAACTCAGAGATCCACTTGCCTCTGCTTCCCAAATGCTGGGATTAAAGGTGTGCACCACCATGCCCGGCATAGTAATCTACTTTCTGTCTATGTGAATTTACCTATTCTGGACAGTTTATTGAAATGGAATCTTAGAACACTTGACCTTTATGTCTGGCATCTTTTATTGAACATGTTATATTTATTCAAATAAAGTTTATTCAAAACTTCATTCCTTTTCATGGCTGAATCATATTCCAAACTATAGATAGGCTCCATTTGCTGACCAGTGCATTTTTAAAGAATGAATCTATGTCTCAGTAAGGGGATGGGGGTCTTTGGAGGAGGTAAACAGCAGAAACAGCTTCTCATGAGCTTTCCAGGAGACCAAATAAAAAGTTGATACTGTACTCAGATATAACATCTTTTCTACATAGCCAAATTGAGAGGGAGCTCTGAGAAGGCTTGGAAGGATGGGAATCCCTCAGATTGCTTGGCAGCTCCCATTTTCTCTAAGACCCAGGGAGGTTAAAGTTGTAGTTGAGAATAGGGTAAAACCAGTCGAGCGTGTGGCTGTGTAAGGAGGGGCGCAGCATGCGGGCTTGTGGCACATGCTTTAGTCCTGGCACTTGGGAGGAAGAGGCGGGTGGATCTTGTGGAGTTCAAGCCAGCCTGGTCTACAGTGAGTTCCAGGGACCAGCTGGGGGCTACAGGGAGACCCTGTCTCGGAAAGACCCAAAAAAAAAAAAAAAAAAAAAAAAACGGAGGCTGCAGCAGGAGGTGGGAACTGGAGCCTCATCTGTTCCTGCTTTTAGGAGGTCCTGCTTTGAAGAGCAGATCTGAGGCCTGGAGGAGCCTTGTAGGCAGATCTGGAAATTGAACCAAGATTAGAGCCCCATGATTGATAACAGCCTGGGGATTAGGGGAAGGGCAGTTAAATATTTGTTTAAGCTTCCTCTATTGTCTGTCTTTTCAGACAGTGACTATTAACTCTGTAATCTCATGCTTTCTGGAGAATTGGCTCCTTTTATTTAAAGGAAGGGCCCTTTTCTGCTAGTTCTTAGGACCAGGGGTGCCAGTAGGGAATCTCAAGACAAGAGTCTTCAACTTCTATGGGAGACCCACCTTTATCACCATCTGCACAAGCAGGATGCTGGGAAGGGGGAGTTCCTTGCTGGGCCACCTTACCCCAGGGATCCCCTAGCCTCCAAAACAAAGTGAAAGAGCAAGGAAGGCAGAGAAATGTCTCATTGTTGACTCTCCCTAGCAGGTGCTTCATAGGAGCCTTTATGTACAACACTGAGTTCCCCTTGCATCCATCTGCCCTGAAAAGTGGGTGAGGAAGGAGGATACTGCCATGCAGACAGCATCACAGTTTGTAGGTAGACAGGGCAACTTAGTTCTATAAGGCCATGGACTTCCCCATATCATGACACAGCCCAGATGGTGGCCTGTCTTCTATGAAAAACTTTAGGCTGGTTATATGAGGTCAAACACCCAGGCTCCTATGGGCTGGTGACAACAGGGAGGTGCCTTCCCTGTGTGAGTCAGTGTGGCCCCCCGAGGGTCATACTAGCCACTGTCTTTTCACTGCTACCAGCAAAGCTGTTCCTAGTGCTTTCTTTGCACAGGGCATGTCTCTAGACTCCAGCCTCAGGAGCTGGAGCTGTCCCTGGGGTGTATGGTATGCTGTCTTCTGTCTCATTGACTCCTGGTGGACCCTGGCCTTGCAGAGAACAAGTAGCTAGCACCCTGAACCATGGAGCTATGGATGGGGAAGTTAGATTTATAGACACCATTACTTCTTTCTTCCTGTGAGTGGTATATGAACAAAGTGGGGGAAAGGGATAAGCTTCAACCATGCTTGTCTACAAGACCAGGAGGGTCAGGCAGCTGACCGAGCCAGTGCATTTGTCACCTGGGTATTGTACCTCTGAGTGGCTGTAAATTGCACACCCTATGAGGTGGTACCTGCTACCACAGGTCACTCAGGCGCCTCAAGCAGGTGGCCTCCTAATAAAGTGGCTGTAGGACAGGGACCCTGTTGTGAAGCTAGGCACTTCTGCAGGGGGTGAGGTGGCCAGATGGAGAGAGGAAATGCTCCATGCTATTTCTGTAAGGCCAGACCGCAATTGCAAAGGGGTGGCTATGAGTGACTTAAGCCCTTGCTGCCTCTCCCAGCCACCCCTGTGCTGGACGTTCATGACCATCTCACCACCCTGTTCACTGCTAGTTCTCACTCCCTGAGGAACTAGGCCAGCAGGAGTCCTGATCTCTATGGCAGACAGAGGCAAATCAAGATGAGTTTCTAGACAGCGCGGTTGTTGGTTCATTTAAAAAAATCGTTTGTAGGCCAGGCATGGTGGTGCATGCCCTTAATCCTAGCAGAGGCAGGTAGATCTGTGAGTTCAAGGTCTGCTTGGTTTACATAGTGAGTTCCAGGCCAGTTGGGGCTACAGGGGGACCCTGTCTCAAAAAGACCAAAAAATTTGTTTGTTTGTTTGTGGCATGTGTTCATGCACACCATAGCACACCTGTACATGGAGTCAGTTCTGCTGCCACTTTGTGGGTCCCAGGGATCAAACTCGGGTTTTCAGGCCTACCAGGAAGTACCTTTACCAGTGAGCTATCTCGCCAGCCCTGAGCTGCTGGTTCTTAAGGAGCAGTTTCTGTAACATGGTAAGGCATTACTGGCTTGGCATTTGGCGTGCTTTGCAGGCCAAGTTTCCCAGAGGGTTGTCATTGAGAGCTGGCTGGGCAGGACCAGATGCTGGCTGGCTTTTAACTGCCAGTAAACTGGAGGCAGCCATCCTCTCCAAACTTGGTCTGTAAAATAAAGATAAAATACCTGCCTTGAGGGGCTACCTGGAGGGTGAAAGGAGACAATCTGCATTAAAGGTCAGAACACAGTGTGGCTATGCTGGTCACTCCAGGATCCTGTTTCTTGCTTCCGTGGTCATACCCCTGTATCATCCCCTCCTTTTTTAAAAAATTTCTAATTTATTTTTCTCTATGTGTATGAATGTACTGTCTGCATGCAGGTCTGTGCACCCGTGTTGTGCAATGCCGCGGAGGTCAGAAGAGGGTGTCGGATTCCCCTGGAACTGGAGTTCTCCTGGAATTGGAGTTTCAGACGGTTCTCAGCTGCCATGTGGGTGCTGGGGATTGTACCTGGGTCCTCTGCAAGAGCAGTTGGCACTCTTAACTGCTAGGCCATCTCTCCAGCCCCATCCCCTCCTATAGTAAGGGTCTGACCTGTGTATCTAGAAGGTGTTGGAAGTGACACAGTATCACTTCTAAGACCCAATTATAAAAGATGGTGTGGCTTCTGCTGCCCTTTTTCTTGGCTCATTTGCTTTGTGAAGGCAACTGCCATCTTGTGAGGACTTTTAAGTGGCTCTGTGGAAAGTTATGAAATTGTAGTGGGGAACAGAGGTGGCTTTCTAGCTGTCAGCCTGTACCTATTACCAGTCATGTGAGTAAGTTCCTTAGAAGGGAGTCTTCCAGTCCCAGCCAAGCCTTCAGGTGATCTCAATACCAACCCCGGTCAACATTTTGTTCGTGACCCCATGAGGGACCCAGGGATACTCTCGGCTTCCTGATCCACAGAGACACTGGGGAAGTAGTGGACAATTACTTTTTGAGCCATTTTTGAGGGGTGACCTTTAACCCAGCCATAGATAACTGTACAGGTCTCCATACCTGCTAGCTCCCTTTCTGCTCTACCAGTGAAGCATCTTTGTTCCCAGGGCAAAGCTGCTTTATGTACTGATGGCAAGATACCACTTGCTTGTTCAGACACCCATCTGCAGGTGTCTTGGTGGCCTGTAGCAAAGCTTTCCATCAAGAGCCATACTTCACTATATGCATAACCTAGAAGGTTCCTAGCTACCCTCCTGCCTCATGGAACCTGACAGCCTTTGGTCTGTGGAGGAGAATGACCAGGACTCAGCCTAGTCCTGAAGCAATAGATGGCTGGGGGCTTGGCCAGCTTATTTGATGAGTGGCCATAGTTGGGGGTGAAGCAGGGATGCCTGGGATCTTGTGAGTGTGGAAGGAAAAGTCTGTCCTCTCCCGTCTCCTGTGCTCTTCTCCCCCCCTCTTGGCTCAGCCTGCTGACCACCCAATGTGCCAGCCACATTTCTTCATTTCTCACTGTGTGTCAGCACTAGGAGGAAAATGGATCTCTAGCTGAGCTGCATTAACAGAAAGCAAACAAGTAGACAGAAGAGCCCATTCGGGGTGTTCCTCAGCCTTCATGGGGAGGAGGCGTGACTCCTGCTGGTTACTTTCTCCTAGCTCATGTGCTTGAGCAAGGCAAACTCCAGTGCCCTTGGTTCCCCCAAGAGCATTCCTCCTGAGCTCTCAGCGCAAGTCTGAGAATGGTTCAGGACAGGCACCCTAGGTACCAAGGCTTATGTGCTCACAGCAGTGGCTCCTGAAGGTTTTTTATAAGTGTCTGGCTGCCTTAAGCCTAACATATGTGTTAACACATTTCCTTAACATATTTCCAGGCTTGGGGATACCAGGGTGAATAAGAGAAAATTCCCTTCTTGCTTATCAATTAGCGAGGGATGGACATATAAGCAAAAAGTACAATAGCAGCTGACATTTATGGGATGTTCACTTTGTGCATTAGTGATCAGGGTGACAGAAAGAGTTTGGTAAAAGGAATACAAGGACAGATCACAGAGGCTAGGTACAGAAGGGGCATTTCTAGAGAAGGCATCATCACAAAGGTGACATTGCACATATTTTTCTGGGGACCTCAAGTTCTTGTTGCTATGTTTCATGTGGAAGTCTTACTTTAGGGCCTGCTCAAAGGGTATCTTGTTTGGGCCTCTTTCTAGCCTCTTCTATTATATAGTGATCTTTCCCCCTGAGTTTTTCAGAGGTTTGCTACAATCACTTTTTTTTTTTTTTTTTTTTTTTTTGGTCTTTTTGAGACAGGGTCTCCCTTTAGTCCCAGCTGGCTTGGAGCTCACTACGTAGACCAGGCTGGCCTTGAACTTACAGAGATCCACCTGCCTCTGCCTCACAAGTACTGGGATTAAAGGCATGCACCACGCCTGGCCTAAGACAGTTCTTAGCCGCCATGTGGGTGCTGGGAATTGAACCTGGGTCCTCTGCAAGAGCGGTCAGTGCTCTTCACTGTTGAGCCATCTCTTCAGCCCCAAGAATCACTTCTAACTACCTATACCTGATGCTTTGGGGGGAGAGGTGGCAGAGAAAATCTTAGTTTTACCATTTTTTTTTTTTTGGACCCTAATTAATATACATATTTCAAGAGGAGACTCAATCCTCATTGCTTCCAAGGGAAGCTGTATGATCAAGAAGACCTTGAGTCATCCCAGTAGATGGCTCAGCTTGTCCTGGAAAGACAAAAGGGCCAAATCCATACAAGCAGCCCCTACGGACCAGAACCTCGACAGCCTCTAAACCAGCAAACAAAACAAAACAAAGCAAGAAAAAACAACGATTTACTTTTGGCCAACTAAATCATCTTTACACCCCACAGGAAAGTGTAGCCCAAAAGCTAAGCCGTTGGTAATTATGAAAAAAAAAAAAAAAAGCTAGACTAAAATTTTATTTTATTTTATTTTATTTTATTTTTTTAGAAGTTATCTATTTTTTTTAATTTTTTTTTTTATTTATTTATTTGGTAGTCTGTCTATCAATGTACTGTCTGCATGCAGGTTTGTGCACCCGTGTCGTGCAATGCCGCGGAGGTCAGAAGAGGGTCTCGGATTCCCCTGGAACTGGAGTTCTCCTGGAACTGGAGTTTCAGACGGCTCTCGGCCGCCATGTGGGTGCTGGGGATCGAACCCGGGTCCTCTGCAAGAGCGGTCGGCGCTCTTAACCGCTAGGCCATCTCTCCAGCCCCCTAGACTAAAATTTTAAAAGAGAGATGATGATTTAAGACTTATAGCTCTCTCTGGAACTGGTAGTCAGGGGCTGGGCTAGGTGCTTCCAGGCTCCTGACCTATTATCCAAAGAAGTTTTACTATTTAAGTTATTTCACATTGTTTATTCAAGCTCTCTGTTTCTTCCTTCACCAATCCCCAGAAGCCCTGTCACTCTCACTCTCACCTACTTCCAGCTGCCACCTTCTAGATTCTTTAGCAACTCTTGAATGTCACTTATGTGCCAGGTATTGTTTTTAACATTGGGGATTGATCATGAAACCAGGTGAAATCCCCTCCTAAAATGCATTCTTTGATAGTGTAAATCCAGGAAGGGAAGTAGGCAAAGAAAAGGAATAGAAGGGGGAATGCTGTAGATAGTATACTGAGAAAGGACCTCTCCGGAAATCTAAATAAACTTGAGAAGCAAGTTATGCGATCTTTAGGAAAGAGGCAGCAAGGACAAAGGGCTTGGGGTAGAAGAATGCTGGCAAGTTTGAAGAACAGTGAGAGTTGAACAGAATAAGAGATTAAGAGCCATAGGATGATGGAGAGAGAACTGGACTATGACCTTGGGGGACCCCAGTAATGATGAAGACTTTGAATTTGATTCTAAGTATGAAGAGAGTCCTGGGAGGTCTTTGAGGTAGTATATCATTTCCTGTCCATCTACATTTTAACTTTCTTGCTTTGTACCCCTCATTGGGGACCAAGAGGGGAAGTGGGGTCCACTTGACATTCTATGTGCAGTGGCCTGTAGCTCACCAACTATAAGTTTGCAGGTACTTCTAGAGACTTTCTTGGAGGGCAGTGTAGCACCTTTCCACCAAGTTAAAATCTGCTCCCCTCCTGGTGTGCACACAGAATTTCCTACCTATGTGAGGGACCCTGTGCCTCACTCCTTGAAGGGTTTGTGCCTCTAGCTGTTCCTGGGTTTCTGAGGGTTTAGAAAAGCTTGCTAAACTAAGGGCATTGGAGATCTTCAGTTCTGGCTCTCAGGGAGTTAATTGCATACTCTTGCTAACCAAAGCAGCTGGCCTAGGGGAATATAGTATGGAGATCTTAGTCCTGACCCTGCAGACCCTTGAGACACTCCAGGGCTGTCCCACCATCCTGTGGGTTCCCCAAGAGACATGCACTGATACCTTTCCCTTGAGCTTCCAGAGGCTCATGCAGTTTCACTGTCAGAGCTGCAGAAGCAGCTGGGCTCTACTTCTCTCTGTGCCTCCCTCTTTCTTTGCTTCTCCTGAGACACCCTATAGGAACAGGAGAGACAATCTTGGACTTGGAGCAAGTGGACTAGAATTTGAATCTGAGCCTCACTATCTTGTAGCCATGTGATGTGGGGATAAAACACTCACTTCTTTGGGCTTCTGTTTCATCACAGAAACAGGAGCAGGACCCCTGTATGGGACCAATAGATTGAATCAGTTTACCCACTTACTGTGAGAGGAGTGGTGTGGCCCAGGCATCCCCCACCTTCTAGCCAGCCTTGAGTGATTAGTGTTGCGTGGTGGCCCTCTTGAGCTTTCTGGGATGGCTGCCCTGATCCTCTTAGAAAGAACATTCCTACATGATGGGGAGGGGGAGAGTATGGTCTTAATCCATTTGTCGTTACCATTTATGACTTGACCACGGCCCTGCCATCTGCCAACACTATTTGTGCGTCATCTTGTATAGTCCTTGAAAAACCCTGAGATGCATGTACTCTTTCCTTCCCCATTGTGTAGAAGAAATGCTGAGTATTAAGAGATGAGGGAACTTGCCAAGGCACTCTAGCTGGCTAATGATGGCACCAACCCTGCCTGTCCTGCTGGAATGGCCTTCCTCCAGCCAGGAAAAGCACACAGACTGGTTTGTCATGGGTAGGCAGGGTTCTGGGTCTCCTGTCCTTGCTCATGGCTCCCCTCCCTGACCCCAGTGACCTTCCCTGCCTCTCTATGACTATAGAGGGTCAGAGAGGCACTTTCTGAAAAGACATAAATAAAGAAGGGAAACGAGTGATGTAACATCTTGGGCAGTGCATTCCAGATAGAGGGCATGGCCAGTGCAAAGGCCCTTTGGTCCCTTCCAGAGAGGATATCTATTCCCTGGCCCTTCATAGCTCCTATCTGTCCTTTGGCACCTGGCAGGCCACAAACCATCAGGGAAACAGGGACTCTTGGCTCAGGGACACTGGCCAACAAGAGGCGCCTATCCCTGAAGGCCCCTGGGCTTCCACATGGTGAGAGAAGACTTACAGAGGGCCATGCCACAATTACCATGGAGTGGCCCACCCACTTCCGTGCTCCAAATTAGCTATTTGTGCAATAGTTGCCCTTCAGCAAATATACTATATAATATAATATATATAGTATGTATATACTATTATATGTATATATATTAACATTATAATACCATATATATATATTAGTAAAACACATGTAACATAGAATTTTCCATGCTAGCCATTTGTTAAGCACACATCAGTGGCACCAGCCACATTCACCATGCTGTCCGACATTACCCTGCCTCTTTTCAGAATGTTTTTAACCTCCCAACAGACACTCTACCTATTTAAAAACTCCTGACCATTCCCTTGCCCCTGGCAACTCCTGCTGTACTGTGTGGATGTCCCTCTGTTGGACAAGCCACATGAGTAGCTTGTAGGATGTGTGGCCTTTTGGGTTTGGCTTATTCCACTGGGCAACAAGTTTTCCAAGCTTGTCTGTATTGTTAGGGTTGGAATTTCTAAATAAATATGGACTCCATGCTATGTCACCAAGTGCTGCAGACGTCAGATGAGGGTGAAGGCCAGGTCCTGCCATCTGTACCACAGCAGGTGGCAATAAATCCTGGTACCTCTGCTTGGGCTCCTCAGCTCTGGGCTACAGACAGGAGCATGGAAAATCCACACAGCCCAAGATCTGTATTCTGTGCTCTATGGCATGTCGCAGATGTGGGTTTACCCTGAGTCCTTAGGGGCATGTGTGTCAAGAGCTTCTCGTCTCTCCGCCTTACTTCCCATCTGTGAAATGGGAAGAGTTCTCTCTGGCTCTATTCAGCTGAGGATGACCTCATTCACCAGTGTTTGAAAGGGGGTGGGAGAGTCTGGAGGTGCTTCTTACACTGTGATTGTCTTATTTATTAAAAATTAATTGAGGGGCTTTGATGCATCCGGACTTGAGAGGAACGGACAGGTCATGCGGTCTCTGAAAGCACAGGGCTGGTAATCCATTTAAAAAAACATTTTCTTCTTCTTTTTAATTTAATGGAGGAAATCATTAGCTGGGAAATTGGTAGCGCTGATTTATTTCTGTTTTGGGGAGGGGGGAGGGGGAGAGAAGATCTACTCTAATTGCTGCTTGTTCTAGAACTACGTCAGCCAGACATTCCCATCAACTGGGCTGGCTTGGGTGGAGGTGGTGGATCCCAGAGCTTCTTCTCTTTAGACCATATCCTACCGGGGGTCAGCAAGGAGCTTGTGAGGCCCAGGTGGGAGGCCCTGATGTCAGCAGTATCTTCACAATAGCAGCAGAGCTGCACTGCCAACTCTGGGTACAGAAGTCCCTTGAATGAGCCCAAGCTCACTCAGTGCAGAGTGCTGGGGGGAGGGTTCCCCAGATAGCCCATGTTCAAGTCCTCATTCCCAGAGAAACAAGAGCAAGACCCCTGTATGGGAAAAAGGATTACGTGCCTCCTCCTGGGCTTCATCCGGTTCTAAGGGGAGGCAACTGGGTTCACCCTAAAAATAACCAAAGATGCAAACAGCCTCATCGTGCAAATGTTTTTCATATCTGCGGGCCAGATAATTTAAAGGTACAGCTGTTTTTTCACTCTAACAATATGTTTGTTTCTCCTGGAATAGAGAGTAACTTTGGGGTGACCCGGGCCCTTATAGGGTCACCATCTTCCAGCTCTGAAGGCTGAGATCTGCCTGGGTTACTGTCTTATTTTTGGATGCCTTCTCTCTGGGGGTGCCACATACCTGGCAGAGGAAGAGTCACAGACCCTGAGAACCTGTTACAAGACAAAGGGTATAGGCAGGCTCAGCCTAGTATGGCCACCTCATTAAGCTTCCTGAATGCTAAGGTGGGGTCCACAAGACTTCAGTTTACCAAGTCCATCCATCCAGCTTAGAAAAATGGGTAAAGTAGTTCTCAGAGAAAGGACAACTATAAATAGCCAGGCAGGATGTGGAGAAGGTGAGAGGTGAGCAGCTGGCAAGGTTATGGGCCCAGCAACTGAGCCCCGAGCTGCTGCCCTGCAGCAGGCTGGCTCTGTGGGTGGAACCTATGTGTTCCAGGCACTTCCTGGCCTCCCACTCTCTTCGCTGCCATGCCCCACACTGTTGGCTGCCTCTGTAAGACTCCCAGGTACCTTATTATATTGCAGTTGAGAGCCTAGCATGGTGCTACATGTCTTTAACCCCAGTACTTGGGAGGTAGAGGCAGGAGGATCTTTGTGAGTTCAAGGCCTATCTGGTCTACATAACAAGTTCCTGGCCACTCAGAGCTACAAAGTAAGATTCTATCTGAGAAACAACACCAAACAACAGTTAAAAAAAAAAAACCCTCAAAACATTGCAACTGTGACTTCTTAGAAAATTCTAATATAGAAAATTCTCCGTGGATGTTCCACTCTGAGGGAAATGACCATCTCTAGTGGCTAACCATGTGAGAAGCCACCAGGCGGAGAGTCCTGTTGTGCTAAATATGGCCACCTCAGGGCTCCATCCACCTGCCATTCAGCCTTCCATTCATCTTTTTTTTATTTTTGTTTTATGTATATGAGTGTTTTGCCTACATGTATGTAAGTTCACCTGTGCCTTGCATTGCCCATGAAGGCAGGAAGAAGGTGTCAGATCCCATGGAACTGGAGTCATGGACAGTTGTTAGCTGCCATGTAGGTGCTAGAAACTGAACCCAGGTCCTCTGCAAGAGTAGCCAGTGCTTTTTAACCTCTGAGCCATCTCTCCAACCTATTCATCTTTTTTTTTTTTCTGGAAGATAGAATCAGTTTTATTCATGCCAGTAGTGTGTTTATATACCAAAAGCTACTGTGGTCTGGGCAAGGAAGTGGGGCCAGGAGGAAGGGAAGGGGGAGCCACCTTGGCTCCTACCAGGGGGCTGCAGAGTTCCTGTTTGTGCAACCAGTAAACTAGAGGTGTGTCATCGTGCTCAATACCTCAAGGGAAGGGACCATCTGGTTTTGAAACTTTGAAGAGATAAGTGAGGCAGGAAAAGCACTGCAACCATTCATCTTTCTACCCATTCACCTATCTGCCTATTCATTCATCCCTCTGCCTATGTACCCACCCACTCATCCATTCATTCATTCAAAACATTTGCTCAGTGCCTGCTGTGTACTAAGTGCTCTTCCAGGCACATCCTGGGATATAGCAGTAAATAAAACCACCCAAAATCCTGGCCCTCCATCAAGTGGGTGAGATTTAAAAAGGAACATGCCACAACATGGATGTACCTATAAGACATGCTAAATTAAAGAAGGCAGATATGTTGGGCATGTTGGCACATGCCTTTAATCCCAGCACACAGGAGGCAGAGGCAGGCGGATCTCTGTGAGCTCAAGGCCAGCCTAGTCTGAGTAGAGAGTTCCAGGCCAGCTGGGGCTACAGAGAGACCCTGTCTGGAAAAAAAAGAGGAGGAGGTAGATACAGAAGGAAAATACTGAAAATACTGTGTGATTCCACATGCCATGATTTCGCTTTGAAGTAGTCACAGGAGTTAGATCCATAGAGACAGAAGTGGAATGATGAGTTCCAGGGATGGGGGCTGGGGAGTTAATGTTTAATGGGTATTATTTTGGTTTAGAAGATGAAAAGGTTGTAGAGATAATGGTGAAGGCTGCATAACCATGTGAATGTCTTTAATGCCTCTGAACTGAGCATTAGAATCAGGATAGGGCTGGGCATGGTGGTGCAAGCACTTAATACCAGCACTCTGGAGGCAGAGGCAGGTGGATCTCTGTGAGTTCAAGGCCAGCCTTGTCAATATAGCGAGTTCCAGGCCAGCTGGGACTATATGGAGATCCTGTCTCAAAAAGTGGGGTGGGGGGGAAGGAGCAGGATGGCAAGTGTTATATTTTACTACCGTTGGAAAAACAAAAACAGAGAATAGTACTTTATGTATTAGATAAGGACCAATGCTTTGAGAAAACAAGGTCAATGGAATACAAATTGGAGTCAGAGTTAAATTTAAGTAAGGGGGCTGGAGAGATGGCCTAGTGGTTGGGAGCACCGACTGCTCTTGCAGAGGATCCAGGTTTGATCCCCAGCACCCACATGGAGGCTGAGAACTGTTTTTAACTCCAGTTCCAGGGGAATCCAACACCCTCTTCTGACCTCCGCGGCATTGCACAACACGGGTGCGCAAACCTACATGCAGACAGTACATTCATACACATAAAGAATAAATAAATTTTAAAAAAATTTTAAGTAAGAATGGTCAGAAAGGCCTGAGTAAGATGTGGTTCAGTGGAAGCTAGAAGAGGAGGATGTGCAGACACAGGTGCTCTGAGGCCAGAGCTGGCCCCCAGCCTGAACAGCTTGAATAGGAAGTAGGGAGGTAACTTGGGGGTTTGCATCAAGCAAGGCAAGGTCTCCTTACAGTTTGAAGAAGGTCCCCCAGGCTTTCTGCTGTAGGAGGCATGGGAATCTGGAGCTAGGGAAATGCTCAGGACAGCCTGTGTTCCTAGGCTCACAATGGGAATCCCAGTGCTTCACAGTCACCCTTCAGTGTCTGAAGGGATTGGTTCCATGGGCTACTAGAATGTTCTAGCCCCTTCTGTAGAATGGCAGAGGAGTGCATATGACCTATACCCATCCCTCTGGGATACCCTATCTCTAGATTATTCATGGTGCCTAATACTCTGTAAAGGCATGTGGGGAGAGGTCACACTGCATTGTTCAGGGAAGTCTGTACATGCTTAGTACAGACATGATTCTTTATCCTCAATATTTTCCATTTCATCTGTGATTGGTTGACTCTCTGGCTATGGAGGCCACAGAAATGGAGGTCAACTGTACCTTGTGTTTGGGTATTTAAATTTGCCCCATTTACTTCATGGCCGCCTTGTTATTATCCCTGACACACCAGGTAGGTTTGAGTGACTGGAGACAGAAGGATGGTTTACTTCATTTCCCATCCCCGCTGCCTGGACTTTAGGGCATATAGCTCTTTGCCTGCCTGGCATGGGGCCGAGTGCTGGAAGTCTCAGTAGGGTGCAAGCTTCTGCAACCCTCAATGCCAGGGAAGCTATGGGCTTAGGAGCCCATGGGCCTGGGCTCAACCTTGCTAAGCCTGAGGAAACCACTTAACTTTTTGAGTGGCCTTATGCATCTGTAGAGGGAAAAGGCAAGATCAGAGTATAGACTGGGTTCCAGTGAGACCACCTATGCTACAGGAGTTTTTTTTTTTTTTTTTGGTCTTTTCAAGACAGTGTCTCCCTGTAGCCCCAGCTGGCCTGGAACTCGCTCTGTAGACCAGGCTGGCCTTGAACTCACAAAGATCCGCCTGCCTCTGCCTCCCGAGTGCTAGGATTAAAGGCATGCGCCACCACGTCCAGGGCTACAGGAGTCTTAAAGGCAGCTCTATGACAGGGAGGGTCTCCTTGAGCAACCACCCCTCCTCCTAGACTGGTACCAAGGATCTTCTGGGTAGCCACACAGAGTTTCTGCTATCACATGGGGCATGTCAGGGAGATTCCAATCCTGCAAACCCCACCCAGACATTCCGAGGATGACCTCAGGAGTTGCTGGGGGAGACCAGGGAGGAATGGTTCTAGAACAGGGCAGAGTGGAGGCTCCAGGCCTGAGGATCAGCAACTCTTGTCATTATGGCATCTGAGGATCCCACTCTCCAGCTGCTATCTGTCTGGTTCCCTGAGGGCCCTACCACTGACCCTCTATCCATCTAGAGGCCCCAAGGCCAGGCTGCAGACAGAAGCCTGCCTCACACCCAGACGGCTGAGGTGAGTAATGAGAAGAAGGGGAAAGACGGAGGTCAAGGAGCTGGGCTAAGTACCACATCTATTTTCTCCATCCATAGAGTTGTCCTGCCCAGGGTGATCAGGGCTATCACCATGACCCCATGTGACTCTTTAATTTTGGCTGTAAATTAAAGTGAAATAAAATGAAAGGTTTCATTTCTCACACTAGTTACATTTCTAGTGCCTGTACCCACCTGGACCTGTGGCAGTCACAGCAGCTACCCTGGCTAATGAACATGTAAAATGCATTATCCTCATGGAGAGTTCCAGGGGGCAGCCCTGGCCTCACCTCTAGACAACCCCATGATGTGGAGACCTGAGAAGCTGAAGCTAAAAAAGGAGTCCCCCACTAAGTGCGCAACCAGAGCGCCAGGCACACCAGGACCCAGGTTCATCTGTCAGGAAGGAGCAGAGTCTGTCAGACCTGTGAGTCCTCCTGCCCAGCAGCAGCTTCCTTGGGACTGAGGAGATGAATGCCACTTGGGATCTCTGCCTTGGCCCCATGTCAGACAGTGGGAAGCTTTGCTTAATGGAAAGACAAGTGGATAAGCATTCAGTTTGGGCCTCTGGGACTTATAACTTGGAAGCTAAATGCCCTGTGGAAGGGGGCAACAGGCAGAACATTTTCTTGGGTTCTGAAATGAGCAAACAAACAACAAAAACAAAAGAACCAAAGAACACCTCATTTACAATATGAGAGGACAATACCCCAAAGGTAGAAATAACCCACATAT
Organism: Rhizomys pruinosus; assembly: GCA_009823505.1. Taxonomy (NCBI): domain Eukaryota; kingdom Metazoa; phylum Chordata; class Mammalia; order Rodentia; family Spalacidae; genus Rhizomys; species Rhizomys pruinosus. The sequence goes on along the minus strand of VZQC01011925.1, from coordinate 354,386 downwards.
CCAATGGATATGTAGAATGAAGTCTAGCTGATCAGCGGAATATTACTCACTATGAAGAAATGAAGCAACTGACAGGCTACAACACTCTATAAACTTTGAAAACATGTGTTAAGTAAAAAAAAGCCAGTCCCCAAAGGGGGACTGGGCAGGGGTGGGTTTACATTTGCTGCATAATTCCATTGGTATGAAATACTAAAAACAAGTGTGTCTGTAGATAGTAGCTTAGTAGTGGTCAGCAGATAGGGAGAAGGGGGGACTGGGGAGTGACTTTCCTTTTGGGATGATGTAGATGTCTGCAACTAGATAGAGGTGGTGGCTGTATCACATTATGGATATGTTTCTTTTTTAATTTTAATTTTAATTTTTGTATGTGTATTAGTGTACTGTCTGCATGTAGGTTTGTGCACCCCTGTCGTGCAATGCCACGGAGGTCAGAAGAGGGTCTCGGATTCCCCTGGAACTGGAGTTCTCCTGGAATTGGAGTTACAGATGGTTTTTAGTTGCCATGTGGGTGCTGGGTATTGAACCCGGGTCCTCTGTAAGAGCAGTAGGTGCTCTTAACCACTAGGCTATCTCTCCATCCCTGGATATGTTTCATATCACTGGTATATACTTTAAATTAGTTAAAATGATAATTCTATGTTGTATGTATCTTACCATGATCAAAAAGTGTGAGGAAAAAGTATAATCTAGATAGCAAATATATGTTTGTTCCTTACAACGTTTTTCTGACTTTACCATGTGCTGAAATATTTTCATAATAAATCATTGAGTTAGAGAAGGTCTGGCAAGAAAATGTTTCCTTGGGCACAGGCTTGAGTGACAGGTTGGGCATATCAGATATTCCCTTGAGAATAGCAGGCCTAGGGGCCCTGCAGTTGACCCCAAGTTCTGTCCCAAGGTTTGCCAACTGAGTGCATGAGGGGAGGCAGGGCACTGGGTGCCCACCCCTGTGCTTATAGCCAGAGCAAACTTGACAGAGCATACATAGCCTCAGCTTTCCCAGAGTTTGTCGGTATTACAGTGTCCCAGAGTGCAGTTTGATAGAGCAGGAGGTCTTGTTTCTGTTTGTAATAAAGAAATGAAAGACCAGATATATGACCAGATTTGCATCCTGTGATCCCTGAGGGAAGAAACAGACTCCAGCCCAGGTTGTGGGCATTCTCCCTAGTCACTTCTGTAGTGCAGAGCCTGTGTGAGGCAGGGGGCAAAGCCAGCATGCAGTGGTGCTTGCACAGTAGCTGTGTAAATTTAGTAGTCTGCAGGTGGGAGATATAGCTCAGTGTGAGATGGCAGTTGAGCGTCCAAGATGAGGTCTCCTCTAACCAGCAGGTGCCCAGCAGCCTCCCTTCTCAGCTTCCTGCCTGTGTGGCCCTGGGCCATATAGAAGCCCTCCCTTTGGTGGCAGCCCCTCCTTCATGAGAGTGAGAAAATGAGTCTCTAGGTTTGGTGACTGATTTTTAGAAATGAGGAGGCAGGTATAGGCAGTAGAGCTTCCAAGCACCAGAATTTGAAGAGGAGCCTGTGGTCTCTGTATTCCCTGGAATCTTGACCTGGGTTCTGAGTGAGCAGTTTGAGGGTAGAGGAGTGAGAATGGGGTCCAGGCTCCCAGCAGCAGGTGGCTGAGCCACCTGAGCCAGGAAGAAAGCCTCCATATTCCTCCAGGTGGCTGGAGCAGAGAGCTGCTGTTTTTTACCCACTGTCCAGCCTTGCCCCACCCTGCCTTGTCACCCAGCCCTGAAGCCTGTTTGGGAGAGATTGCAGCAGCAGAACTGTGGGATTGGCTCTCTGCTGACGCCTTCCCCTGGCATATGGCTCCTCCACCCGCCTCAAGCTCTGCCAGCGGCTCCCCTTTCTCCATGGCAACTTAGCTCAGTGGTCCCAGTGGAGGAGAGAGAATCAATTCTCCCTCCTTCCCGCCCTCCCGCTCTGCTTCCCACCCCTTCCTCTCCGGCTAGCCTTCCTCTTTGCCTCCGTTATCCCTGCTTGCTGCTTGGTGGCTTGTCATCCATCTAGCCAGGGGACAGGACCTCGTGCTGGTGCCCTCCCACCTCCAGGCATGGGCTGCTTGGAGTGCTGAGGGCTGGGGGTGGCTCCCTGAGACTGGCACATGAGAGGCCAGCAGAGTCTGCAGGGATGGGGCTGCTGGAGCAGCCCCAGCCGGCTGCTGCTGTGAGAAGCTCCGCGTTTGGTACTTTGTGCCCCCCCTCCCCTTACCTCACGTTGGCTTCCTAAAAGGTAATTTTCTGCTTCTTCTTAATCATGGCTCAGCCCATAGGCTTGGATCATTAGCAAGGAAGGCTCCATCTGGTCAAGGGCTTGCTTGCTTTCTGTCAGAGAAGCTGGGGTGAAGGGCAAGAGGGAACGAGAGGCCTGGCCTGGCTTGCCCGAGCTCTGTCAGGTCAGAATTGGGGGTGCATGAGCTTCTTTCCATTAGTAGCTCAGCTTCTGCCTCCCAGGGCTGGGATATCACGATATTGTACTTCCATTTTTGTCTGCAATTTCCAGTGCATGAACAGTCTGCTTTCCTAGAGCATGGTCAGACCAAGGAGAGGAGGAAATTTAGAGATGCTCACATGCCCTCCAGCAGGCAGGGCTCTGGCTACAGGCTATCTGGCTTTCTGACTAGTCCTTAATCTTCTGAAAATGAGCACTCAGTAAGGGCATATTTCATCCTTCCACCAAGAGTTCAGAGAAAATGGTGTAGGGAGACCCATCTATGCGCTAGGTTCGGGTGGACTGGTTCTGCTGGGATGTTCTAAGTCCATCTCCAGCCGTCCCATCAGCTTGGGGTGGCCACGCAGCACAGCTGGTTTCACATGAGGTTCCAAGACCAGTGTGTTCAGAGGTGATTGTTCTCCATCTCTTCCCTCTCTGATAGTGGTATTCAGAGGGTCTTTCCCAGAAGGGGTTGGTGATGTTGACCTCTCCACAGCCTAGCCCAGGAGGCAGGCAGCTCCCCCATCACCCCTGCTTCCTGTGCAGCCAACAGTGGAAAAATGAACCCTCAGTTGTCAACAAGAACATCTGTGTTGATGGAAAGTGAGGGCCGAAGAGACCGGATTTAACACCCAGTTCTTAGAAGCTACGGGCTTGAATGGTGTCTGCACGTAAGCCCTGTCTGATCTTTAAATAGAAAGCACACACACATCAAGTAGCCTTGTCTGACTCACAGGGAGCTTCAAAGTTTGGTGTGGTATCAGGGAATCCGTATCAAACTCTGAAAGAGATACAACAGCTAAGGAGGGTGACTGCAGAGGAGTTGAGCCATTTAGGTGTGGACCTGATGTGTGAGATACAGGATGGGACATATGTTAGCTATTCAAGTGAGAAAGTGAGTAATAGATTATAGGACTTAAGAGTTGAGAGCCAGGCATGGTGGTGCACACCTTTAATCCCAGCACTCAGGAGACGGAGGCAGGTGGATCTCTGTGAGTTCCAGGCCAGCTGGGGCTACAGGAAGACCCTGTCTCAAAAAGCCCCCCCCTTCAAAAAAAAGACTGTTGATAAGTCAGGTCACTGACTTATTTTATTTCTACATTCTTCTTGACAGATTATTTTAATAATGGCATCAGAGCCTCAAAAGAAGCCCAAGGCCTATGTAGCTCTGTGGTTGGGTCTTTCCCACAGACAGTCCCCTTTCTTTATGCTGCATAAAGCCCACCACAGACTACGCCTGGTACATACTTTCCTTCCAGCAGTGAGACAATCCTTATGGGCAGGGCAAGGAGTCTCTGTCTGCAGATACAGAAGAGTGGTGTCTGGCTCTTGCCTTCCAGGCTGCACACTACTGAGACCCTCCTGGGATCTGGCACTGTTCAGGCTTCTCAATGGCATTATCCACGTCTGGGTTCTGGTTGGCTGGCTGTGAATTCTGATGGGTTTACAAGTTGGTGATGGTGGGGAGGCAGTATGCTGGTTTTCTTTGGTTTGTCTACAAATGGAAAATCTGATGTGACACATTAAAGGCCAGCCCTTGAGTGCAGCTTCGGTCTAATCTCTGCTCTAAGCCTCTATAAAAGGCTGGTCTAGTACTGTGGCCACCACTGCTGCCATCACAAAAGGAGGATCCCTCTGCCTTTCAGTCTTTCATGCTTGCACAGGGCCAGCCAAGCACCCGTTCGGTCAGCAAACCTGGAAAGGACAGCCAGAGCTAAGCTCAGGAGGAAAGGGGCAGGCTCCACCACCCCAGCTGCTTGTGTCCCAAGTGGACCCTGAGTCCCACCCGCCAGCCCTGCCCCCTCCCTCCCGAGTCCCTGCCTAGCGAATGCTCTGCCATTGCACGTAGTGCTTGATTTACTTGAAAGCATCGCAGGGAGCTCCAGGAGGGTGTGAGAGCAGCTTGGAGAGGTGGGAGCCCTGGCTGCCAATGGCTCCAGCCAGCAAAAGTATAGAAGGCTCATTCCAGGAAAAGTGGAATAATCACCGTGTTGGCTGGCTTTCAGGTGGTGAGTGGTTCGTTCTTCTTTAATTTGACAGGAGCGCTGGAATTCAGGGAAGGGATGGCGGGAAGCCGGGAAACCTGTGGTTCACATAGACCTCGTGAAGCCCTGGAGCTATGAAGGAAAAGTTTGATGTATTCTTTTGTGCTAGGGAAACCACCCAGGCTATGCCTGGGCAGAAGAGGAGCTCTGTCCCTTGGTCAGGGGCTCAAGATAGTATCTGCTTGGGAATTTCAGCCTTTGTCCCCACAGAGGGCACCCTGTACACAGCTCTTAAAAAGTCTTTTGAGGGTGTTACCTGAATGACTTCAACTGTGCAGGAAGAAGGAAGCTCATGAATTAAATATTCCCCTGGGGTCTTGTAATTTCTCTGGACATACATATACCTGCATGCACACTCATACTCACAGCTCCCTGCATGCACACATGTATACACGTGTATACATGAAGGCACACATGCACACTGGTTCAGCCTGCACCCACATGTGCAAACATAATACATATGCATAAATGCATACTCATACTCACATGTGCATTGGGTTGGACTACACAGGGACAAGAGCACATACGTCAGTTGGCATTCTGCTCATGCTAATATGACTTTAAATAACTGTTCCCACCACTGCCAAGATCACACGGCTGTCCCTTTACTCGTTTAGTTTCAGCTCATTCTCACCTGAGTGAGGCAGACTGCTTATCCACTTCTGAAAAGAGCAGCCTCCTTCTTTGCCTGTCCCTCTTTTCTTATCCTATGCTGTGCCACACTGGTGTGTTACAGAAATTGGCATGTTCTTCTGCAAGAGAAGCCTGCAGATGCTGCAGCCTTAAGGGAAGGAGCTTGTCAGAGAGAGACTGATAAGGTGTGCTGAGCTGTAAGCTTGTGTATGTGTATGTCTGAGAGGAGATTACATGTGTGGTTTGTGATATGTGTATGGGAGAGGGTATATAAATGTGTTGCATATGCATGTATATGTGGTTTGTGTATGTTGCTGTGAATGAGTGTGACCTGTGACATGCTTGCTGTGTATGTATATGAGTGTGTGTGGATGTATATACATTTATTTGTGTGCACATATATGTGGTATGTTGTGTGGGTTGTATTTGTATGTGTGAATTCATTTCTGTGTATGTGATATGTGTGATTGATTGGGGCATATGTGTGGTATTTGTGTCTGTAGTATGTTATGTGGAGGATACATGTGTATGGTATGTGTATGTATATTTGTATTGTGTATATATCTGCACATAGCCTCTGCAAATGTGTGGTGTTTTATGTATGTGTGAATATGGAGGTACAAATGTGATTACGTGTAGTATGTATATATATTGATGTATTGGTGTTATATATACACATGTGTGGTTTGTTATTTGTGGGGATACATGCAAGTATATGTATATGTATAGTGCTGTGTATGTGCATATAGGGTGTTATATCATGTGCATGTGTGTGCATAAAGAGTGTGGTTTTCTCATGTCTGTGTGTGTAGTTTTTTCATGTGTATATTTGGTGTATATATATGTGTTTATATATATGATATACTTTGGGTGGTGTATTTGTGTCTTCATGGGTATAGGGACAAGTATGTGTGTATGTGCACCTGTATGTACAGTGTAATGGATCTGTGTGGTAACTGTGTATGTATATGTAATTTGGTATGTGTGTGCCTGTGGATTTTATATGGAATGTGTGGTGTGTGTCTGCATATACTTTTTTTTTGTCTTTTTGAGGCAGGGTCTCCCTTTAGTCCCAGCTGGCCTGGAGCTCACTATGTAGACCAGGCTGGCCTTGAACTCACAGAGATCAGCCTGCTCTGCCTCCCAAGTGTTGAGATTAAAGGCATGCGCCATCACGCCCGGGTAATCTGCATATACTTCTACATTGCTCATATTTGGGTGTCTGGCCATCCTTGCATCCTATCCATTTCTCTGTTCACTAGCTTGATTCTCAGAGCAGGGCTAGGCAGATACTTTTTTTTTTTTTTGAGACAGGGTCTCTTTTTAGTTCCAGCTGGCCTGGAATTTACTATATGTAGACCAGGCTGGCTTTCAACATTCAGAGATCCACCTGCCTCTGCCTCCTGAGTGCTGGTATTAAAGGTGTGCGCCACTATGCCTGGCAAGGGCAGATACTTTTGGTGTAACTGGCCTGGGAGTCTCACTGACCACTGCATGGGCACTTTTGCTATCCCATCTTGTCAAGTGATTTACAAATACCCCATTTTACACACTAGCAAGCCATCTCAGGGTTTGAGCAACTGCCTGTGCTATGAAGTAAAACCAGAACTCAGCTCTCTTAACTATCTCATTCATCAGTTAACACATGTAGCTGCTGTTTGTAGCAGGTCCCCTGCTTTGGGAGGGAGCCTACAAGGGAGCAGGCTAAGCAGACAGGAGGGCAGCCCGGGGAGGAAGTGCTTGCCCCACCTGTCATTCTCCTATCTCCACACCAATTGTCTGAGGAAGAGAAAATGAAAGGAGAAGGGGGCTCCTGGTCCTGGCTCACCCTGTTACCCCTGGCTCCTTCCTGCCCAGGGTATAGCACAAGAGTCAACTCTGAAGTAGAGAACACAATGTTGTTAGATCCACACACTTTTGTTATACTATGGACTCAGTATCATTCTCTTTTTAAAGGTGACATGGTATTACCCTGTGATCAGGAAAACTATCTGCATTTTGCTGTTTGTCTTGTGCTAGGATCTTAGACATCAGTTGCTTAAAATCTTGGGAGCACCTATGCACATCAAGGGACCCATGCCTCAGTTTCCCATCTGTAACATGGAAATGACATTGTCTACTCCTCATGCATAAGATGAAGAACAGGTGTGAAGTGCTTGGAAGAGGATATATATTGGCAGTGGCAGAGGTAGTAAAGCTGTTATAAACAAAACCTTCTAGAAGCTTCTCTTCTAATGCATTTGCCAGGATAGATAATATGTCCATATACACATAGGGAGGGGCATGAACATAAAGCAAACAGAGCAAAGGGGGGAGCAGTCAGCAATTCTGGAGAGTATATGGGAGTTCTTGTGTTAGTTTTGGAATTTTTCTGAAAATTAGAGATTATGCAAAAACTATGTTTTTATTTTAAAGCCTGAGGCATATGAAAGTTCTTAAAAAGTGCACAGAATACTGGGGAACACAGGAGCATATTTATCTTAAGGACTCTATAAGCAGCCAAATGACTAAAAACTGTAGGTATCCATGAGGCCCTGAGATGAGATGGGGAGGTATAGGGAACAGGTGCTTCATTCTAGGTCACTAGCCAGCTCTTCCCCAGGAAGGCTTTCCTTAGGTACAAGAACCTCAAGGGTCTGGACTCAAGATTCAGGTTCCTGGTGGTCCTAACTCTTCTTGCCAACCTCGAGGTAAGAGGAAATTGGAACTGGTTTCAAGACTTGGCACTATTTGTTGTTTTTGTTTCTTGGGTCCAACATGCAGTAGCAGGTTCCCCTGTAAAGTGAGCTTCATGGCCCTCCTTGTCACTATGAGCCCCTTTCACATCAATATCCAGCCTCAGAATCTTGGTAACTGTTACAAGGAGTACTAGACACTGTCCCCTGACAAACCTGAGCTTGGTGGAAATGAATGAACCAGGGTCTTCAGCACACTGTGCAAAGATCTGGGAAGTATCTTAAATGGAGACAGGAAAAGGGCACTTAGCAGTTTTAACTCACTGTCCATCTTTACAGCAGCTGCCCACTCTGTCCCTCAGTTTCCCCACCTTGTTGCCATAGCAACACTTGTTTTTTTATTTTTTATTATTCCTTTAATTTTTATTTATTTCTGTATGTGTATGAATGTGCTGTCTGCATGCAGGTGTGTGCACCTGTGTCGTGGCAATGCCGCGGAGGTCAGAAGAGGGTGTTGGATTCCCCTGGAACTGGAGTTCTCCTGGAATTGGAGTTTCAGACGGTTCTCGGCCGCCATGTGGGTGCTGGGGATTGAACCCAGGTCCTCTGTAAGAGCGGTCGGCGCTCTTAACCGCTAGGCCATCTCTCCAGCCTTATTTATTATTTTTATGTGTATGAATGTACTGTCTGCATGTAGGTTGGTGTACCTGAGCAACACTTGTTTTTATTGCCTTTTCCAAAGCAGGGCATCTGAGGGGAGAAAGCAAGTCAAAAGACCTTGTCCTTGTCCTCATTCTACCATCAGCCTGCCTGTTCATGTGTCTTGGAGATTCACTTGCCTCTCAAGAGCCTCAGTTTCCTGGTTTTCATGACAGGGTTAATGATGGCCAATTCTCAAAAGGACAAAAGGCATAATATCTCTTCAAAATGCTTTGTTTCATGCCAGTGCCCTCTTTGTCTGGTGCCTTGTGCCCTTGTAAAGTACTTCACAGCTTCCTAGGTGTGGGCACACCATGGTCACAGCCAGGCTGCTTAGATGGGGAGTGGAGAATGGTTAATTTTAAAATACTCTTGCCACCTGATTTCATTTCCCTGTGGGGCCCCTGCTAATCACTGAAGTCCTCTCTCCAGAACTGGATTCCTGGGATGGAGAGGATTGGAACTGGGCTGCTTGGGGACAGGAAGAGCAAAATGTGGTAGGTACATAGACCCAGATTTGAGTTCTGGCTATGTAACTTGTAGGGTCTGCTGGATCCCATTGTACCTTAGTTACTTGTACAGAACAGGACAGTTTTCCCCACTGTCCTTCATACTGTATGTGACTCCAAAACTCTACTCCTTGCCCCACTCATAAGAGGGGCACAGGAGCAGATGATAACTTCACAAGGCCTACCTCCAAATGGCCACACTGTACCAAAGTTTGTCCTGGGATTGAGGCCAGGCCAGCTGTCTGAGCCACCTGACTCCCATATACTCCCTGAATTGGATTTGCCTTGGGAGGATAAGGGACAGTAGTACTCACCAACCCTCAGGTCTCTCTCTGACTGTCCCCTCATCCCAGGATCCAGGGGACAGCTCTGTGAGAGAAAAAGCAGAGGCTGTAAGTCACATGGCCAGCAGCCTGAGCTTAAAACAGAGGAGACTTCTCTGTCCCTATCTCTTTCCCTGTCCCTATCCCTGTCCCTTTCCTGCTGCCTGTAGCCCTCTGTCTTTTCTTACAGAGCTCAGTCTGTTCCTGCCTATTGCTCCAAGGGTCCCAGGTCAAGCCTGCTAGGGAGAGAAACTGCCACAGAGACCCAAGAGGCTTTTCCCAAGTCACCTGGGCCCACAGCTGACAAGTCTTCTCTGGAGGTTGAGCAGATGCACAAAGGGGCATGTAGCTGCCCAGCTGTCAGGGATATACCCTAATAGCTAGTCTGGGCTAAAGAACCAGCAGGTCCCTGAGGTAATAAAGAAGGTACATGGGCTCAGGCCTCGGCTCCCTCAACTCCTCCTTAGCAAAGGCTTGGCCCTGTATGAGCCATTCCTGCTAAGCATTAAGAAGCCACCACCTAGCAGGGTGTGGTGGCGCACGCCTTTAATCCCAGCACTTGGGAGGCAGAGGCAGGTGGATCTTTGTGAGTTCAAGGCCAGCCTGGTCTACAGAACGAGTTCCAGGACAGCTGGGGCTACAGGGAGACCCTGTCTCGAAGAGACAAAAAAAAAAAAAAAAAAGAAGCCACCACCAAGAAGTGCCCCTTTCCACAGGCAGCTCTGCTTCTGCACAAGTTCAGCAGTCCCCATGCACATAGTGGTAGGAATGGTCCATGCCTACTTCCAGCCTCAGCACAAAATGGATTCCTTTAGTTACCCCACCTGGAGCTCCAAAAGGCTTCTGACCTGCTTGGCTGCCCACACCTACACAGTTGTCCTGAGGACAGTAAGACAGCAACAGTGATTATGATTGCAGTACTGCTGTCTCCAGGGTCCTAGAGACCTTGGGTATGGCCCAGCACAAACAACTCCTTTTCCACAACCAAACTTTGAGACCCACACAGGACCAGAGACCTCCTCTGCTTTCCCAGGACCTTGTGACCACTGTCTAATGTGACCCAACTCTCTGTAGCCTAGTAGCTTTCAGGGGTTCTCAGTGGACCATGCTGTCCCCTAGGGATCTGTGTGGCAAGGAGGCAAAGTGGAGCCTTTGTAATATACCTGTCTATCTCATTTCAGGGACTCACCTGACTCCAGGCTCCCTCCCACTGCCCATGTTCCTGCTGTCTCCCCATGCCACAAAACCAGGGTATTCATCTCTTGAGGTTTACATAACAAAGTGACACAAGGTTGTGAATCAAACTACAGAAATATATTTCCTCACTGCTCTAGAGGCCAGAAGTCAGAGGTCAGGTGTCTACAGGACCTCTGCAGGTGTCTGTAGCACCTCTACAGGTGTCTGCAGCAACCTCTGATAGCTGTGGACGAGTGGCTTCTCAGTCTCCTCTCACTTCTGGTGGCTACAGGACTTCCTCACATTGTGGGTACATCAGTCCCTTTGTATCTTCACAGGGCCTCTACCTCTCTGACTCTCAGTGTTTTCTTCTCTCTTCCAAAGACTCCATATTTTCAGCCCACTCTAAATCCATTATGATTCATCTCAAAATCATCTTGACTGATTATATCTGTAAAGACCCCATGTCCAGATATGGTCGTGTTCTAACAAATATGGTCCAGATAGACATGTACTTGGGGTAGCAAGGAAATAGTATTCTGACTACATCCAAGCCTACTGTGCTGGCCAGGAAACAATAGCCTGGTAGCTGGTTCTAGGAAACAGATCAGAAGCATTTAGCAGCTTCCAGTCCCATCATCAACTAAGCTAATTTGCCTCTAAGAATAGAATCAGAGAGATGGGAGAGGGTGTGCTATTCAATACCTTCATCAAGGTATCCCAGAAGGAAGGTCTAAAGTGATTCTAAAGAGCCAGTTCCCAAACGTGATGGAGTCCCTCTTGTAGGCTTTGGGGACAGGACTCTCATCTGTCAGAGCACCAAGTCTGTGCCCCTCCCAGGGATTCAAGCTCCACCTGACAACTGCAGGATAAGGTCAGGGACTCCCCAGGACCAGCCAAAATGATGGTGGCAAAGCCAGCCTTAGGTTCCAAGATTCTTACTCAAACCTGGCCTAGGCTTCTGCTCCTGGGTCACTTGTAGGTTTGTAGGCTAGGGAGCGTGACTACAATGGTTCACTGTCCAGGGGAGCCACAGGCCCTATCTCCTAGGTCCCTCCTTGCACTGTCGTGTATGACCTGCTTCACAGCCGGAGCTCCCCTGACACTTCTCAAGGCTTCTTCTTTGTTTTGATGCTCAGCCTCCTACCTGACCCCTCAGAAGCCACTTCTTCTAGGGCTGGTTGGATACTAGCCTTGATAGCATCTTGACACCCTCAGTGGACCTGTCACCTGGGGTGCACTATGGAGCTGGCATCTCATTTATCATGTACAAGAACCTTTGTATGTGTCCAAGCCTGTTCCAAAGGACGATTATCATATACCTCTCAGCAGTGAGGCTGACAGAGCGCTCCACATAGTCTCCTAAATCCTGGACTGGGTTGGGAGGGAGCTAGACCCAGGTCAAGGGTCGCCCATTTCAGAATTTCTTCTTTTTTTTTTTCCTTTGGTATTTTTGAGACAGGGACTCCCTGTAGCCCCAGCTGGCCTGGAACTCGCTCTGTAGACTGGGTTGGCCTTGAACTCACAGACATCCGCTGCTTCTGTCTCCTGAGTGCTGGGATTAAAGTCACGTGCCACCATACCTGGCTAGAATTTCTTCCTCTTAAAGGCCAAGTCCTACTTCCTTGTATAGATAGACTTCATTTTGCTTACCTAGCACTAAATACTTGGGTTGTTTCTACCTTTTGGTTATTTGCTGATCAAACCCTGGGGCTTTTTAGAGAGTAAGAAAAGTACAGGCCTGGGGATCTGGCAGGGCTAGTCTTCCAAACGCTGCTTAGCCCCAGTGTAGATATCTAGAGAGCCCCACCTTTCTTATCCTCTCTGTGTCAGTGGTCTTTGCTGCCTGGGGGCCCATTTCTTATCTAACCAAGACATACCATGCTAAGGACCTCAGCCTACTTTCTGCCCCTAGGCCTCACACCCGTTTACTGACTGACCTTAGACATGTCCCATCCCCTCTCTGAGTCCTTTCATCTGTCAAAAAGACATCCTTCTGTGACAATGTGTGTCAGCTTCTCACACAGACTTGGAAATGCCCCATCAGTAGCAGGGTGTGGTCCTCAGCTCTCAGTCTGACAGCTCCTCTCCCATTCTGTCATCAGAGGTATTTGTTGGACACCTGCTCTGGGCAAGGCACTGCCATCCACCCCTGAAATCTACAGGCAGCAGCTTGTGTTCAGCCATGTTCTCAGTGACAGTGTTGCTGGGGTAGGGACCCTCCTTTCTCTTCTGCTTTCTTGAATGTCAGGTGGCCCCTTGGGCTTGGCCTCACAGACCGATTGATCAATTGCCCCATCCTCAGCACTATGGTCACCAAGAATGGACAAGTGCTTTTTTCTACCATACGAGGGCTTTAGCTGCCCTGGGCAGCCTGCTAGACAAAGACTGCAGATAGGCTACCTGTAGAGGTGGCCCTGATCAGGATTCTGGGGGTAACCAGGACATTCAAGGGTAAAGATAGGGGACAGGCATTAGTTTCCCTTCCGACATGTCCTCAGTGTCCACTATGACATCCTAACAGTGTTGCTCCCTTTCAGCCCTGTGAGGTAGGTGCTATTTCTGCAAACAGGTAATGAACCCTGGAGAAGTTAAGTGACTTCTTTAAAGACAAAGCTTGGAGCAAGAGATCGTATTTCAGTGGTAGAGTGCTTACCTAGCGTAGACCAAGGCTCTGGGTTAATGACAGAGCTTGCATTTGAACTCATGTCTGTCTGACTGCGTCTTTCCCACAGTGTCTTCACTACCTTCAACTTGGGTTGTTTTTTTTTTTTTTCTTTTTCCCCCAGTGCCTTTGTTTTATTTTGTTTGTTTTTGCAAAGTGGGAGTAACTGTTCTTCCCAACCTCCCCTAACTTTCCCCCATTCCTGCTGTTCTGTTCAGGGCTGTTCAGCGCCTCCTCACCTCCCACCCTGTTGACACAGGGCTGTTGCTGGGCTGATTTTGTTTTTGACCCAGTCAGCTTGGCAGGGAAGTGGCGGGCTGTGTGCAGAGCTTCCCAGAATAGCCCCCGGCTCCCCGCCAAAGATAGAGGAGCCAGACTGTGTGTGATGGGCTTAGACCGGTTGGAAGATGACTCAGTTCCATGTACCCCAGCCACCCCCTCTCCTTCTTCCTCTTCCCTTACTGTTCCCCTGCCTTGTGACACCCATCAGGACAGGTCACAGGATGCTTCTCAACATCTTGGAATGCCCAAGAGGCTGCTGTGGCCACTAGCTTCAAGGTGCTTGTGGAGTAGCTTTGGAGTCACTCTGGGCCCACAATCAAGAGTTCTTACCTCCTCCTGTCACTCAGTGACCTGCTCGACTACCTGAGCCAAGTCCCTGTCATTCTCATGGCTTAGTTTTCTACGTTGCAGTGGGAAAGGGAACCTGCTCAATTACTCACAACGTTACTGAAGTATGAATGAGGCAGCAGGGCTGAGATCCCAGCAGGTACTGGGATGGCTGGTGATGTCACAGAGTACTAATAATACCAATGAGCTACTTCCTCTGACCCTGACTGCTTGGAGTGTGGTGTGAAATGAGAGCAAGGAAAGCCCTCTATTAATATGGTTGTCCTGTCATCATCATCATGACACCGCTGCTGTTTTCTTAGTGCTGTGGGCTAGTGCTTAACATTGTTTCTTCACTTATTTCTCGTTTGCCCTGTGTGATACTCAGTTTTATCAGCATAAGAGCTGCATTTCAGACACTCTAGGTAACTTACTTGAGATCAGGTGAAAGGTGGAGCCACAATGAAAATCCTCATCCTGACAGTGAAGCCCATGTCTGTCATGAATGCTGTGCCTCCTCATCTGAAAGAAGCCTTCCTGATCTTTCTGGGGTCTTCCCTACAAACCTCGGGCTCCTCTTGAAGGAGCATCGAGACGGTCCCACCTGCACTCAGATAGGGAAACCTGATGTAGGACAGAGGCCCACAAAGGTTCCTACCTCAAAAGAGATCCCCCAAACACAGGAGTATTTCTGGGATGAAGGAGCCTACCCATGTAAGCTCCTCTTCTTTTTTTTCTTCTTGAGACAGAGTCTCCCGAGTCTCCCTGTAGCCCCAGCTGTCCTAGAACTTGCTGTGTAGACCAGGTTGGCCTTGAACTCACAGAGATCCGCCTTGCTGGGACTAAACATATGGGCCACCACGCCTACCTTACCTTTTGTGTGTGTGTGTGTGTGTGTGTATTGTACATGTAAGCAACTTCACACAACAGTCAGAAGACATTTAAGAGCACCAACTATGTACCTCTCCCTGAAGCCTGTCTTCCCCCAAGCCCTGAGCAGCCTGTAGAGTTCCCTGCCAGTGAAGAGACAGCTCAGCTAGGCCAGCCCTGGCTCTTGAGCTGCAGCACCAAGAACCCAACCCGGTGTAGTGTTCCTTCCCTGTTTTCTGCACAGAGACTGGGAAGCTGTCCCCCGTGGCACTCCATCCCCATTCCTCACACTGGGTCTTGTCACTGAACAGGGGTCTCTTGCCATTGGGTAGTACCTGCATTTTATCCCAGAACCAAGCTCTTCTCTGTTTATCTCTCTGCCCCAAGCTATTGTGATTACTTTCATAGGTATTGCTCTTTCTGCCTCTGTGTGTTTGCATGTGCATAAGCATTTGGCTTTGTATATGACTGATGTCCTTGGCCTATCCCCCAAGTTCAGAGGCCTGTGAGTTTCAAGGGCATGGCACGTGTAAACCTTGTGGGTTGAGGATGAGCCAGGGCTGATGTACAGTTGGTTCACTACATGTGATGAGAACATACATGCACACCCACAATTCCTTACTCTCAATCCCCACATGCCACAAGCTCTGAAAACCAAGTGCTTCGTCATAGCTCATTTGGCAGCAGAGTCCCGCTCAAACTGAGGTGAGGCTATTTATAGTCCACACAGGACTATTTATATCCCTTTTATATCCTATACTTACGAATTCACTGCAGAAATTTCAATGTATTCAATTATTGAAAGCTGCTGAAATGTGCTGTATTACCTGTCTGACGTTGAGGAAAGTGAAATCCTATACACATCTGCCCCAGGGGTGAGCAGTCTGTGAGTTTCTTACAGGCTGTAAAAAGCCTCTGCCTCAGCCGGGTGTGGTAGCGCATGCCTTTAATCCTAGCACTCAGGAGGCAGTGGCAGGCCTATCTTTGTGAGTTCAAGGCCAGCCTGGTCTACAGAGTGAGTTCCAGGACAGCCGAGGCTACAGGGAGACCCTGTCTCTAAAAGACCAAAAAAAAAAGCCTCTGCCTCAAGTACCTGCTATGATGCCTGTCATCCAGTGCTCTCTGTAGCCACAGATGCACAGTGAGAAGACATACATCTTCTCACTCTGTCTTCCAGTTGTTCTGGAGGACCCCTGTTGGCACCTACCTCCCTCTATAGCCTCAGAAGTTCCCTTGCATATGGGAGTTTGAATGACCCAGATGTCTGGAAACTTCTATACTCTCCATTGTCCAAGCTCTTTCTCCCTTGAGCCTCTTTGTCTTGTAGTCACCCACCCCACCCCCCAGGTTAGTCATAGTTATCTTACTTTGCTGTTCTTGGATGGTGAGTAGACTTGGAGACAGCTGTCCTTGGTGAGGACGACTTTAGGTTAGGACCTGGTACCCAATGTACCTGATCATGGACCTCCCAACCCACTAGAAGGCCCTACCTCTTATGGGATCAGAAGGTTTCTTAGAGATTCTGTGAGTATAAAAGTAACTGTGAGCCGGGCGTGGTGGCGCACGCCTTTAATCCTAGCACTTGGGAGGCAGAGGCAGGCAGATCTTTGTGAGTTCAAGGCCAGCCTGGTCTACAGAGTGAGTTCCAGGACTGCTGGGGCTACAGGGAGACCCTGCCTCGAAAAGACAAAAAAAAAAAAAAAAAGTAACTGTGGCCAGTTTTGGAAACCTTTGGACTAAAATACAAGGGCTCTGTGCTCCAATGCCCACTTGCCTCAGGGAGGGATGAAAGGACGTATGTGTAGATGATGCAAAAGGTCTACTTGTTCTTCTCACCTCTTAAAGAGCCCCCCAGATAACCCAAAGTCTGTGATCCCTTTTTCTTTGGCCATCTGGAAAAGGATGGGCTCTTTTCTGCACTGCTGTATCCTCAGTTGGACTTCTCTTTGCATGGCTCTCTCTTCACCCACACATTGACCTCTCCCCACAGCTGGGCCTCCAGAGCACCTGGCTATGAACTTATTACTGAAGACACAGGACTGAAACAGGTGGATAGAACTCTGATGTTTTCAGTTTGGGTACCAAGCAGGAGTTGGGTGTGGTAAGAGCTGGAGTAGAGTGTTCTCCATTACCCTGGGAGTAATCTTAGAGGGTTCTTGGAGCATGTGCCATCTGAACTGAGTCCTAGTAGACACTGGGGGGTTGCCAGGTGAATCAGCTGGGAAGGAACTGGCAAGCGTGAACTTTAACACATGCTTTTTCCTGGTTCAGTATGTTAGAAGGGGCAGTGCTCATCTCTGGCCTCCTAGAGTTGGTAGGGGCTGCTGGCAGATATCTTGACCTTGGCTATGAGGGGACCTCCAGGGTGAGCTGCTATGGTGGCACTGTCCACATACCTAGGTGAGGCCTTCTTGGTGAGCCCAACACAGAGCACTCTAGGGTAGCTCTGAACAGAAAAGGTGTTTGTGTCTGAGGCAATAAGGAGTTGCTACATGGGCCTGCATTCCACCACTACCTGATAGCTTGGCTAAGTTGAGGCATTAGCCTTCCTCTTTAGACTAGTAAAATGATGACTGGGTCATGCCATACTTAGAGTGACTAGCTCAACCTGATGCCCTTTCTCTCACCCACAGCCAAGACCCACCATGGTTCTCAAGGCCCCCCACCTGACTCACAGCAGATTGGGTTGAGCAGTGTTCTAGGAGAACGGTGAGGTTAGCACTACAGGAGAAAACCCCCGAGAGAGGAGGAGCTGATGATGGGCACCATTTCACACGGGATAACTGTTTTCTGTTTCTGTTCATCTTGCTTTCACTCATATCTTGCAAGCACATGTGTGTATCTTTAAATTATCATATTAGTATACTGGGAACACTTGTAGAAGAACTCCTAGAGAGCCCTTGTCCCCTGCCTTGTGCCTCTTCCCTCAGGGAGAAGAGGAGGGTCTAGGAAGAGAGAGCCTGGAAGGAAAGACACTGGATCTGTTGAAAGGATCTGGTCTGGAGTAGAACAGAGGGTCTCATAGCCCGTTCTACCCTCAAAGTGGTCCAGGAACATGGCAATCTGAGCCAAGTCTACTGATGTGAGATTAATTTACAAATAGGCATGCAGAGTGGAACGGTGTGTACACAGGAGCCTGCTGTTCCCTCAAAGCTGCATCAAGATGTCACCAAGCCGGGTGTTATTTTAGTCCCAAGTATTGTATCTGTTTAGCAGCCAGCCTGCATGATGCCATGCACAATGGTGAGCTAAAGCTGGTGGTGATTCTCAGCTCCTGGATGGGTTATTCCTATAGATGGTTCCAGTGGACTACCACTCCAGCCAGGTGTGGTGTCTTCTAGAACCAGAACCAGATTCAGGTCACATCTTATGGGACTCTGGGGACAGAGTGAGGACTGAAGAATAATGAGATGGAAAAACTGCGTAACCAATTAGGAATTTGTAAGCATTTTTGACCTTGGGGTAGAATGAATGTTATCTTTCTTCCCATTAAGAGAAGCAGCTTTGCTCAGTAAGTAGGTAAAATGCAGAAGCTCAAAAGATGTATCATCCTAGATTGGCCAGGTGTTTTCTTCTTGTGAATAACAGAAATCCCATCTGAGCTGGCTCAGGGGAAAAGCAAACTGAATCAGAAGACTCAGGTCACCATAGGAATGCATCTTGCTTCCACCATGGTGGGAGCCCAGACTGCAGGCGATGTGGCTATCTACAGTTTCTTGGCCTTGGCTACCACTGAGGGACTGGCCCACATTCTGTCTTTGACCTGAAGTTTAAAAACAAAAAGTCAGGCTGGGTGTGGTGGTGCACATCTTTAATCCCAGCACTCAGGAGGCAAAGGCAAATGAATCTCTGTGAGTTCAAGGCCAGCGTGGTCTAAGTAGAGACTTCCAGGCCAGTTGGGGCTACAGGGAGACCCTGTTTCAAATAGACCAAAAAAAAAAAAAAAAAAAAAAAAAGTTGGGCTGGAGAGATGGCTCAACAGTTAAGAGTACTGGCTGCTCTTGCATTGGACCCAGGTTTGATTCCTAGCACCCACATAGCAGCTAACAACCATAACAACAGTTCCAGGGAATCTGACACCCTCTTCTGACCTTCACAGGCATTGCACAACATGGGTACACTTGCACACATGCAGGCAATACATTCATACATAAAATAAAAATAATAAAAATAAAAGCCAGGTGTAGTAGTGCACACCTTTGATTCCAGCACTTGGGAGGCAGAGACAGGTGGATCTTTGTGAGTTCAAGGCCAGCCTGGTCTACAGAGTGAGTTCTAGGCCTGACTATCTCAAAAAGAGAATAACAACAACAACAACAATAAATAAATAAAATGAAGTAAGATAAAGACTTCTATTTTAAATTTTATTTATTTTTGTATGTGTATGAATGTACTGTCTGCATGTAGGTTTGCACCCGTGTTGTGCACTGCTGCGGAGGTCAGAAGAGGGCATCAGATTCCCCTGGAACTGGAGTTAAAGACGGTTCTCAGCCGCCATGTGGGGGTTGGGGATCGAACCCGGGTCCTCTGCAAGAGCAGTTGGCACTCTTAACCTCTAGGCCATCTCTCCAGCCCCAAGATAAAGACTTCTTAAAAACAAAAATCCCTGGAGGCATAAAGCAGGGCTTGAGATTGCCAACAGAGGACATACCAGCACCTCCTCTTTCTCCTTTAATTTCTTTTCTTTGATAGAGAATTTGGTACCAGAGCCCCATGTCCATGTGGAACATAAACCAAGAAAAACAGAATGGAGTGAAAAACCTTCAACCAGTGTTGCAAGTAGATGGTGGTAGGGGAGACTGTCTCGACTCTCCCCTCCCCCCAAAAAACCCCAAACTCCATAGTCACAAAACTGAGTTACACTCATGAATAATTCCAAGACTGAATGTTTTGAAAAAAACTCCAAAATTAGAGAAAATGTTGGAAGTCTAACTAAAAATAAAAAAAAAAAATAGAAGACACTAACAAAAAAGAGGCTATAACTAAAGAAGAATGGAATATTGCAATGTTTTGGCAGTATGTTGGAAAACCTGAGTGAAATATATGATTTTATTTTACTTTATTTTATTTTGCACAGTCTCATTACATTCAGTCCAAGCTGACCTCAAACTTACACTCTTCCTGCTTCAGCCTCCCAAAGTGCTAGAATCACAGGCATAGATGGCCATGCAGAGCCATGAAATGTATGATTTTCTAAGTAAATTAAAATGGTCCAAATTGGCTTATTAAGAAGAAAAATCTGCCCCTGAGAAAGAGTAAAATTGGAGATTTCCTGAGGCCAGCAGAAGGAAGAGCAGGAGACAGGTAGGAACTGGGTGCCTCAGCAAGGCTGATTGTTGATCCCTTAATCCAGCTGTCTTTGACTTGATTGGCTTTTGTGGCTGTGGGGGCGGAGTTATCCTCCCAGCCGGTATTAAAGGTGGGGTTGTGTGACTCTTCAGATCTGAGATCTCCTGAGGCCATCGGAAGAAGAAGAGGCCCCCCACCCCCCCACCCCACCCCCGCTAACTGGGATTACGA
>VZQC01011925.1:296204-321506 GCA_009823505.1 Rhizomys pruinosus | reverse complement strand
TAAGTTGTTGCACCTGGCCCCTCCCTCCACCAAGAAAGAAGCACACATTTTGGTGGCCTTTTTGGATTCTGGATGCAGCACATTCCTCATCTGTGTGTGTTACTTACTGACCATATATCAGTTGACTCAGTAAGGCAGCCAAACTTTGGTGGGGCTTGAGAACAGAAAGGCTCTTCAACAGGTCCAAGATGCAAGTGCAGGCTGCTCTGCCCACCTAGGGCCATATGATCCAGCCAGACCCATGGTGCTTGAGGTATCAGTGAGCAGATAGAGATGCTGTGTCTGGGTCTGTGGCAGGCTCCATAGGGGAATCATCAGCGGAGGCCCTTGGGATTTTGGAGCAAGGCTCTACCTTCATCTGCAAAACAACTATTATCCTTTTGAGAAGACAGCTCTTAGCCTGCCATTGGCCTTAGTGGAAACTGCAACGTTTGACAATGGGCCACCAAGTCACCATGCCGACCTTGAGCTGCCCATCATAGCTGGGTGTTATCTGGACCACCAGACCATACAAAGTTTTAGGAGTCACAGCAAACAGTCCGTTGTCAAATGGAAGTGGTAAATACGGGACAGGGCCCGGGCAGGCCCTGAGGGCACAAGCAAGCTCATGAAGAAGTTGCCAAAATGCCTATGGTTCCCACTCCTGTTACACTGTCTCCTGGGCTTAAGCATGCACCTATGGGCTGCATGGGGTTTTTGCCCTATGATCAGTTGACCTGAGGAAGAAAGACTAGGCCCTGGTTTACTGATGGTTCTGCACGCTATGCAGGCACCACCCAGAGGTGGACAATGCAGCATTACAGGCAATTTCTGAAAAACCCTAAAGGACACTGGTGAGGAAAGTCTTCACAGTGGGCAGAACTTCGGGCAGTGCACATGGTTGTGTATTTTGCCTGGAAGGAGAAATGGGCCAGGAGGTTCAATTATCATACGATTTATGGGCTGTAGCCAATGGCTTGGCTGGATTGTCAGGGACTTGGTATAGAGCATGACTGGAAAATTGCTGGAGAAAGACATTTGGGGAAGAAGTATGTGGGCAGAGCTCTCTGAATGGTCAAAGGTTGTGAAGATACTTTTGTCTCATGTAAATGCTCATCAAAAGGTGATCTCAGCAGAGGATGAGTTTAATATTCAAGTAGATCGGTATGACTCATTCTGTGGATAGTCAGCCTCTTTCTCCAGCATCCCTGTGTTTGCTCCAATGGGTCCATGAAAAAAGTGTTCATGGTGGCAGAGATGGAGGTTATGCATGGGCTCAACAGCATGGACTTCCACCCACTAAGGCTGATCTGGCCTACAGCTGCTGCCGAGTGCCAGATTTGCAACACAGAGACCAACATTAGAGCCCCTGATATGGTGCTATTCTCCCGGGGGTGCACCAGCATGCAGCAACCTTGTGGCAGGTTGACTACCTTGGACCACTTCCATCAAGGAGGGGACAGCACTTTATCTTACAGGAATAGATACTTATACTATTATGGATTTGCCTTCTCTGCACATATGCTTTGCCAAAACTACCATCCAGGGACTTATGTAATGCCTTATCCACCGTCATAGTATTCCTCACAGCATAAGAACTCACTTCACAGCCAAAGAGTGCGACTGTGGGCCCATGTTCATGGTACTCCCACTGGTCTTACCATGTTCACCACCACCCAGAAGCACCTGGCTTAATAGAACGATGGAATGGCCTCTTGAGTACACAGTTACAGCACCAATTTAGGTAGCAATACCCTGGAGGGCTGGGCAAGTTTCTCCAGCAAGCAGTATATGCTTTGATTCAGCACCCACTATATGGTACTATTTCTTCTATAGCCAGAATTCATGGGTCCAGAAACCAAGGGGTGGAAGTGAGAGTTATTCCACTCACTATCACCCCAGTGACCCAGAAGGAAAATTTAGGCTTCCTGTACCCACGACCTAGAAGTTTTGGCTCCAAAAAGGAGTGCTTTTGCCAGGAGAAACAACAAACATTCCATTGAACCCATTGAACTGGAAGCTAAGACTTCCCCCTGACCACTTCGGGCTTCTACTGCCTTTAAAGCCAACAGGCTACAGGAAGGAATAACAGTAGTAGGAGTAATTGATCCAGACTACCATGGGGAAATTGGACTTTTTCTCACAATGGGGGCAAGGGGAAGATTATGTCTGGAAGGCAGAGGATGCTGTAGGGCGCCTTTCTGGTGCTACCATGTCCTTTGATTAAGGTCAATGGGAAACTCCAACAACCCAAACCAGACAGGACAATAAATGGCCCCGACCCTTCAGGGATGAAGGTATGGGTCACTTCTCCAGGGAAAGAGCCAGGACCTGCAGAGGTGCTTGCTGGAGGAAATACAGAATGGGTAGAATGGGTAGTAGAAGAAGGTCATCATAAATTTCAGCTGAAGCCACGGGACCAGTTGCAGAAACGTGGATATAATAGATCTAGCTTTGTTCTATTTGTTTAAGAATGTGCTTGTTTATATATACTATATATGTATTATGGGGGCCCTAAATAATGGGTTCTGATATATATATATATATATTTATGTATATGTTATTAATTTGGATGTACTTTGTTCCCTGTCTGAATGTGCAACTGAGAATTGTTAAGTGTGTCATATTCAGATTACTAAATACTAGAAGGACTAAGTTTCTCTCAAAGGACATTACCATCTACTACTCTAAGATATCATGCTTTGCTAATTGCAGATTGAACCTTTATAAGTGTTAGTGGAATTATTGGACCCTGCCATTGTTGCAATTGACATTAAAAAGCAAGGGAGGCTATTATTCGGGGTCAAGTTGCGAAGGGGTGGATGTGATGGTTATCTCTGGGTATGTCAACTTGAACTGGGACTAAGGAACAAATAGAGGGAAAGGATTTCTGATTGGACCACCTCAAACCCGGATGGCCCACCCCAAATGTGGGTGTTTACTTTCTGCCGGCAGCGCAGGCAGTATTTAAGGCCACAGCAGCGGGAGCTGGTCCCTTTTATTTCCTCCTGCAGCTTGCTTCTCTCATCTGGTGAGTTTGTCTTGCTACTGTGATCAACCTTTCGGATCCCAGCGTGTACTGAGACCGGCAGATCTCCTGGAATCCATTCGGGCCTTCAGCACTAGACTGGGACTCCTGAGACATCCAGCCTTGTGGACTGAGTGGTTCCCTGGATTCCCGGCCTCTCCAGTTCGGCTCTACTGTTGAGCTCCGTCATGTGAGCAAATCAATAAATTGTATATAGTTATATATACTCATCCTGTTGCTTCTGTTTCTTTAGAGAACCCTGACTAATACAGCCTCCATGTGTGTAAGTACACCCATGTCATACAATGCCTGCAGAGGTTGGAAGGCATTGGATCCCCTGTAATTAAAGTTATGGACAATTGTTAGCCACCATGCTGGGAATCAAACCCCAATCCTCTGCAAGAGCAGTCAGTGCTCTTAAGCACTGAGCCATCTCTCCAGCCCCAGCTTATGGTATTTTTTTTTCTGGGCTTTTTGAGAGTCTCCCTTTTAGCTCCAGCTGTCCTGGAACTCACTATGTAGACCAGGCTAGCCTTGAACTCACAGAGATCCGCCTGCCTCTGCCTCCTGAGTGCTGGGATTAAAGGTGTGCGCCACCATATGCCCAGCCAGTTTATGATTTTTTTTTTTTTTTTGTTTTTTGAGACAGGGTCTCTCTTTAGTCCCAGCTATCCTGGAACTCTCTCTGTAGACCAGGCTGGCCTTGAATTTACAGAGCTCCACCTGCCTCTGCCTTCTGAGTGCTGGGATTAAAGGCATGCGCCACCACTCCCGGAAAGTAAATGTTCCTTAAAAATACCATAAACTGGTCCGGTGTGGTGGCGCACGCCTTTAATCTCAGCACTCAGAAGGCCGAGACAGGTGGATCTCTGTAAATTCAAGGCCAGCCTGGTCTACAGAGTGAGTTCTAGGACAGCTGAAGCAACAGGGAGACCCTGTCTCAAAAAAAGACCAAAAAAAGACCAAAAAAGGGGAACATTTATTTATTTTTATTTTATGTACATGAGTGTTTGCCTACTTATATGTATATACAATTTACATTGTGTATACAAGTGTATACACAATATACAGTTCCTCCTGGTGCCTGTGGAAGCCCGAAGGGGAAGTACCTCAGAACTGTAGTTAAAATCAGTTGTGAACTGCCAAGTGAGTGCTGAGATCAGAACTGGGTTCTCTTTTTTTTTTATTTTATTTTTTTATTTTTTTTATTGATGCTTTGTGCAGTTCATACATTATTTTCCAATTCAGTTCAGGCACATTTCCCTTTCCCTTCTCTATAAGAACAGCCAGTGCTCTTGGGGCTGGAGAGATAGCCTAGAGGTTAAGAGCACCGACTGCTCTTGCAGAGGACCCGGGTTTGATCCCCAGCACCCACATGGCGGCTAAGAACCGTCTGTAACTCCAATTCTAGGAGAACTGCAGTTCCAGGGGAATCCAACACCCTCTTCTGACCTCCGCGGCATTGCACGACACGGGTGCGCAGACCTACATGCAGAGAGTACACTCAAAAACATATAAAAATAAATAAAATTAAAAAAAAAAAGAACAGCCACTGCTCTTAACCACTGAGTCATCTTTCTAGCCCCTCATTATGTTTTTTTAATACATATATATGTCATTGTACTTTCTTTGTACTATCTATCCCCCATCCCACTTTCCCCCTTCCAGTCTGCCTTCTTCCTTTCTTTTACCGTTCTTTTCTTATACTCCGCATTTCTTCTTGTCTTTCTTTGCTTCTTCGTTCTTTCGTATTTAATCTTTCTTTTCTTTCTTTCTTACTTTCTTTCTTTTCTCTATTCCTTTTCTTTCTTTGTCTTTCTTTGCCATCAGGTAAAACTCTCATGGTCCCCTCCCCTCTCCTTTCCTTTCTTTTCCCTTCCCTTCTTTTCCGTTCCCTTTCCTTTTTTTCCTCCCCTTCCTTTCTCTTTCTTTCCCACAGCACGCTCCGTTCCCTATTCCCTTCCATATCATTTCTTCTTCTTCTTTCCTTTCGTTCTCGTTTTCTCTTTCTTTCTTTCTTTCTTACTCTTCTTCTTTTTTTCTTTCTTTTCCTTATTTTCTTTCTTTTCTTTCCTCTTCTCACAGACTTCCTTTTTCTTGCACTTTTTCTCCATATCCTTTCTTCTTTATCTTTTCTCCTTTCCTTTCTTATTCTTCTTTTCTTTCTTCTTTCCTTCTTCCTTCCGTCCTTCCTCTCTCTTCCGTCCTTCTCTCTCCCTCCATCCCTCCTTCCTCCCTCCTAATTCCTTCCGTCACTCCATTCCTTCCACCCTCCTTCCTTCCTTCCTTCCTTCCTTCCTTCCTTCCTTCCTTCCTTTCGGGTCTCCCTTTTAGTCCCAGCTGGCCTGGAGCTCACTATGTAGACCAGGCTGACCTTGAACTCACAGAGTTCCACCTGCCTCTTCCTCTGTCTCCTGAGTGCTGGGATTAAAGGCATGCGCCAGCAGCCCAGGCTTTATTTCTAACATCGGTCAAAAACCTTATAAACACCCTTACAAAAAGCTCTTCTCTAATGGAATTTAATTAGAGCTCTCTCATAGCCAGGAGGTTTACACTTCTTACAAAATGACCTGAAAGGGGAAAAAAATGAATAAATATTATCTAAATGATACATCTTTGTGAAAAAGCATTATAGCTGCTCTGTCACTGTGGTCACCATTCACCCTTCAGTAAATATCTCTACCCTTCAGTACATACCATTTCAATTTTGGTATCCTTGAGTATAAAAGCTAAAGCACTTGTGAATCATATAGTGCTATTTATTATCAGTATTCAGGACATATGTTTATCCAAATGGAAGCCCATTAAAAAGGTGATGGTAAAAAAAAAAAAAAGGTGGTGGTTCAGTTCTCAAGCTGTCTCTTATCCTAGCTATAAAGATAAACCTAACTCTTCCATTTACTGAGTGATTGAGGATGGAGTAACCTCAATGACACAAAGCCACAACCCCTTTGGTTATTAAAAAATGGGGCCATTACCAGAGTGCAGCATTGTTCAGTCATCAAAAAGAATGAAGCCCCAACAAGCTACAACATGAATCTTGAAAACAACTCTACCTACAAAGAAGCCAGAGTCAACAGGCCACATCCTGTATGATCCCAGTTTTAGGACAGGTCCTGGATATACAAATACATTAAGACAGGAAACAGATTAGTGGATGCTATGGGGCAAGGGGTAGGATTCTGGGATATAGCAACAGGAAGTAACTACTAATGACTACAAGGCTTCTTTGTGGGTAGAGAAAATGTTCTGGAATTAAATAGTGGTGATGATACTAAAACTATTTTAAAAGGGTGAACAACAGGGTGTGTGAATTTTACTCTGTAACAGAAGTAAATCAGTAGGGCAGTATTTCTGACTCAAGGTAGTAGGGAGGATTAATTTATTTATGAAGCCTGAGTGTGGAAAATGACAAATGGATTAGTAATCAAACACTTGAACAGTCAGGATTTCCAAATATGTGGCTCCAGGGTAGGACTGTCTCATGGTTCAATGAGGCTGCAGGGCAGGCTTGAGAGAGGTTCACTCTGAGAGAGGTTCACTCTGAGAGAGGTTCACTCTGATAGAGGTCCACTCTCATAGAGGTCCACTCTCATAGAGGTCCACTCATAGAGGTCCACTCTGATAGAGGTCCGCTCTGATAGAGGTCCGCTCTGATAGAGGTCCACTCTGGTAGAGGTCCACTCTCATAGAGGTCCACTCTCATAGAGGTCCACTCTGATAGAGGTCCACTCTGATAGAGGTCCACTCTGGTAGAGGTCCACTCTCATAGAGGTCCGCTCTCATAGAGGTCCGCTCTCATAGAGGTCCGCTCTGATAGAGGTCCGCTCTGATAGAGGTCCACTCTGGTAGAGGTCCACTCTGATAGAGCTCCACTCTGATAATGCCCCACAAGTGAGTGGGGACAGGAGCACTACATTTCCTCTTTTTCTTTCTTTTTTTTTTTCCCCCTTGAGACAGGTCTTCTCCCTGTAGTCCCAGCTGTCCCGGAACTCACTCTGTAGACCACAAAAATCCACCTGCCTCTGCCTCCCAAGTGCTGGGATTAAAGGAGTGCACCAACACGCCCATCTATGTTTCCTCTTTTTTTTTTTCATTTTTATTTATTTCTGTATGTGTATGAATGTACTGTGCATGCAGGTCTGTGCACCCGTGTCGTGCAATGCCGCGGAAGTCAGAAGAGGGTGTCGGATTCCCCTGGAACTGGAGTTCTCCTGGAATTGGAGTTTCAGACAGTTCTCGGCCGCCATGTGGTTGCTGGGGATCGAACCCGGGTCCTCTGTAAGAGCGGTCGGCGCTCTTAACATCTAGGCCATCTCTCCAGACCCTATGTTTCCTCTTTTATCCTCCTCACAGAACAGTGAAGAATTGAGTGGCAGCTAGGGTGAGAACTGAGTCTCTAATGCCTTAGTCATGCTGGGTGCTCTGGACTCTGTCTTCAAGGAATGTGTCAGTTAATGGCGAGCTCTAGCAGTTTCTCAGAGCTAAAGGGTTTCAGTGCTCTCCCATGATATTCAGGGTCAACTAACTGGGCCTTCAACTGCTAGCTGCTAGCCTCAGGGCTGTGTGCCTTTCTGATCTCACGGGCAGAAAGGTTTAAGGTGCAGGATTTGGACTGTAGCTCCCGAGCTCTGTAGACTAAAGTGACCCTTACAAGGTAGCAGACCTCACAATACCTGCTGGTTTGGGAACAGAAAGAAAATGAGAATTTGTATCTCATAGGCCTTTAAATGAGTTGGAGAGCCTGGATCTGGAATCTTGTATTCAGGGAGCTCCTACTGAGGTTTATTGGTAGGGGCGTGTTGGCTAAGTAAGGAGGTAAACACTGTCCAGGCAGAAATGTGGTTCAGGGTTATGCCCATCTGCCTGCAAGCCACAGGGGCCCCTGTAACAGTGCTCAATTTGTTAATTGCAGCAATTAAGGAAAGTTGAGCTCTAATGAGGGTTTGCCTGCCACCAATTTAGCCACAGGGAGGTCATTGAGGTCTTTGACCAATGCAGCTTCAGTGGATGGGAGGGCTGTTGAGAAGTAGGTTGAACCCTGTGTGAGAGAAGAGTGGGAGCAACATTGCTGTGACAAAGCACTTTGACCAATACCAACTTGGGGAGGAAAGGGTTTAGTCATCTTATGTCTCCTGGATCACAGTTCATCCCTCAGAGAGGGACCCCAAGGTAAGAACTCAAGGTACGGACCTGGAGGCAGGAGTTGAAGCACAGGCCATGGAAGAATGCTTCTTACTGGCTTGTTCCCCTAGCCATGCTCAGCCTGCTTTCTTTTTTTTTTTTTGGTTTTTTTTCTGGGTTTGTTTGTTTGTTTGTTTGAGACAGGGTCTCCCTGTAGCCCCAGCTGACCTGGAATTCACTCTGTAGACCAGGCTGGCCTTGAACTCACAAAGATCCGCCTGCCTCTGCCTCCCGAGTGCTAGGATTAAAGGCATGCGCCACCATGCCCTGTTCAGCCTGCTTTCTTTTTTAAATTTTATTTATTTATTTATTTGTTTGTTTGTATGAATGTACTGTCTGCATGTAGGTTTGTTCACCCGTGTCATGCAAAGCCACAGAGGTCAGAAGAAGGTGTCGAATTCCCCTGGAACTGGAGTTCTCCTGGAATTGGAGTTACAGACGGTTCTCGGCTGCCATGTGGGTGCTGGGGATCAAACCCGGTCCTCTGCAAGAGCAGTCGGTGCTCTTAACCGCTAGGCTATCTCTCCAGCCCCTAGCCTGCTTTCTTATACAACACACAACAACCTGCTCAGGGGTGGTACCACCCATACCCTCCCACATCACTCAGCATTGAAGACAATACTCCACAGATGTGGCCACAGGCCAGTCCAATGGAGGTAATTTCCCAATTGAGGCTTCTTCAACCCAGGTGTGTCAAGTTGATGCCAAAGCTATCCAGCACAAAGTACTATTGATCTTCAGAAGGACTTGTAACTTAAAGAGCAGTACCAAGGAGGACATGTTTAAGGGGATTAAGGGGCTTTGTCATGTTTTTGCAAATATGATAGTTCTTTACATGTTTGAATGCTGTTGGAGTTTGGGGATCATCTGCAGCAGAGAGGCAAAAGCTCCCAAGGCTGGAGGAATGCTTAAGAAGGTTCCTAAGTGACAAGAGGGGATTGGACCTGGTGCCCAAGTCTGCCTTCAGGCAGAAATAGTGACAGCAGGTGGATTTGGTGCAGAGGGGTTGGCCCAATTTGATGGAGGAAATTGGAGGGTATAAAGAAGATTGAAGCTGGAAAGAGGTACCAAATCAAGGGTGGTAAGTACAAGAATTAGGTCTGTGCAGTGGGATCACAGGAGTGGAGCAGGCCCTCTTGAAGTGGTACCTCAAACCCTTGAGTAAGGCTGGACAAAAGAAATGTGTGCCGAGTGTGGTGCATGCCTTTAATCCCAGCACTGTGGAGGCAGAGGCAGGTGGATCTCTGTGAGTTCAAGGTCATCCTGGTCTACCTTGCAGGGGTCCAGGCCCACTCCTCGCTCCTTGTGGGTCGTGGCAAAAGTGGTTTGAAGGCCACTAGGGCAGCCTCCAGGAGATTTGCCCTTACTGCAACACCTCTTTAAGCAAGCATCACACAAGTCCTATATGAGTCTCAAGCAAACCTCTTTATTCCAAGTTTCTCTTGAGCTAATCTCTATGGCAAATTTTTACAGCAAGTCCCGTACAGGTTCTTATGGCAAATCTCACTATATTGTCTTTGTTATATGTTTATATAGAGAGAAACACATGGCTCTCAGAAAGCATGAGAAAAGGGCTTGGATTTTAAGGAATGTGCTTCACACAAAGAAGATGAGGGGGAAAAAATAAAGATGAGGGGAAAGAACTCCAAGAGATAAAATTTAGGTGAATTAACAACCTTGGGGGAAGGCACTTAACCATTAAGAGCATACATAAATCCTGGTAAAAGCAAGGAAGACAGTTTAGCAGTAACATGATGTACTCAAGTCCTAATCTAAGGTATACACTAACTAGGAGGAGAAATAGATATTAAATCAAATGGAGGCTGTACTGGGATGGTTTTCCCATGGAACAAAGGAATTTAGGGATTATCAGCTGCATCCCATCTGGTTTTTCAGTAACAGGGTTGTAAGTGAGCTCTTGTTTTAGTAGTCCATTTCCCTGCCTGGGCTGAGTTGCTAGTTTAGAAACTCCTGAATTCCATATTATTCTAAATTAACTCATTCTGGGCTACAGCACTATATAGTGAGTTCTAGGGCATCTGGGGTTACAGGGAGACTTTGTCGAGAGAAAGAGAGAGAGAGAGAGAGAGAGAGAGAGAGAGAGAGAGAGAGAGCTAGCCACAGTGCCACAGTAGTGAGATAACATTTAGTGGGTGTAGCACCATTACATGTCATAGTTCTTGTTGCCCCTTACCAGGATAGAACTGTGGGTGGGCAAGGAGAAGCTCTGTAAGTGCTGATCTTTGGCAGCTTTTGTATCCTCAGTGTTTAACAGCAGCAAGGCAGCAGCAGGCAGGTGGGAGCAGCAGCAGGTGGCTCCCCCTAGTGTCACAGCTTTTTTTTTTTTTTGAGACAGGGTCTCCCTATAGCCCCAGCTGTCCTGGAACTCACTCTGTAGACCAGGCTGGCCTTGAATTCACAAAGATCCGCCTGCCTCTGCCTCCCAAGGGCTAGGATTAAAGGCGTGCACCACCACGCCCGGCTTTTTTTTTTTTTTCTTTAGACAGGGTCTCCCTTTAGTCCCAGCTGGCCAGGAGCTCACTATGTAGACCAGGCTGGCCTTAAAGTCACAGAGATCCGCCTGCTTCTACCTCCTGAGTGCTGGGATTAAAGTGTCACAGCTCTTATGCATACCTCTGATAAAAAAGACCTTCAACTCCAGCTTTACAGGTGTAACAGCTCTGTGCAGGGCTAGGAAGTCAGGCTTTCTGGCTGGCTTTGCAGTTCCTGATGAATCTAGGTATGGGAATTTCTCAGCCACTGGCACGGACAGTATTATTCTAGTTTCTCCTGTAGGGGTGTCTGAGACTCTTGTCCTTAAAGGCTCAACAGCTCTCTAGAACTCTTCTAGTGACCAGGGCCTGCAGCTTTTTCTCTTCTCTACCTTTTTACAGCCTTCTACCTTTCTTTGCCTCAGCTCTCCATCCTCTCTCTGCTTCTATTGTCTCCTTGGCTCCTTTGTTCCTGCCCTGGCTATTCCTTCTAACTGTTCAGCTGCCTCTTCAGCTGTCAAAGTAGCCTCCTGTTCCATAGCTTCTGCAGCTTAGTGTGCTAGCTCTCTCCCATTACACTGTCTCTGCTGCCTCTTTCTTCATGTTGTCAGCTCCATCTGCACTACTTTTAGTAGGCAAGAAAAACCACTTGAGAGAAGCCTTTTTATTGATAAAGCTTTAATATTGCAACATTGGGGGAGGCAGCACAACAGAGTATCTCTCAGCCAACCCACCAAATGAGCAGAACAGGCAGCCTGCTTTTATGGCCAGAGAAGTGGTTCTTGTACCAATCACAGCAGACTTACACATGCAAATGAAGGTTTATGTTTGCACCTATCACAACTTGCCTATGTAGCCTCAGTCAGGGCATTACCTCTGCTAAGCCACCTGGGGAAGTGCCTCCCCCTGGCCTGGGTAGAAATGGATGCACGGTCATGTAGAGTTCCCCAAGGCTTATGATAGCAAAGAGCCCAATGCAGACTGTCAGATACGGTCCTGGCTGGGGCTGCCCTACGGGAGCCAGAGCAGGGATCACTGTGGTTTCCTCAAAGCACCATGGAGTGCTCAAGATGGCTGGTGCTGGCCTAGGGCAGTCCGGCTGGCTGGATGACTGACAGTCTGGGGAGAGCCCAGCAGCTGCCAGTTAGGGAGTCATCACCACCTACCACGTCTTTGCTTATCTACAGGAGACTGTCAGAGGATCAGGAAGAACGGTTTTTAACAGAATTGTAGCAATGCCTTAGGACCCCAGGGAGAGCTGGGTCCCCCCTCATTTGTCTCACCACCACAGGATTCTTGCCAGTTGTGGAGTAAAAGACCCCTAGTATAAAAACCTCAGCCATGCCTCTTAGTAACTCTGGTTCTCTGGGAATTCCCATAAAGCTTGAGTTTCTCTGATGGGTTAATAGAGCTGAGGTGGACTTTGGGGTAAGTCCTGTAGCCCAATAATCTTCCTATAAATGTCCCCACACATCCTTGCCCTGGGGGTACTCCCAGCCTCCAGAAATCTAAGGGTCTTCCCTCACAAAAGCCCAGGAGTAGGGACTCTGTCTCTTAGAGGGAGGCCTATTTCTCAAGGTAGCAGACTCCCTGAGGCTGAATAATCACCCTGCTGCTGCCGACAGCTGATGAAGTGGAGGTGCTCTGGGAAGAGGAAAGGAATAAGAAAGGAAGGCCCCAAGCAAGCCCCAGGTCCCCTCTGGTCATGGCCCAGCTTGCAGAGGCATTGTGTGTGACGGGTCCAGCTTTGTTTCAGCCATGCCCACTGTTCAACAGAGGCACTAACCCCAGAGGCCAGGTGGTTGCTATGACCAGCAGGGTCTCCAGAGGACTGGGTGGGAGTAGTTTCAGCTAGTGTACAGCCTGGGCTCTGGGCCCTAGTATCATTTCTCCCCATCAGTCCTCCCTCCACCCTTGTCATCCCAGTTGAGGCTGCAGCCCTGGAGGCTACTCTAGAAATGGGAGTAATAAAGATGGGGCTTCCCTGATATGTGGCTGTTCTTGAGCAGGATGCCACCTTCTCAAGGCCATTTAATCCTCTGTACCCACTACTTCCCTGAGGCTGTCCTGTGAGTGAGGTGTCATAGATGAAATACCCTGCAGAGCTCCACACCCCTGTGGTGCTCCCAAAGTGGCTGCTGAGCTGCAGGGTCTGGTGACAAGTTCTGAAGTGGCTTGGCAGGCACACCAGCTTGGCACCCCAGCACAGAGTGGTGAGATTTATGGCCTCCTGTGGAACTTGGGGTGACTTCAGCAGTATTCGAGTGGGGCTGTCTGAGGTCTCCCCTTCACTATCCATAGCAAGGAAGGGCTGTGCAATACTCAGAGGAGGACACTGGGGTGGGGAGAGGGGTACCAGTACTCCAGTTCAAAAACGAGGATGGCAGGACAGCTAGGATAAGAGAGACCTGAAGTCGGGATTGCCCTTTGAAAACCAGCATGAGCCCTCAGCCTCAGTCTCATTTACCCAGTGAGTAGACTGGGTCCTGCTTGTTTAACCCAGACATGCTTTCCTTAGAGAAGCCTCTGGGGCTTGGAGTGTAGCTCAGTGGTAGGATGCCTGCCTAGTATGTGTGAAGCTCTGGGTCTAATTCCTATGGAAGGGAGAGAGGGAGGAACAGAGGGGAGAGACAGAGACAGACAAGAGACAGAAACCGAGGGGGAGAGAGAGAAGGAGGGAGAGAAGTGCTGCTGCTCTGGAACAGGCCTGGGGACTTTGGGTGACAAGCCCTGTGTCCTCTTCTGCTAAGAGGTGACTGGTCACGCTGATCTCAAATACATATCTAGAACTCCCATAGCCACAGCCACCACACTCCACACTGCCCCACAGGTGGCCCTTTTGTCACCTTTTCATCCCTAGATACTTTGGAAAAAGGGGAACAGGTTATTGTTACCTTCCTTGGTTCCTACTTGGGGACCAGAGGTTTAAGAAAAACAGAAAGCAGAGCAGGGGTTTTTCCTAGAACAGGAGGCTGAAAATGAAGGGGTGGGCAGGGAGGTTCTAGCACACCTGAGTCCCAAGGGCCCTCCACGTGGTTCCTTCTCTTCCAATAAGGCTGCTAAGTAAAAGCTAGTACTGTTTTGACCATCTTACAGACTTACTTAATAGCCAGAATGCAGCTGAACCCCACTTGGATGGGTTCCATTCTCAGTGTCTGTTCAGCTTCACTCCTGACTCCCCTCTGTGATGTCAAACCCTGTCTAATCCTGGAAAAGCAGATTAAGTTCTATAAACTGGATTCTCCCGCCTTCCCTCTTGCTCGGTATCTCAAGGACCTGTCCATCTCCTACTTGCTTTCCTTTCCCTGGAGCCAAACTCTAGTAATCTTCCATAAATCCCTACCATATGCCTTCAGCTCACCACCCCTGTCCATTGACCTTTCCCTGCAAGGCCCATTCGTTTGGGAAGACTTTTGAGCTCCCAGCCTAGGAGTCCAGCCAGGTGTTCTGCACTTTTGTTGGAGATCAGGACTTTGATTCTAGGGTGACATCCTACACACCTCCTCTCTGGCTCACTGCCTGTGCCTAGTGCCGGCCTGGAGGCAGCTCACACTTTTCACTGTCTAGGGCACCACCTTCCTGCTTTTGAGGTTTTTCTAGACACCACACCAAATGGCCCTGGTACTTCATCAAGGTCACTAAAGCCTTTGGGATTGGTCTCCTTTCTAGGGTCCTGAAAGCAGGGTCTAGAACTCCAAGGCTTCACTAGGGACTGGGACCTATTTGTGGCCTCACAAAGGGTCCCTGACCTCTCTGGAGAAGGTCTGTATAGGGTGTGAATGTCAGATATACAGACTCTGGTCTGGCTTCCCACGGAAGGGCCCCTGGAGACCTCTGTTTTCTATCTTTCACCTTGATATGTCAGGCCTTGAAAGCTGCCCTCTGACCAGCAGGAACTATAATTCCATCTGAGCCATCCAACTCCAGCAGAAATGAGATGAAGTGTGTCTGTCTTGTGCCAAGGTTGCTGGAGTAGATTTCATGAGGTTACTTGAGTTAAGGTTCAGCTTTGGCTGAAGGGGCAGGGACACAAGTCCTGTTCTTTTTCCATGTAGGGTGGGGCTCCTGGTTCCCTGGTGTCAAGCTCAGCAAGAACAAAACTAGAAGGCGCTTTCTGGCCAGATGAGGGCAGTAATGTCAGCCATAGGAGGGGAACCATGTGTGGCTGTCAGGCCAGCTAGCACCTGTGGCAGGGCATTATTCCTTCTAGCCTCAGTGCCTGATGGTTGGACATTTTTTCTCTGCAGTCCGTGTCTGCTACCAGCAGTGGCATCCCACCTGGGGATGGCCCTCTGTGCCAGTGACCCGTCTCCTGGACGCTGCTAGACCTGTAGCAGTGCCTGGCTGCCTGTAATTCTAGGCTAGGTGCCAAGGCAATGAGCTGAGCACTTACTGCAAAGCACTGCACTTCATCTACAAGACACCCCAACAGCTGTTTTCACCCCTATTTACAGAGGATAAAAGATCAGAGAGAGCAGGCAATTGGCCCTACAATAGGTTACAGCCCGTAGGGGGCAGGCTGTGCCTCTGCCCTTCTCTGGCCATTTGCAACATGCACAGCTTGAATCAGCCACCCCTGCTTCTGAAACATGAAAGTATCCTAGAAAAGTAGAACCAGAAATTGCCCCCAAATTCTACTAACCAAGGCAGCACCTTCACTAGCAAATGTTTCTGTCTGTACAAACACACATGCCCAGAGTAGGGTAATGTACTTTTTTCAAGTTTTTAGATGCATTTGATAATGCAAACCAGGACAGGGAGTGTAGTATAGCTCAGTCATTGAACACCTGTCTGGCTTGTGAAGGGCCCTGTCTGATCGTAGTACACGTACAAAAATTCAAATTAATTTTACTGTTTGTTTGTTTTGAGACTGGGTCTCCCTGTAGCCCCAGCTGGCCTAGAACTTGCTATACATAACAGGCTGGACTTGAACTCACAGAGATTGCCTGCCTCTGCCTCCTGAGTGCTGAGATTAAAGGTGTGCACACCATGCCTGGAAAATTAATTTTACTTTTAGCATAAACATAACCTTACCTATTTAAGACTTACTTGAATTTAACCCATTTTATTTTAAATCTATAGATTTAAATCTATATAAAATGGGTAAGAATTGCCGGTGGTGGTGGCACACACTAGTAGGATATGCTGAAGAGGCAGAGGAAGGAGGATCTGGAGTTCAAGGCCAGCCTGGGCTACATGGAGACCCATTTTTAAAAAAAGGCCAGAGGATCTCCTAGAGCTAGAAGTAATAAGCAGTTTTGAGCCACCTGATTTAGGTAAGAATTGCCAAATTTCAGAGTTTCTTGATTGTGATTATAATTCCCAAAAAGTTAAAGGAAAAAGACTTAAAAATGATTTTATTATTGTGCTGGGCGTGGTGGTGCATGGCTTTAATCCCACGACTCGGGAGGCAGAGGCAGGCAGAGCTCTGTGAGTTCAAGGCCAGCCTGGTCTACAGGCCAGAGTGAGCTCCAGGCCAGCTGGGACTAAAGGGAGACCCTGTCTCAAAAATACCAAAAAAAAAAAAAAAAGATTTTAATTGAGATGTACTTCACACACCCATTCATTTAAAATATGCAACTCGGATCGGGAGATCTCCCAAGACCACCTGAATCACAGGTAGGTAGGAGCTGGGTACTTCAGCAAAGCAGATTGTTGTTTGAGTTAATCTAGTTAATCTAGTTGTCTTTGGCTTGATTGGCTTTTGTGGCTGTGGGGGCGGAGTTATCCTCCCACTTGGTATAAAAGGTGGGTTTGTGTGAGTCTTGAGATCGGAGATCTCCCAAGACCACCTGAAGCACAGGTACTGGGGTTAAAGAGGAGGCGCCCCCACCCCCCAATGCAGCCAACTGGGATTACGAAGGCATCTGAAGGAGGCAAGCAAAGCAAGCCTCAACACAATGAAGAGGCATTTGGGACTCACATTGGAATACAGGCAAGGAGAAGCCCATATGCCAGGAACACGAAAAAGAGACAACATGGGAAAGGTACAGGATAATCCTGCACCAACCTCTACCAACCCTGTGGACGATTCCTACAGTGGGATCCCCCTGGGGATGGCCCAGGACACAGATATCACAAGCACAATTGTGAACATATTTAAAGAAGTACAAGATTATAAAGAGCAAATCAAAGAATTAAGAGAATGAAGAACTCAAGAAGGACCTAGAGAGAGAGAATGACAAACTCCGGGAGGAAGTGGAAGCACTGAAAAGATCCCATGCTGAAAAAGATAAGGAAACCAACCAGCAAAGCAAAGAGCTACAGGAAGAGATTGAGAAGCTCCAAAAGGAAGTAGAAATACTAAAGAAATCAGAAGAGGAAATGAAAAAGGAAATCAAACACTCATCCAATCAAGAAGAAAGGAATGGAAAAAGCCTCAGAAGCAGAATGGAGGAAGCAGAACAAAGAATATCAGACCTGGAAGATAACACAGAACAACTAAAAACCTCAAGGAAAGATTATGAAAAATTTAAAAATACACAAAAATGGAACAACCAGGAGCTGTGGGACACTATGAAAAGATCAAACCTCCGCATCATAGGAATAGAGGAAGGAGAAGAATCCCAAGAGAAAGGTATTGATCAGATCTTCAACAGAATAATAGATGAAAACTTCCCCAAACTAAAAAAGGACAAACCAATACCAATACAAGAAGCACATAGAACTCCAAACAGACAAGATCAGAAAAGAAATTCTCCACGCCACATCATAGTTAAAATGCTGGACACCCAAAACAAAGAGAAAATTCTTAAAGCGACAAGAGAAAAACAACAAGTGACCTATAAGGGGAAACCTATCAGAATAACAACGGACTTCTCACAGCAAACGATGAAGGCAAGAAGAACCTGGAGCAAAGCATTCCCAGTGTTGAGGGACAATGGATGCCAGCCCAGGTTACTATACCCAGCAAAAATGTCAATCATAGTGGAAGGAGAGAGGAAAATCTTCCATGACATAAACAACTTGAAAGAATACATGTCCGGAAAACCAACCCTTCAGAGAATACTTGAAGCAATCCAAAGAACAGAAGAAAGGAGCAACCAACCCCAGGCAACTAGAAGGAGAAATCAATAAAAGCATAACTGCAGAAGTAGAAACCTAAATCAAAACCGCAGATGGATAATAAGGCAAAAGGAAGCAACACAAACCTATCAGTCATAACCTTAAATATTAATGGACTAAATTCCCCAATCAAAAGACATAGACTGGGAGACTGGATTAGGAAACAGAATCCATCGATATGCTGTCTGCAAGAAACACATCTTACCTTCAAGGACAGGCACCACCTTAAAGTGAAGGGATGGAAAAAAATATTCCAAGCAAATGGTACCAAAAAGAAAGCAGGTGTTGCTATTTTAATATCGGATAAAATAGACTTCAAAGTAAAAGAAATCAGAAGAGACAAAGAAGGCCATTACATTTTCATCAAAGGAACAATCCACCAAGAAGATTTCACAATTATGAATATATATGCCCCAAATTCTGGTGCACCAAACTTTATAAAGACAATTCTCCAGGACCACAAGTCACAGACTAACCCCAGCACACTCATAGTGGGAGATTTCAATACCCCACTGAGTCCTTTGGATAGGTCAACAGGACAAAAAATAAACAGAGAGACATCTGAACTGAACGATATGATACACCAAATGGACCTCATAGACCTCTACCGAACATTCCATCCTAATACCAGAGAATACACTTTCTACTCAGCACCCCACGGAACATTCTCCAAAATCGACCACATCCTGGGACACAGAAGAAACCTCTACAAATACAAAAAGATTGAAATAATTTCATGCATCCTGTCAGACCACAGTGCAATGAAGCTCAACATCAACACCAGGACAAGCCCTCCTGCCTACAAGAACACATGGAGACTAAACAACACACTCTTGAATAATGAATGGGTCAAGGAAGAGATAAAGAAAGAAATAAAAACATTCCTGGAACTGAATGACAATGACAATACAACACAACAAAACTTATGGGATACCTTAAAAGCAGTCCTAAGAGGGAAATTTATAGCCCTGGGTGCCTACATTAGAAAAACAGAAAGAGCACAAGTGAATGATCTAACACTACAGCTAAAAGCACTTGAGAGGCAACAACAGATGAACCCTAAACGCAACAGACAGGAAGAAATAACAAAAATCAGAGCAGAAATCAATGAAATAGAAACAAAGAAAACAATACAAAAAATCAATGAAGCCAAAAGTTGGTTCTTTGAAAGAATAAACAAGATAGACAGACCTCTAGCCCAGTTAACAAAAAGAAAGAAGGAACAACTCCAAATCAATACAATCTGTGATGAAAAGGGAAATATCACAACGGACAAGGAAAAGATCAAGAAAATTATATGGGAATATTACAAGAACCTATATTCTACCAAGTTTGAAAATCTAGAAGAAATGGATGAATATCTGAAATCTTGGGAATCACCAAAGCTTGGCCAAGAGGAGACCAGCAGCTTAAACAGACCCATAACATATGAAGAAATAGAGGATGTAGTAAGAAGCCTCCCAACTAAAAAAAGCCCAGGCCCAGACGGTTTCACAGCAGAATTCTATAAAACATTTCAAAAAGACCTACAACCATTATTTCTGAAACTGTTTAGAAGTATACAATCAGAGGGAATTCTCCCAAATTCCTTCTATGAAGCCAACATCACTCTATTACCAAAACCAGGCAAAGATCCAACTAAAAAGGAGAATTATAGACCCATCTCCCTCATGAACACAG
Source organism: Rhizomys pruinosus (assembly GCA_009823505.1). Classification (NCBI taxonomy): domain Eukaryota; kingdom Metazoa; phylum Chordata; class Mammalia; order Rodentia; family Spalacidae; genus Rhizomys; species Rhizomys pruinosus. Next base: position 302,078 of record VZQC01011925.1, on the reverse strand, counting down.
ATGCCAAAATTCTAAACAGAATACTGGCAAATCGCATACAGACCCACATCAAGAAGATCATCCATCATGACCAAGTTGGATTCATACCAGAGATGCAGGGATGGTTCAACATACGAAAATCAATAAACATCATCAAACACATAAACGGAATCAAAGACAAAAACCACACCATCATCTCAATTGATGCTGAAAAAGCCTTTGACAAAATCCAGCATCCCTTCATGCTTAAAGTCCTAGAAGGAATTGGATTGGAGGGATCATTCCTCAATGTAATCAAAGCCATATACAGGAAACCCACAGCCAATATCATCCTAAATGGGGAAATGACGGAAACATTCCCTTTAAAGGTAGGAACTCGGCAAGGCTGCCCCCTATCACCACTCCTCTTCAATATAGTGCTTGAAACACTTGCTAGAGCAATAAGGCAAGAAAAGGATATTAAAGGAGTACTAATTGGAAAAGAGGAAGTCAAACTATCCCTATTTGCTGATGATATGATTGTTTACTTAAGAGATGCAAAAAACTCCACCAGAAAACTCCTAGAAACGATTAACAGCTTCAGCAAAGTGGCAGGATACAAAATTAACCTTAGAAAATCAATGGCCTTTCTTTACACCAAGAACAAGCAACTGGAGAAAGAATTCAAAGAGACCTTCCCACTCACAATAGCCTCAAAAACAATAAGATACCTAGGAACAAACCTAACCAAAGACACCAAAGACCTCTACAACAAAAATTTTAAACCCTTAAAGAAAGAAATTGAAGAAGACCTCAGAAGATGGAAAAACCTCCCATGCTCATGGATTGGGAAAATTAACATTGTAAAAATGTCCATTTTACCAAAACTCTTGTATAGATTTAATGCAATCCCAATCAAAATCCCCAAGAGTTTCTTCACAGGCTTGGAAACAAAAGTTCTTAAATTCATTTGGAGAAACAAAAGACCCCGAATAGCCAAATCAATCCTGAGTGAAAAGAGCTACACAGGAGGGATCTCTATACCAGATTTTAAACTATACTACAGGGCTATAGTCATAAAAACAGCCTGGTACTGGCACAAAAACAGACCTGTTGACCAATGGAACAAAACCGAAGATCCAAATCTGAGCACATACAATTTCAGCCATCTCATATTTGACAAGGGGGCCAAGAAACCACAATGGAGAAAAGACAGCATCTTCAGCAAGTGGTGTTGGCAAAACTGGATCACCACTTGTAGAAGAATGAAATTAAACCCCTACCTCTCGCCCTGTACAAAAGTCAACTCCAGATGGATTAAAGACCTCAACGTGAAACCCCAAACTCTGAAGGTGATAGAAGAAAAAGTTGGCAGCAGACTACAAGACATAGGCGTAGGAAAAGACTTCCTAAATCAGACAGCAGCTGCACAAGAATTAAGGTCGACAATTGACAAATGGGACCTCATTAAACTCAAAAGCTTCTGTACATCAAAAGAAACAATCAAGGAAGTGAAGAGAAATCCCACAGAGTGGGAGGAAACCTTCACCGCAGAAACATCTGACAAAGCATTGATTTCCAGAATATATAAACTACTCAAAAAACAAAGAAGAAAGAAAACAAATGACCCACTCAATAGATGGAGCAAAGAGCTGAACAGAGACTTCACAAGTGAGGAATTAGAGATGGCTGAGAAACACCTTAAGAAGTGTTCAACATCACTAATCATTAAGGAAATGCAAATCAAAACCACTTTAAGATATCATCTTACTCCAATAAGACTGGCTAGGATCAAGAAAACAAATGATACCAAGTGCTGGAGAGGTTGTGGGGAAAGGGGAACACTCATCCACTGCTGGTGGGAATGTAAACTCGTACAGCCACTATGGAAAGCAGTGTGGAGAACCCTTGGAAGACTTGGAATGAACTTGCCACCCGACCCAGCCATACCACTCCTAGGCATGTACCCTCAAGACTCACCCCACCGCAGAGATACATGCACGGCCATGTTTATTTCAGCTCTCTTCACAATAGCAAGGAGCTGGAACCAACCTAAATGCCCCTCAACTGATGAGTGGATAGAGAAAATGTGGTACATCTACACAATGGAGTTCTATGCAGCAGTAAAGAAAGATGACATCATGAGCTTTGCAGGAAAATGGCTGGAGCTAGAAGACATCATGCTGAGTGAAGTAATACAGTCCCAGAAAAACAAATGAAGAATGGTGTATTAGTCACTTTTCTGTTGCTGTGATAAAATACCATGACCAAGGAACTTATAAAAAGAAGAGTTTATTTGAGCTTACGATTGACGGTTCCAGGGAATTAGAGTCCATTGTGGCGGGAGGCATGGCGGCTGGAGACAGGAGCAGCAGATTGAGGGTCACATCTCGCAATGAGCACAGGAAGCAGAGAGAGAGCAACTGGAGACCACGAGGCTTGTTAAACTCACTAAGCCTGCCCCCCAAAACATACTTCCTCTAGCATGGCTACACCTTCTAAGACCTCCAAAAACAGTGCCACCAACTGGAGACAAATGTCTGAATACTTACAGCCTATGGGGGATACTCATTCAAACCACCACAAATGGTATCCCTCATCTGTGAATGCTAGTGCCAATTACCTAGTTGTAAGTATTTCTTGTGCATGGCCCCTTGAGCTTTTGTCCAAGCAGTTGGGAGTGATACATAGTGGAAACAACAACAGAGAGGACTACATCAAAGAACTGACTGAAACAGTGAACTTCTGCTCAAAACAGTCAACTTCCACATGGAGAATTTTGAGAAAGACTGAGAAAGAGATGAAAATCATGTTTGGCAGAATACATGAGCTCTGGTGGGGTGGGGGGATAGGGCGGGGGACAAGTGTCTAGATTTAATCTTGTACAAAATATATATAAAAAATAAAAAATAAAAAGCAAAAAATAAATAAAATATGCAACTCATGGTCTTAGTCTACTCCATTATGGACTTTTAAATTATGGCAGAGGATATGGAACACAAAATTTTCCATTTTTAAGAGCTGGGCTGTAGTTCTGTGGTGGAGCACTTGCCTAGTAGGCACACCCTGTGTTCCATGTCCAGACCTGAAGAAAAAGAAATGGTTACTATTTTAACCACCTTCAGCATCCATTTCCATGTGTTAACTACATTCACAGTCTTCTGCCGTTGGCACCACTACCATTTTCAAAGCGCTTTCTTCACCCAGACAAAAACTTTAACCATTAAACAGTGACTCTCTGGTGCCTCTTTTTCCCAGGGCTGGATAACCTCTAATCTACTTTCTGAAAGAGGAACTTTTAAAAACTGAAGTCATTAATTTTCAAATAATAAATTTTATTTCTTAGAGCAGTCTTAGGTTTACATTAAAATTCAGTAGAAAGTAGAGTCTGATAAGACCCTTGCCCCATATCACATCCCCCACTTCTACCTTACCACACCAAAATGGCTCTTTTAAATAATTATTTATTAATGATTATTGTGGGGGTGTGTATAATATACGTGTATGGACATGTCTGCTGTGGCATGTGTGTGGAGGTTAGAGGACAGCTTTGCTAGATAGCTTTAGTGTCAATTTGACACACCTGAGTTGAGGGAGCCTCAGTTAGGGAATTGCCTCCATTGGACTGATCTGTGGCCATGTCTGTGGAGTATTGTCTTGATTGTTGAGCAATGTGGGAGGGCCCAGCCCTGGACAGGTTTTTATATACTGTATAAGAAAGCAGGCCAGGAGAGCAAGCCAGTAAGAAGCTGTGGCCCCAGCTGCCACCTGCCTCTGCTTCCCAAGTGCTAGAATTAAAGGCATGCCCAGCTGCTTTATTATTCTTAAATTATATGTATGCATATGTGTCACTGCTTGGGTATGTACACATGATTTCAGGTGCCCTTCGAGGCCAGAGGATCTCCTAGAGCTAGAAGTAATAAGCAGTTTTGAGCCACCTGATTTAGGATTCAAACTCAGGTCCTCTGTGAGGTCAGTATCCTTAACCACTGAGCCATATGTCCAACCCTTGGTTATATATTCTGTGAGTTTAGACAAATATGTAATGGCATGTATTCACCACATTGTATGGAGTAGTTTCACTGTCCTAAAAACCTTGAATACCCTGCTTATTCATCCCACATTGATTTATCTATATAATGAACCAATTTCCATGCCATGAAAGTTGAATGTTATTACATTTCCATATCCATTCTTCTACTCTCTATTTTTGTTAGTGGTTTTATTATTTGTGTACATTATTGAGGTTTTCATATGCTTCCATAACCATAATTACCAAGATTGCAGAATTATTCAGTTTACATCCAGATTTCTCCACAAGTGACTTGACCATGATTTATCTTTTGGTTGGTTGGATTTTAACACCAGATAATATTTCTAAAGAAGAAATTATGGATATTGAGGCCTTTAAATTCATGTTTCAGAGTGTTCATTAACTTTATACCTAAAGGACAGTTTCGTTGGGTATAAAATTCTAGTTCATTTCTGTCTCTTAGAACTCTGTGGATATTACTGCACAGGTTTCTAAAATAGTGTTATTATGGAGTCTGATTCTCCCTAGCCTATCTCTCTGTACCGCTTTATACATTTCCTTCTCTATACTTTAAGGTCAGTATATTTTTCAGAATGTCTTGCTATTACTTGTACCATCAGTTTTTTCCAGGCATAGAGCACCAGCTAATCTGTAGGGTGGTTGTTGTTGTTGTTGTTGTTGTTGTTGTTGTTACTCCAAGAAATTGGGTGGGTGCTTGGGGCATGGCTTAGTGGGTAAAGTTCTTGCTGTACAACCATGAGGATCCCCAGCACCCACATAAAAGCTATATATGGCAGCATGCATCTGTACCCCTGGTGCTAGGGATGAGAAGAGATAGACAGATCATGGGTACTCACTGGCCAGCCAGTCTGACTGAAACCAAAAGCTCCAAATTTGATGAGATACCCTGTTTCAAAAAATAAAGTGGAGGGACTGGAGAGATGACTCAGTGATTAAGAACACGGGCTGCTCTTGGAGAGGACCCACCCACATGGCAGCTAATAACTGTTTGTAACTCCAGTTCCAGGGGATCTTCTGACCTCTGAGGTTGTTGCACATATGTGGTGGACTTGCATGCATACAGGCAAAACACCCATACATATAAAATAAAAATAAATACATAAAATGAATAAAAATGGGATGGAAAGTAATCAAAGACACTTGACACCTATACATGTATACCACAATACACACATAAATTTTTTTTTGTTTTTTGGTCTTTTCGAGACAGGGTCTCCCTGTAGCCCTAGCTGTCCTGGAACTCACTCTGTAGACCAGGCTGGCCTTGAACTCACAAAGATCGGCCTGCTCTGCCTCCCAAGTGCTAGGATTAAAGGCGTGCGCCATTACTGCTATACCCTTTTGACCTTGTGACTTTTTTGGTGTGAACACACCAAATTCATGATGGTTACCTTTGGTTACATAGTTTCCTTTTTTTTTTTTTTTTTTTTTTCGATGCTCCAGGCCAGTGGCGACTAAAGGTAGACCCTCTCTTCAAAAATACCAAAAAAAAAAAAAAAAAAAATAAACTCTAGGGCTAAGAGATGGCCTAGCGGTTAAGAGTCCCCGACCGCTCTTGCAGAGGACCCAGGTTCGATCCCCAGCACCCACATGGCGGCCGAGAACCGCCTGAAACTCCAATTCCAGGAGAACTCCAGTTCCAGGGGAATCCGACACTCTCTTCTGACCTCCGCGGCATTGCACGACACGGGTGCACAGACTTGCACGCAGACAGTACATTCATACACATACAGAAATAAATTAAAAAAAAAAATTTAAAAAAAATCTCTAAAACTTGGTGCATGTAGGGGGGGTGGAACCAAAGAGACAGAAACAGCATATATGCTGCTAAAATGGGACACAGACAAAGAGAAAGTATTTAA
>VZQC01011925.1:260450-293838 GCA_009823505.1 Rhizomys pruinosus | reverse complement strand
CTCTGTAGACTAGGCTGGCCTTGAACTCACAGAGATCCTCCTGCCTCCGCCTCCTGAATGCTGGGATTAAAGGTGTGGGCCACCCACGCCCACACTAAAGAGGGTTCTTAGCTGTTATGTGGTTTCTGGGAATCGAACCCGGGTCCTCTGCAAGAGCAGTCAATGCTCTTAACCACTGAGCCATCTCTCCAGACCCTAGAGATTTTTATATACCCAACTTCCTTGAGTCTAGAGAGAACTCTTGTCTAGAGTCTCTCTGCTTGTGTCTCTTGCATTATCTATTCATTATTTGCCCTCCCTACATGCACAGGATCTATTCTATGGGTTACCATTGGATGATGATCCTTTAGCTACCTTCAGAGGTATGGAGATATGGAGAATGATCTAGAATAATCTGTATTTGGTATATATTGTTAGGAAGACCTTCTCTGAAGACATTGTTTATCCTTTGTCCAGGAATTGTATCTTTGTCAGTGCTCAGGGTTTATGACACCATTGTGGCTCACATCAAAGCTGTCTAGGCCTGGGCCATCTGTATATGATCAATTCCTTGCTGTCTCTTCTGCCTCTTAAGCCTCCCTTCATTCTTGGTATCTCCTTTAGCTGGAAACTGGATTTGTCATAGAAAGGATAGACCATCATGATTTCTCCAGTACACCTTTTTCATTCTCTAATGTAAAATTGCATCTCTGTTTGTACTTAGTAACTCACAGTGGCTTTCTTCACATCAGTCCCAAACCTGAAATTACCCAGAAGCCTATAATATAAAGCAGTTGAGTCAGTTAATGCAGTCACCCAATGGGATACTCTACAGCAACAAGAATGAACAGTCTAGAACAGTGTGCAGTGACTTGTATGGATCCCACAAACATCATGTTGATCACAAGACGCCAAACACAAAAGAACCCATATTATATGCTTTACATGAAGTTACTCGTTCAGTAGGTCAAAGACAGTGAATATTGACAATTCATAAGCTTCAACCTAATATATAGTACAAATATAGATAGAAGATAGGACTACTCTGGCTGAAGTGGGAGTTGTAGCAGAAAGACAATAGAGAAAGTTGGGGGTTTTGTTGTAGTAGTGAAGTGGGCTCTTTACATGCTAAGCAAGTGCTCTATCACTGAGCTACATTCCAGACACAATATTCTATATATTTTTTCAAATTCATGTTGCTGGGGATTACACTCAGAACCTTGTATATGGCAGGTACATGTACTACCACTGAGCTACATCCTCAGCCCCCAGCAATTCTACTTCCTTTTTTAAAAAAAATTTCATTATTTTTATGTGTATGACTATAATGCCTTCATGTGTAGGTAGGTGCACCTGTGTTGTACAGTGCCTGTAGAGAGTGTTAAGTCCCCTAGAACTGGAGTTACAGATGGTTGTTAGCTGCCATGTGGGTGCTGGGAATCAAACCCAGTTCTTCTGCAAGAGCAGTGAGTGCTCTTAGCCACTGAGTCATCTCTCCAGCTCCTCTACTTCTTTTTTTTTTTTAACAAATAACTTTTAATTGAATTTTTGTGAATTTTGTGAAATATATTTTGATCGTATTTAGACCCCTCTACTCCCTGTACTCTCCATAGCAGCCCTGCCATATTTCATGTACTCTGTCATATATATTAAGGCCTATTGAGCCTCAAATGTCCTTCAGTGTTAGTCCATCCACTGGAGTCTGGTTAACCTATCTGGTGTCACATCTTTAGAAAAAAACAACTCTCCTTCTCCCTGTAGTTGTCAGTTGCCAGTAGTTCTTCAGATGAGATTGGGTCTTTTTACCCACTTACCCACTTCTGTGCTGAGATTTTTGTTTGGTATTAGTCTTGTGCATGCTATTACCATTGGTGTAAGTTCATATGAGTAACTTCCTAGCTGTCTGTTTCCTTGTGGTCATCAACCACCTCTGTCTCTTACAATCTTTCCACCCCCTTTTCCACAGTAGTCCCTGAGCCTTGGGCCACAAAGGTTTGACATAGGTGTCCTATTCAGGGACAAGCACTCTGCAGTCTCCTATTCTCTGCACTTTAGCTGATTGTTTGCTTTCTGTGTTAATCACCATCTGCTGGGCAAAGAAGCTTTGGTGGTGAAAGTTGAGAGATTCATTAATATTCTTTTCTCCCACTGTTCTGCTATGTTCCCTAAGCCTTAGGTGTAGAGAGTGCATTATAGATGTGTCACTTAGGGGCTGGAGAGATGGCCTAGCGGTTAAGAGCGCTGACCACTCTTGCAGAGGACCCGGGTTCGATCCCCAGCACCCACATGGCGGCTGAGAACCGTCTGAAACTCCAATTCCAGGAGAACTCCAGTTCTAGGGGACTCTGACACCCTCTTCTGACCTCCATGGCATTGCATGACACAGGTGCACAGACTTGCATGCAGACAGTACATTCATACACATACAGAAATAAATAAAATTAATAAAAATAAAATAAAAAAAGATGTGTCCCTTAGGATTAGATACCTCATAGACACGTATTCTCTGCATTTGACCAATTGTGGAACTTTGTAATAGTTAATAAAAAAAATATTCTTTTTGAATAGATGGAGACTTTGAATAGTCTCCATCTATTCAAAAAGAAAACCAGGCTGGAGAGATGGCTCAGCGGTTAAGAGCACTAACTGCTCTTGCAGAGGACCCAGGTTCAATTCCCAGCACCCACATGGTGGATTCCAGGGGAATCAAACACCCTCTTCTGACCTCTGCAGCATTGTATGACATGGGTGCACCAACCTGCATTCAGACAGTACACTCATACACATAAAAAGAAAAATTTTAAAAAAACCTTGTTTGATGAGTGGTAAGAGGTACACTTGTCTGTAAATATAATGATGCATATTTAGAATACAGTAAGATATTACACTTATGTAGGTCAGTTTTTCTCTAGTAACTATGACCTCTTATAGTTGTGTGTATTTGGCTTTGTTTACATTACCACACATGAGTTCCCCCCCCCAATTAAGCAGGCCTTAAGTCAAATTAGACAGCTGTTAATTACCCTCAAGACAAAACTACTACTACTGCACCAGTGGAGATTATTTGCTGAGGTGGTCATTGTTGCAGCTCATAGACTTTACAGTTGATGGAATCTCTGATACTATGGGAGCTAATCTTCAGGGAGAAGCTTCCAGCTCAGTTCTAACTCTATTGCTCCAAGTCCTGTGTCTGAGTATGTCCTGTCTTTAGCAATAGGGTCTTACCTTCAAGTTCTGGGAGGCAATCAATGGAGTTATTTTGGAGTCTTATATTATCTTGACCAGTAACTCAAGAGAGGTTCCCTCTGCATGGCACTGTTTTTTTTGTTATATAGCCTTCGGCTATACACATGCAGATATATGTGTGTGTGTGTGTATGTGTGTGTGTGTGTGTGTGTGTGTGTATTGAATATGTATTTTTCAGTAGGCTTTTGAACTAATACATTTCTTTTTTTATTTTCATTTTTTTATTGATGCTTTGTGTATTTCATTCATCATTTTCCAATTCAATTCCAGGCATATTTCCCTTTCCCTCCCCCCCACCCCACCCCATCCCAGATCATGCATTCTGCCATAACTGTCCTGCATCTTTCTCTCAGTTTTTTTTTCATTTTTTAACAATAAGTGATAATTTATGAGTACAAGCATCCTTCATGTAAAACCAATTTGTAAGCAGTTGTGCCCAAACCCACACAGCCCATGGGTCCCACCATCCAGCAGGGGGGGGGCTTGTATGTTCAATCAAGTTGATCAATTGAGTGTCCAGACTATATTGCTGTAGTTTCACCATTCACCCCAATCGCAGCCCTTACATTCTACCATGCCCCTCTTCCGCAGATTGTTCCCTAGGCTTAGGAAAGGGGCACAGGTGGATGAGGAGCAAAATTGTCTACTTTCTCTGGAGCTGTTGTCTTGGTCTCTGGTCAATTCTGGCTGTTTCCTTTCATGGGCTGACAGTTTGTCCAGGAATAACCTTTCAATCCTAATAATGAAGCACAAGCAATTAGATATACAGGTATTTTTTTTTAATTTTATTTATTTTTGTATGTGTATGAATGTACTGTCTGCATGTAGGTCTGTGCACCCGTGTCGTGCAATGCTGCGGATGTCAGAAGAGGGTCTCGGATTCCCCTGGAACTGCAGTTCTCCTGGTATTGAAATTACAGATGGTTCTTAGCTGCTATGTGGGTGCTGGGGATCAAACCCGGGTCCTCTGCAAGAGCAGTCGGTGCTCTTAACCACTAGGCTATCTCTTCAGCCCCGATATACAGTTATTTAAACAGTACTAATTGTTATGGTAGGTTACTTTGGTATAGACACAGATGTTTGGATGGTATGTTAATCCATGAATTATGTTTTTTCTATAAAATATGACAGGGTCTTACTGTGGCTTATAACATCTCCTAACCATTAGAGGATGTAGGCTTGTGGCATCAGCCGTGGGTTATTCCTCCAAGGAGAGAGCTAATAGCCAATTAGATTTGGGATATACAGGCATATGGCTGCCACTGCTGCACAGTATTTCCAGGCAGGTGAGGTGTAGCTGGTGCTGATGGAGGAGTCTTTCTTGACTCGAGGAGTCCTATATTTGCTTTATTGGTTTAGTGGCCTTTGGTAACACTCTCTGGCATTCCAGAGACCATCTGTACACTTGCATTGTGTGGTCTCAATACATCTTTCCCATGTTAACGTCAGGTCTTCAACAGCAGGGCCTTATCACCTCTCTTCTTGCAGGTATCCCAGTTTAGAGGCAAGGAGCCTTTACCTTTTGTGGGGGCTTGGATCCCCTGGAACTAATACATTTCTATGTGGTTTTCCACACCACCTAAGGATTGACTCTCCACTCCCCAGTTAAAGTATCTCCTCATTTTCCCCATTTCTCCCTTGATAACACCTGTCTCTACTACCCTCCTCTCTCGACCTCCTTCTTTCCCTTTATCCCTATGGTTCTTTCCATTTTCCTGGATCTTGTGGTTATATTGGGATATATACTCACATCTGGAGCTAAGATCCACAAATAAGAGAAAACATATGCCACCTATCCTTCTGAGTCCATGTTACTTCTCTTGGTATAACAGTTTCTAGTTCCATCTATTTACCTGCAGATTTCATGATTTTGTTTGTCTTGACCATTGAGTAGAACTCCATGGAAATGTACCACATTTCCATTATGCATTCATCAGTCGAGGGGCATTTAAGTTGTTTCCATTTCTTAGCAGGCTTGTCAGAAATTCTCCGGCAACACCAGTATTCTGCTTCTTGATGTGGGTGTTAGCCATATGGGTGAATTCACTGAAAATTTCTACTTATGGTAGGTGCATCCTTTTACATAATACTTTAATAAAAAGTAAAATGTGAGGCAGTGAGATGGCTCAGCAAGTGAAGGCACTTGCTGCTACACTTGATGACCTGAGTTCGATCTATGGGACCTATATGGTGGAAGGAAAGAGGACAACTTCAACAAGTTGTCCTCTGACCTCCATATGCACATAGGTACACACACACACACACACACACACACACAGAGTAAAATAAAATATAATGTAATTTTAAAATGTAAAAACAGAGATACCTAATCCTCTAGGGTACATCTCTAGCCTTAGAGCTCATTACCCAGTGAGAGGACAATGGCTGTGACTTTGAGGAGGAAGTGCTTACTGGGGTCTGGGTGGCATGCATCAGTCACCTCTCAGCATGGTCCTTCCTCCCAACTTGGATGCCATGTGATTTGACTGGCGCTTTACAGTCTGGAGTCTGAGATGTCAATGATGTCTTCATTTATCAACTGTGAGATTGCTAGGAGGCCTACAGTGGAGCCAAAACACTTCTACCAGCATGTCTGGAAGGATGCCAGGTGCAGTGTGGGGTACAGCTCAAAGAATCAGGCTGGTTGTCCTTCTGTATAAGAAAAGGGAAGGGTGTGACTGGACAGGATGTGATAGGTGCTGTCAGTGTGAGCTCCTAGAAAGACTCCAAAGTGCCCAGCACTCAGAAGTTACTAGATCCAGCACTGGAGATATAGCTTGGTGGCAGAGCACTTAATTACTATGTACAAGGCCCAGGGTCTATCTCTAGCACTAGAAAAATAAAACAAGCCGGGTGTGGTGGCGCACGCCTTTAATCCTAGCACTCGGGAGGCAGAGGCAGGCGGATCTTTGTGAGTTCAAGGCCAGCCTGGTCTACAGAGTGAGTTCTAGGTCAGCTGGGGCTACAGAGAGACCCTGTCTCGAAAAAAAAAAAAAAAAAAAAAAAAAAAAAAGTAAAAACTATAACAGAAGTCACTGGGTCCATTTTCTAAATCCCACTCTTCTCCTGGGGATGTCCTAAGAAAGTGCGGAACTCTGAAGGTATACCAAAGGGGACTTCTAGTGGGCATGGGGTAAACACAGGCCTTCCAGAGAGCTGTTTCATAGGGTAAATGAGTACATCCTGAGAGTCACTCCTTGTTTGATATGTGTTTTTTCTCCCCCAGAATTGGAGGGTACCCCTAGAAGCCAATAACAGTCTCAGCTTATCTTGCTCTGCCCTTGCTGGGTACTGACTTTCACAGGCTTGGGCATGGCTGGGCATGGCTCTCCCACCCCTCCAGAACACCACATGGTGGTGGTGGTTGTTATGTTATAAAGGTGTGAACCGCCAGATAAAAAGGCACATGAAACTTAAGTCACTCTGGGAACATGGTTTACTTCCATTGGAACTGCCAGAGCAGGCCACCTGCTGGTACGTGGTGGAGTAGCGGAACAGGAGCAGGATGGCGGCTGGGCCCAACCATTTATAGCCATGGGGCGGAACCTCAGGTACAGGGGAAGAGGTCAGAAGATTGACAGCCTCTGGAGGAAGTGGACATCTGTGTGTCCTTTGGAATTCTGGGAAGCTCAGACTTAACAGTGGTGACATGACATGGGAGGATGGTCTCATGATGGGCCACAAGCCTGCTTTGTTCATTCTGTCCCTTTGGCTAAAGTGTATTTTTTCTCTCACCTACTCGCAGCTCTGCAAAGCAGAATCATATGGATTTCTTGAGTCCAAATCCATCTGTGCAAGAACTTTCCCAAGTCTCCCAGCACCCGGGGCCCCTTCCCTATACTTCCCTTATTCTGTTGACAACTCATAGTAACTCTGGAAGTCAGCTGGTCTCGGCCCTGCTTCCTATAGGGAGAGCCTGAGGCTCAGCAGCTTTTTCCTAGGAGGCCAAGTAGCTGGGAAAGAGTGTCAAGTTTTGCAGTCAGATCCCAGAGAGAACTCCAAACTGTGACACTCCCCACCACATTTTGTCACTCTTAAGTTTATTTTTGTTTTTGGTCTTTTTGAGACAGGTTTCCCTGTAGCCCCAGCTGGCCTGGTATGGCTATGTAGACCAGGCTGGCCTAGGTCTCACAAAAATCCACCTGCCTCTACCTCCTGAGTGCTGTGATTAAAAGTATAAACCATTATCCTCTGGCGACATTTCCTCTCTATTGGTGTTGGTTGCTGTGCACTTGGTAGTTAACAGTATTAAGTAAGCTATTTGTCCCTTCCATCCATGTCCCCGTCTACCCGCTTTCCTCCACAGAAACTCATGGGCAGAATACAGTCCCTGTTCTTCATCCAGCCTGAGATGGAGCTACAGCCTTACCCTTCATTGTCTGATGGTCCTCAGAATGCTCTTGTGACTAAGCCTTGCTGCCAACCTAGGTCATTTGGGTAGTGGGAGCTACCTCAGCCTGTACATAGAAGGATAGACTCATTCATGTGGTTACAGCTTACCTGGCAGCTTGTCTCACAGATCCTCTGAAAGCTGAGATGCAAATCAGGGTCTATATGCTGGCCCAGGCTCTGAGATTTCATCCCTGGGCAAATCTGATGGGCCAAGACTTTTTTTTTTTTTTTTTTTTTTTTTTGGTGTATTTGAGACAGGCAGGGTCTCCCTGTACCCCAGCTGGCCTGGAATTCGCTATGTAGAACAGGCTGGCCTTGAACTCACAGAGATCCATCTGCCTCTGCAGTTCTTAGCTGCCATGTGGGTGCTGGGAATCAAACCCAGGTCCTCTGCAAGAACAGTCAGTGCTCTTAACCGCTGAGCCCTCTCTCCAGCCCTGGGCCAAGAGTTTTAAGGAACATTCTTAGTTCAGACCCACAGGCCCTTCCTTGACCCTAGCCCAGAAGCCTGCAGCCTCACCATGAAGGCCTGGAATCTAGGTCTGCTAAGTGTGAGTAGCCATGTTTGCCACCAAGTGGCTAAGACCCCCAGGTTATACTGCTTGGGGTCTAAAGAACACATAGAGAATAAATCTGACATCCATGATCCAGTGACAAAGTGTTACTCACACAGGGACAGTGTCTTTATCCCAGAGACCCCACAGATGTTAATATAGGTTAATGTTCTTCTGCTGGGACTTCCAGAGATCCTTCCAGGCCAGGAAGAGGTGCATGGAAAAGCTTTAGAGTACCCTAGTTTCCTTTTCCTTTTCCCATGTCTACCCTGTATTTACTCTAACTTCTCCCAAGCACAGATGTCTTTCCTCTTTGTATGTGTAAGGGAGTTTCCCTAATCAGCTGCCTGAGCCCCAGTCTTGTATCCATCCAGGTGTCATATTTAGATTCCTTGCCACTAGGCAGAGCAAGGCTCTTTTTTCTCCACCCTCTAATGGGACAAGGCACAGCCTGAGGGTAAAGGGTGGTGGTTCCTTATCTTCTTTGTGGCCTTTATGTTAGCTGGACTGGAAAAGAGCATGTGGGCCTTCTTACCTTTCCCCAGTCAAACCCAAACCCATGTACTCTGACCCTGTTGGTAAGATCCAAAACTGTTGAAGAAAAGCAGCACCAGCCTCTTTTTCTTGAGCATAGCCCTTGGGGGCTCAACCCCTCTGGTTCTTGGTAAGCTCAGGGATTCAGAGCTGATCAAGAGATAGACAGACCTTGGGCAGCTGTCACAGAAGTTTGTTCAGCAGCACTTGGACAGGTTGCCTGAGAAGCAAGGTCCCCACATGACCAACACTTCAGGCAGGAAAGAAGAGGACAGGAGCTCCCAGGAGGGGCACCAGAGGGGTGCCCTGTGTCTAGGTGATGTTGCTCCAGTTCACTATAGTCAGAGCTACCTGGGGTCAAATTGTGTGCAGATCCAAGCCTTGTTTTCTCTGTGGCCAACAGTTTAATGTGGGAACTTGGGTTGGGGGTCCCATGGGCTTTGGGGTGAAGGTACTACCTGCTGTGATGAAGTAAACAGGATGGAATAAGTTTGTGCTAACATAGGAGCCATCTCTGGCCATTTATAGGGCTTTCTTACTAATGGTTGGAAAGGATTTCTTTCAGCATTGTGGGCTGATCTTCTGAGGGTTTACCCTCACATGCTGTAGTATCATGGTGGTGTTTATGGGCCTGGTCTACCTTGGTACCCTGAATCACCCTTACTAGCCAATGCCCTGCCCCAGAGCACCACAAACCCTGAATGTCATTCTTGGCCTGCCACTCCCTGTCTCAGAAACCTGTATTTGGCTCCCACTTAACAGCAGAGTCAACTGCCACCACTCAGGCAAAGCTAAGTTATAATGGGTGTGGATGATTTCATCTCCTGAGCTCACAATGTGCCCCCTTCAGGCTTTTGAATTTGATAGGTTTATAGGAAAATCTTCATCAACTATATTCTTTGTCACATTGAAAAGAAGTGGTGCGTCTGTCATCCTAGCATTTGGGAGGTGAGACAGGAGGATTATATGGATTGTAGGCCATGTTGGGCTACATAGTGTGATCCAGTATCAAAGAAAAAGGAGTTTGACTTACCTGATTTATCTCTTCTGCCTCTAGATGTAGCCCAATGTCAGCCATAGAACAGATACCAGGAAACACTGCCAGATATAACTGACACCAAACTCAAGATAATTGTCTGGTGCTAGGACACTGATGCCACTATACCTGGAGTTGTAAATGAAACTGACTGCCCTACACCAAAGGTTCCTACTGAGTTTTTATTCCTCACATTGCTTTTCATCACTTTCTTTGTCCCTCTTTCTTTCCCTTGACCAGCCATTGGCCTCTGTGCTGCTGCATCATAAGGCCTACTTGAGGAGTATGAGAAAACAGAGGCTGCAGGTCAGAGTGGCAAGCAAGGCAAGAGCATAGCGTTCTTCTCGGGCTTGGGGAGCAGGCTGACCCTCCTTCACTCCCTGGAGACTGTTGACAGGAGAGTGCACATACACAGCCTCTCACTTAGTCCTTCCACCAGTGCTTCAAGATTGCTTAGCAAACAAGGAAACAGGCCAGAGAGGGGAGGAATTTGCTGGAGGTTACTGTTGGCTCACCAGGGTTGAGACCACAATTCTAGCCTAGGTCTAGACCTAGGCTAGCACACCTATCAGCCTTTACAGAAAGTGATTATCCTGTTCTCTCTTTCTCTCCGCCCCTCACCCTCTCAAGGGTCCTCATTGAATTCTGTCATGGTTATTTAAGGAATCTCACCTACAAGTCCCCAGAAACCTGGAGTTCCTCCTCACCGGGAAGGCGTGGCCTCCAAGATGATCATAAAGGAATATCGGATTCCCCTGCCGATGACCGTGGAGGAATACCGAATTGCCCAGCTGTACATGATCCAGGTGAGTCTGGTGAGGCAGCTGTGCAGTGTTGAGTCAGGTTGGGTCCCAGCCTGCACTGATCAACATCTGCTGCAACGCTGGCTTCCAAGTACAATGCTAGATACACAGGGATGCACTGTGGGTTCTTGTGGGATTGTATTATCTCAACTCCACTCTGTTGTCTGCACCCACACTACTAACACCCTCCTTGCCTTACCACCCATCACTTTGCCGATCAGCTGTCACACATGCCCTGGCCTGCAGCTTAAACATCAGGGACTCTTCCTTACTGCTTTAGAGGCCATATCCCAGATCAAGATGTAGTAGAGTAGGTTTCTGATGAAGATTGTCTTCCTGGGATGCACATGTCTTCATGCTGGAGCACACAGAGTGCTGCTATTCTTTCTTCATGTAAAAATAAGTATTGTAGGGGCTGGAGAGATGGCCTAGCAGTTAAGAGCACTGACTGCTCTTGCAGAGGACCCGGATTCGATCCCCAGCACCCACATGGCGGCTGAGAACCGTCTGTAACTCCAATTCCAGGAGAACTCCAGTTCCAGGGGAATCCGACACCCTCTTCTGACCTCCGAGGCATTGCACAACACGGGTGCACAAACCTACATGCAGACAGTACATTCATACACATAAATAAATAAAATTTTTTTAAAATTAAAAAAGTACTGTAATTCTCATGATTCCATCTAAATCTATGACAGTCACAAATGCCTCTGTAGACTATCATGCTGAGAGTACTTCTATATAGGAATTGGAGGAGACACATTTGGACTTAATACCCCATTAACGACAGGAAAGTATGAGGCCAGAAAGGCTACTGGCTTGCCCAGGTACACACAGCCTGGGTCAGACAGTAGTGTAAAATATATAGCTAGTTTAGTCATACCCTCTCCCAGGAAATACTGCTGGGCTCCCTCCTCAGTATCTGATCAGCTGAGAACATGGGATTCAGAGTCCTACCATCTATGTTGCTTCCAGCCCAGATACCAGACCTGCCCACTGCCCTCACTGCTAGGGTCCTTGCTCTACAGAAGTTTCCATCCAAGCTCTGCAGCTAGTATCCTTCCTAACCAAATCTGGAGATTTTCCTCCATACTGAGGACCTAGGGCCTCTACCCCAATTACGAACCAGCTCTTTACCTAGCTCTGGCTCCTCTGGGAATATCAGAACCTCTAGTACCTGTTACCCAATGGGGCTTATATCTGACTAGCCTCTTCCTGTGTGGCTTTCTAATCATTGAATCACCCTAAACTCTCAGTGCATAAGATTGTGGCAGGCTACAGCCCATGGGGCCTCCACCTCTAACCTGGGTTCTGATGGGCTTTGACCTTTCTAGGAGCCCAGCTCTAGTCTAATAGGAGCTTGATGAAGCCACTAGAGTTGAGCCAACTCCCATAGGGGAGGGTAGCTGGGAAGAGAGCAAGAAGTGCTCCAAGCCTCTCGGGGGGCTGTTTGCTCTGAGGTGCTTGAGAAGCGCCACTCAAGTCCCTCTTGAACCACTTACCCCTTAATTATTTCTAGAGAGCAGGGAGAGGAAGAGCTCAAATCAGGCCCAGATCTGAGCACTCTAGAAATACCTCAGGCTGTTCAAGGGCCAGACTCATCTCATGAGCTGTCGTTTGTCCTGTTTCTCAGTGAACTTTGGCCATGCAGGCAATCCCCAGCTGCACATGGCCTCCCAAGGTGGACAAAGTCTGGCAGCATAGATCTCCAGCTACTGGGATGCTCCAAAGCATTTCTCAAGCATGAAGTTACCTCTGACTCCAAACACCTGCTGTTTCACACTAAATGTCCTAATGCTCCTGATCAATATAATTGTGAAGTAATCTATGCCCCTGTGTGATGTTCAGACCTATATCCGTTCTTCACGGTCCTTCGGAACAACATGTTCAGTGTCTGTTGATGAATTTTGAACTGGTAACTGGGATTGTGATAGATGGAAATAAATGTCTCCTACCTTACAGATCATGAGTGTCCACACTCTCATGAGTGTCCCACCCAGCTGAGCCAGTGCAGCCTCCAGTACTGGTTATACTCCTCTCTATTGCTATAAGCTTCCAGAATCTTTATCTGCAGTACTTTCAGTAAGCTAGTGTGTACACAAGATAGAATAGTGAACCAGCCAGATGTTTTCAGGTGAGGCATTTCTAGGCCAAGTGCCCGAGGGGTGGATGAAGAATATGGTTAGAATATACACTGATATGTGTATATACATCCACAAATATGCACATATACAATGACACACACAATCTCACTCCAGTCCTCATCAACTTGAGAGAGACCTACAGAGTGAAACACACCTCTATGTTTGCTCAGTTTATCTGTAACATAAGCCAGTTTCATAAACAGTATTGCCCTGGAAGGACTCTCAACATCAGTTTCCTCTTTTATAGATGGAGAAATTGAACCAGGGTTAGAACTTAGCTCTCCCAGCTCCCAAGTGGCCTGTCTGGTCTTGGAAGTCTCTGAGAATTTTGGTGGGGTCAGGAGGGAAACCACTGCCAGCCTCGGAGGTGAGGACTGCCTGCCGTGGGCAGGCAGGAGTGTAGGGGACAATGAACGAGGCCAGGGAAACTTGCTCATTCAAAACAGGGAGGGAGGCGGTGTTCTGAGGAGTTGGCATCCTTGGTCATACTCAGCAGTCTGCTTGCCCCACCTATTATCAGGCAGCCTCCTCCCAACGGGTCCTGATTAGGCCTGAGAGAGGGTCAGGTAGTGCAGTAGAGACCAGCTCAGGCCACTGGATGGGAGCTAAACCCCAGGTGCCTGTGTCCTTCCTGTCCCTGAGATACCCACTCACCAAAAGATTTCTATGTCTGGAGGTCCTAATCATCCCATGTGACTAGAAGTCATCTCTGTCCCTAGCACTCTCTACTGCTCTAGGGCCTGTGGGTGTTTCGTTCTAGCTCCTCCTCCCGTCTGCTGCTCTTTTTACTCCCTCTGCTCCTGCTCCAAGCTTTGTCTTCTGAGCCTCTGGTTCCAGATTTCCTGGAAGTCTGTGCAACTGCAGGGTGGAACATAGGTCACAATCACAGATTGTACCTGGACATATGCATAGTTCACTGTGTTCCAGTGTCCATAGTTCACTGTGTCTTGCCACAATAATACTGTTGTGATGTTAAGTTGAACTCACTAGGCTTTCTGTCCCGGCTTGTGTGAAATCTATTTCAGAGGTGAACAAATCACCTCTGGTGTGTCTGGGGAGACTGTGGATGCACTAAGTGAAATCCCAGCAGGAGCAACAAGGGCTACAAAATGGGAGATGGATCTGAGTACACTCCAGGCAGATGCTCTAGGAGCATGCGTGCTCTATGCTGGGCCTTTGGACACAGCTGCATTTCCATGGAAAGAATAGCAAGGAGGCTCGGCTGGCAGCAGCTGAGACAGGCTATGGAAAAGAAGACCAAGCTGGCGAGTCAGAGTGCCTTACCTGCCTGAGCAGCATTCTGTATACCTGGTGTCAAGGCTAGGAGAAATCACCGCACTGCCTGGGCAGTCCCCTAGCAGGTCCTCAGCAACCCCTCGCTGACCTAGGAGTGGCCAGAGGGCTTGTCCAGCACCCTGGACAGCTTTGAGAGCCACTGCTGGCAGGGGTTTCTCTCTTCGCAGCCTTCTTTCTTCAGCAGCCCCAAAGGGCGGGTGGACCTGTCTGCTGACCCATGTCTCCAAAGGAGGGAAGCACCACACACTGCTTAGGAATGCTATTGACAGGGATATAGGGATGTGTGGACAGAGTTTAGAGTGAGGTGAGGAGAGCTTGTCCCACTGTTATGTGACTGAGTTATAGCTATGTCAAGACATGTTGCTTCTTTCCATCACTGTGGCCAGTGGAGACCCTTGTAGAGGGCTGGCTTTTGTAGGGGACAACAGATCCAGAGTTCCTGGTGACAGTGAGGATTGGACTCCACTAATTCCTCTTACTATTCTTTCCTCAAGCATCTACATGGAGGTACTGTAGTGCTCTGTGGGGCTGCTGCCTAGACTTGAGCCCTTGGCACCTCTGAGTCCCTGCAGATCCACTCACTGAGTGCTCGCAGCCATCCATTACCCTCACCTGATGACATGCAGAGCTTGTAATGTTCTTCCTCTTTACAAAGGAGGAAGCTCGGAGATGTGGAGGAGCTTGTCCAGAGAACAGCTATCCTAAGGAAACTAGTCCTTGTCTGGAGATGTGGCTGGATGCCTTTCTGCTGTTGGAGCACTGGAATCTCCTAGAACACCATGTCTCTTATTACTTCCTCTGAAGTCATGGCTTTGGGGACTAGAACAGGGTGCCCTCTACCCCCATGTCTGCTACTCAATCATACCTCTACCCACAGGACTCAAATGGTTGTATAACTTGAGGGCAGACTGTAGATGTGAGACTGGACTGGTGTGACTATACACACTTCACTACCACTAGGGAAAGGCCTGTGTCTGTGTGTGTGTAGGAGACATGAAGACCCCTCCACAATGCAAGGGACTCCTCTGTTAGACAGGGGAGGGATCAGTAGGTACATTGCTGGTTATCTAACAGACAGGCTGAAACCCAATCATAGGAGGCCATTGAGGGTGCTTACCCAGCTAGTTGACTAGTCATCCCCAAATTCAGGTCTATATAAACCTCAATGTGAACTTGTGTGGACTCAGGTCCATGTATATATAATTAATTACAGATTCTTGAGTTAAAACATCTTCGATTTAGGACCTGCCCCATGTTGAATGACTGTTGTTCCTATCAGGAGAGAAAAGGACAGAGAACAACACAGGAGGAAGCAGGTAGGTTGAGATAGGAGGGAGGCAGCCACCCACCACAATGCTCAGGATTGCTGAGAGCCCACAGGAACTGGAAAGGCAGGCCAGGTCTCTTTAGAGCCTGTGGGGGAAAAGTGCTGTAGTGGGTATGCTGGCTAGAAGACACCTTGGGGCCGGGCGTGGTGGCGCACACCTTTAATCCTAGCACTTGGGAGGCAGAGGCAGGTGGATCTTTGTGAGTTCAAGGCCATCCTGGGCTACACAGTGAGCTCCAGGCCAGCTGGGACTAAAGAGGAAAACCGGTCTCAAAAAGACCAAAAAAAAGAAAAAGAAGACAGAAGACACCTTGGGGATGGCTCAGGCCTAGGTCAGCCTGAGTGGGCACATGACTTTTGGACACCCCCTCACAATGTCCTGTGAATCCAGTAAAGGAGCCTTCCCGTGCCCCTGCTATTTTTCCAGTTTTCCCTTATCCTCTTCACCCTCATCTGCTGCCCTCAGAGACCTGGATACCCGTGGCCTCACTGAGGTGTCCCAGCAGGCAAATGTATTAGCCTCTTGGTATTGTACAAAGGACCACACATTGGGCGGTGGCCCCAAACAGTAGAAATTGACTCTATGACAGTTCCCAAGACCAGAAGCCAGAAATCAAGGTTCTACAGGGTTGTATAAGAGAGGCAGCGTTTCCACTGGAGTCTACTTAGGAAAAAAAAAGAGGCAGTGCTTCCTCTGGTCTCTTCCATCTCTTGATGCCTCTGGGCATTTTTCTGCTTGTCTCAGCATTGCTCCAATTATTTCTGCAAACACCCCATTTTCAAATAAAGTCACCTGAGATCCTAGTGCAATAAATTCCCGAGGAAGACATATTGGTCTCTAAGCCAGGGTCTGGGTAAAGAGGTTGCTTCACCCTGACTTCAAGTTTTAGATACTGAGACCAGAGGGAAGTGACTTGTCCAGGCTCAGAGTTGGTCACAGAGTTGAGAGTAGAGTTCTCGTGGCGCACGCCTTTAATCCTACCACTTGGAGGTAGAGGCAGGCTGATCTCTGTGAGTTCAAGGTCAGCCTGGTCATACAGACTGAGTGCCAGGACAGCTGGGCTACGGGAGACCTGTCTCAAAAGACCAATAAAAATAAGAGAGTTCAGTGATGTCTCAATACACAGTTCTCAAACACCTGCCCTGGAATCTACCAGGCTTAAGGCCCATCCCTGCCATTTAGAATTGTACAACCCCAGACAAGTTACCACCTCTCTTAGCCTCTACCTTCCGTCTGTAAATCTGGGTCATTGTACTGCTCTCCTATGCTCCAAGAGATGATATGAGAGCTAAAGGGGAACAGAAGCGCGGTCAGCACAGCACAGATACAGAGCCGGGAAAGGCAAGAGCATGGGAGGTGTGCCAGGCATCCATAATCCAGAGCCTTTCCCTTTTTTATTATTTATTTATTTATTTATTTATTTTATTATTATTTATTTATTTGTCTTTTCGAGACAGGGTCTCCTGTAGCCCCAGCTGTCCTGGAACTCACTCTGTAGACCAGGCGTTCGAGCTTCAGACTCACCAATAGATTCGTCCTGACAGTGCCTCCAGTGCTATTGGATTAAGGCGTGCGCCACCACACCCGGCCAAGCCTTTCCTTCTTAAAAAAAGTAATTAGCTGGATGTGGCAGTGCACACTTTGAAATCCCAGCATTAGGGAGGCAGAGGGGTACCTGTGGGCTCATACCAGTAACAGTCCAGCTAACATGAGCAAGTTCCAGGTTAAGCTAGGCTAGGGAGACCTGTCTCAAAAAGACCAAAAAAAAATTTTTTTTTAATTAAGGTGGGCATGGTGGCAAGCCCTTTAATCCCAGCCCTTGTGGAGGCAGAGCAAGAGGATCTGTGAGATCCAGGGCAGCCTGTGCCACATAGTGACTTCCAGGAAATGCTGGGCTAAGTTAGTGGTACCTGTCAAACAAAAAAACAAAATTTTTTTTAATTTTATTTATCATTTACTTATTNTGTATTTCTTTGTTTTAATGGCTTGTTATTGTTTTAGCAATATTAAATCTTCTAACATATGATTGGAAGTTTTTCCAGTTGTTAGGTCTTTCTTTCAGTTTTATGTTTAAATGTATTCCTATTTGTTTTTTAAATGTATTTTTTAAATGTATTCCTGTTTGTTCTTGTAGTTGATAATTATAAATTCAGCCAGTCTCCTTTTTGTGGTGTTCAGCTTTTGTGTTGAGTTTGTATCCTGCAGCTTTGTGGAATTCATTTGTTAAATCTAACAGATTTGATGGAAATTCTTCAGACTTTTTATATAAAGAATATGTCCTGCTGGGCGTGGTGGCACACGCCTTTAATCCTAGCACTTGGGAGGCAGAGGCAGGCGGATCTTTGTGAGTTCAAGGCCATCCTGGGCTACACAGTGAGCTCCAGGCCAGCTGGGACTAAAGAGAACCTGTCTCAAAAAGACCAAAAAAAAAAAAAAGAAGACAGAAGACACCTTGGGGATGGCTCAGGCCTAGGTCAGCCTGAGTGGGCACATGACTTTTGGACACCCCCTCACAATGTCCTGTGAATCCAGTAAAGGAGCCTTCCCGTGCCCCTGCTATTTTTCCAGTTTTCCCTTATCCTCTTCACCCTATCTCTGCCCTCAGAGACCTGGATACCCGTGGCCTCACTGAGGTGTCCCAGCAGGCAAATGTATTAGCCTCTTGGTATTGTACAAAGGACCACACATTGGGCGGTGGCCCCAAACAGTAGAAATTGACTCTATGACAGTTCCCAAGACCAGAAGCCAGAAATCAAGGTTCTACAGGGTTGTATAAGAGAGGCAGCGTTTCCACTGGAGTCTACTTAGGAAAAAAAAAGAGAGGCAGTGCTTCCTTCCTGGTCTCTTCCATCTCTTGATGCCTCTGGGCATTTTTTGGCTTGTCTCAGCATTGCTCCAATTATTTCTGCAAACACCCCATTTTCAAATAAAGTCACCTGAGATCCTAGTGCAATAAATTCCCGAGGAAGACATATTGGTCTCTAAGCCAGGGTCTGGGTAAAGAGGTTGCTTCACCCTGACTTCAAGTTTTAGATACTGAGACCAGAGGGAAGTGACTTGTCCAGGCTCAGAGTTGGTCACAGAGTTGAGAGTAGAGTTCAGTGGCGCACGCCTTTAATCCTACCACTTGGGAGGTAGAGGCAGGCTGATCTCTGTGAGTTCAAGGTCAGCCTGGTCTACAGACTGAGTGCCAGGACAGCTGGAGCTACAGGGAGACCCTGTCTCAAAAAGACCAAAAAAAAGAGAGTTCAGTGATGTCTTCAATACACAGTTCTCAAACACCTGCCCTGGAATCTACCAGGCTTAAGGCCCATCCCTGCCATTTAGAATTGTACAACCCCAGACAAGTTACCACCTCTCTTAGCCTCTACCTTCCGTCTGTAAATCTGGGTCATTGTACTGCTCTCCTATGCTCCAAGAGATGATATGAGAGCTAAAGGGGAACAGAAGCGCGGTCAGCACAGCACAGATACAGAGCCGGGAAAGGCAAGAGCATGGGAGGTGTGCCAGGCATCCATAATCCAGAGCCTTTCCTTTTTTATTATTTATTTATTTATTTATTTATTTATTTATTTGTCTTTTCGAGACAGGGTCTCCCTGTAGCCCCAGCTGTCCTGGAACTCACTCTGTAGACCAGGCTGGCCTTCAACTCACAAAGATTCGCCTGCCTGTGCCTCCCAAGTGCTAGGATTAAAGGCGTGCGCCACCACACCCGGCCAAGCCTTTCCTTCTTTAAAAAAAGTAATTAGCTGGATGTGGCAGTGCACACTTTTAATCCCAGCATTAGGGAGGCAGAGGCAGGCAGATCTCTGAGTTCAAGGCCAGCCTGATCTACACAGTGAGTTCCAAGCCAGCTGGGGCTACAGGGAGACCCTGTCTCAAAAAGACCAAAAAAAAATTTTTTTTAATTAAGGTGGGCATGGTGGCAAGCACCTTTAATCCCAGCCCTTGGGAGGCAGAGGCAAGAGGATCTGTGAGATCCAGGGCAGCCTGGTCCACATAGTGACTTCCAGATGGGCTGGGATTAGGGTTATCCTGTCAAAATCAAACAAAATTTTAATTAATTTATTTATCTATTTACTTATTAAGACAGGATCTCACTATGTAGCCCTGGCTGGCCTGGAACTCACTACATAGACCAGGCTGGCCTTCTTTCTGAGTCACTTTGGGCCCAGGAGTTAGGCACAACTTAGGTTACTACAGAGCATTGTGCTCTGGGGTGAGGACATGTCAGTGTGCACCCATGAGTCCACATGCATCTGTACATGTAGGTGTGAGGACATGGGCATACATCTACTGCTCACAAAGCTGACCAAGGATAGCTGTGGCAATGGCCATCATGTAACCATAGAAGGTTAAAGTCACCACAACCAGGCTGGAGAGATGGCCTAGTGGTTAAGAGCGCCGACTGCTCTTGCAGAGGACCGGATTCAATCCCCAGCACCCACATGGTGGCTAAGAACTGTCTTTAACTCCAGTTCCAGGGGAATCCAACGCCCTCCTCTGACCTCCGCGGTCATTGCACGACATGGGTGCACAAACCTACATGCAGACAGTACATTCATACACATACAAAAATAATAAAATTTTAAAAAAAGTATTTAAAAAAGTCACCACGACCTCAAACATGAAATCTGTAAAACAAAATTTCAGACTCTGGGAAGGGTATTTGTGGCAGAGACACTTAGAGATGACCTTGGTGCCACCTGTGTCAGACTGTGTCACCAAGTCCCTTCTTACTCCAAATGTTTGGCTTTTCTTTTTCTTTAACCTTAGTGAATACAAGAGGCAGGATTGAGTTTTGTTTGTTTTTATAATAGGTTTATAAGTCACACAATACATGATTCACCTACCTGAAGTGGACAGATCAATAGTTGTTAGCATAGTCACAGAGTTGTGTGGTCATCACCTTTAGAATATTTGTATTAGTTACTTTTCTGTTGCTGTGTTAAAAAACACTGACCAAAGCAACTTACAGAAGGAAGGGTTTATTTATCTTATGGTTCCAAAAGGGCAAGAGTCCATCATGGCAGGGAGGCATGGCCGCAGAGGTGGTTGAAACAGAAAGCTAAGCCCTCTTGTCTTCAAGCAGGGACTGGAAAATCCTTGGCAAGGTTTAAGAACTCTCAAGCCAGCACTTGGGAGGCAGAGGCAGGTGGATCTCTGTGAGTTCAAGGACAGCCTGGTAGCCTGGTCTACATATTTCCAGGCCAGCTGAGGCTACAGGGAGACTTTGTCTCAAAAAGACCAAACCAAACCAAACCAAACCAAACAAAACAAAACAAAACAAAACACTCCAAAAGTCTGCCCCCAGTGACACTTCCTCCTACAAAGCTACATCTCCTATAACCTTCCAAAACCGTGCCACCAACTGGGGACAAAATATCTAAATACTTAGAGCCTATAGGGGATATATTCTTAATTTAAACTACCACAATATTATACATTAAACATCTCTAAATTCGCATCTTAATTTAATTTCTGTTGCTGTAATAAATACCCTGATGGGGAGAAAGGGTTTATTTTAGCTCACAATTCCAGGTCATAGTCCATCATAGCAAGGAAGTCAAGGAAGCAAGATCTAAAACAGTTGGTCACAGCACACCTAGAGTACAGAGCAGAGAGAATGCATACATGCTTAGTCCTCAGCTCACCTTCTCCATTCATACAGTACAGGACCCAAACCCAGGGAGTGGTGCTGTCCACAGTGAACGAGGTCTTCTCAGGTTGATTTATATATCAAAACAGCCCCCTATAGACATGCCTACGTCTGACCTGATGTAGACTGTCCCATTGAGACTTTCTTCCCAGGTGATTCTAGACTGTTGAGTTCACTATTAAAACTATCACAGTGGGCAAATATATTTTCTTGTGTTTTGAGAGTGTACATAGTAGAGTTGTTGGTTCATATGTTAACTCAAATGTAAACATTGTTACCCCCAAGAGGACCCCCTCCTTGCTGGGCATGGTGGTACAAGTCTTTAATCCCAGCACTTAGGAGGCAGAGACAGGTAGATCTCTGTGAGTTCAAGGCCAGCCTGATCTACATAGAGAGGACCCCCTCAGGGACTGGAGAGATGCTTCAGTGGTTAAGAGCACTGGTTTCTCTTGCCAAGGCAGGTTCGAATCTCAGCACCCACCTGTTCATAGCTCTAGCTCCAGGCTACCCATTGCTTTTTTCTGGCTTCAACGGGTACCGCAGGGCAATCCATGCAGGCAATGCTCATACACATAAAATACAAATTTCTTTTAAAAAAAGGATTCCCTTTCCCTGTGCCTTCACTCCAGTCCCTTGGCTTTTGACCTCTTGGTTTGCCTCTTTGGGACATTTCCATTAATGGGATCATACAATATGTGGCCTGTATCTGATTTCTGTAATTTAACATGTTTTCTGGCTTTATCCACATTTTAGCAAGTATGAGTGTTTTATTTCTCTTTATGGCTGAATCTTACTCCACTGTATGAATATACCACATTTGCTTTTCCATTCACCTAATGGTAGATATTTGGATTATTTCTGCCTTTTGATCATTTTGTATAAATATCATCTAATAGGTTATGAGTTTGTTTTGAGTGTGTGCCCAGTTGTAGAACTGCTGGTTTGTGTGGTAACTCTGTAACTTTTTGAGGGACTGCCATACTGTTTTCCCCTGTGCTGTACCATTTTAAAGTCCCCCCAGCAATGCATGAAGGCTCTTGTTCCTCCATGTCCCCATTTGCTATTGTCTTACTAACCATTCTTCTGAATATGAAGTGGTATCTCTGTGGGTTTGGCTTGTATTTCTTGGTTCTTTTTTTTTTTTTTTTTGGTATTTTTGAGACAGGGTCTTCCTGTAGCCCCAGCTGTCCTGGAACTCGCTATGTAGACCGGGCTGGCCTTGAACTCACAAAGATCCACCTGCCCCTGCCTCCCAAGTGCTAGGATTACAGGTGTGCACTACCACGCCCAACTGGCTTGTATTAACAACTTGTGATGTTGAGCATCTTTCACATGCTTATTGGCCATTTGTCCATCTGTAGTGATGTGGCTGTTAAAGCTTTTTGGCCGGGCGTGGTGGCGCACGCCTTTAATCCTAGCACTCGGGAGGCAGAGGCAGGTGGATCTTTGTGAGTTCAAGGCCAGCCTGGTCTACAGAGTGAGTTCTAGGCCAGCTGGGACTACAGGGAGACCCTGTCTCAAAAAAAAAAGACAAAAAATAAATAAATAAATAAAGCTTTTTGCTGTTTTTGAAGAGTTATCTGTTGTTGAGTTGTAGCCATTCTCTGTATATTTTGGATACAAATTGTAGGCATCAGATAGCAATTTTTCTTTCATTATGCTGGCTGTTTTAACTTTTTTTTCTAATGTCCTTCAGGGCATGAGTTATTAACTTTAATCCAGTCTAGTTTTTAGTTTCTGATCGGTTTGCTCTTTTAGCTTAGAATTTATGCTTTGGTGTTCATGATTTATAAACAGTTGTCTAGCACCGTTGTGGTGGCGCACACCTTTAATCCTAGCACTCTAGAGGCAGAGGCAGAGGCAGGTGGATCTCTGTGAGTTCAAGGCCAGCTTGGTCTACAGAGTGAGCTCCAGGCCAGCTGGGACTTAAGGGAGACCCTGTCTCAAAAATACAAAAAAAAAAAAAAAAAACCCAAAAAAACCCCAAATAAACAGTTGTCTAATACAAGGTCATAAAAACTTGTGGCTGGCTCTGGAGCGCTGGAGAGATGGCCTCAGCGGATAAGTTTGGGCGCCAGTCGCTCTGCTCTATGTAGATGGATAGCCCAGGTATCGGAGCTCTCCAGCACACACATGGCAGCTAAGAACTGTCTTGGCTCAGTTCCAGGGGAATCTGACACTCTCTTCTGACCTCTGCGCATGACGACACGAGTGCACCAACCTACATGCCAGACAGTACACTCATACACATAAAAAAAAAAATTAAAGCTGGGCATGGTGGCGCACACCTTTAATCCTAGCACTTGGGAGGCAGAGGCAGGCGGATCTTTGTGAGTTCAAGGCCAGCCTGGTCTACAGAGTGAGTTCCAGGACAGCTGGGGCTACAGGGAGACCCTGTCTCGAAAAGACAAAAAATAAATAAATAAATAAATAAATAAATAAATAAATAAATAAATAGAGTTCGAGGTTTTTTAAAAAATAAAAAATAAAAAATAGGGGCTGGAGAGATGGCCTAGCGGTTAAGCCAACTGCTCTTGCAGAGGACCCAGGTTCGATCCCCAGCACCCACATGGCGGCTGCCATCTTTGACTCCAGTTCCAGGGGAATCCGACACCTCTTTTGACCTCCATGGCATTGCACGACACGGGTACACAAACCTGCATGCAGACAGTACATTCGTACACATACAAAAAATAATAAATCTTTTTTAAAAATTAAAAAAAAAACTTATGCCTGCATTTTTCTTATAAGAGTTTTATAGTTTTATCTCTTATATCAGGGAAATGTATTGTTTTGTTTTGTTTTGTTGTCTTTTTGAGACAGGGTCTCCCTTTAGTCCCAGCTGACCTGGAGCTCTCTGTGTAGACCAGGCTGGCCTTGAACTCACAGAGATCTGCCTGCCACTGCCTGGGATTAAAGGCATGCACTACCACGCCCTGCATGGGGAATGTGTTTTTAATGAGCTGTCAGCTGCAGGCAGTGACCTTTAGGGAGTTTGTGTCCCTGTGTGATGCAGAGGCTTCTGCCAAGATCTCTGCTGCCTCCTCAGCTTCTCTTTTACTCGAGCTGAGTGGGCTCATACTTGATTCCTGTCCCCAACCTCTTCTTCTGTTCTTCTGCACACACCAAATGTCTTCCCAGTAAGTCTTTGTCTCACTCTACTTTTCATCTCTATGGATTCTTCAACTTAGGATATTTCATACAAATGGAATCACACTATGTGTGGTCTTTTATGAGTAGCTTTAATTTATATAATATTTTCCAGGCTCATCCATATTGAAACATATTTCATTACTTTATTCCTTCCCCCCCTTTGGTCTTTTTAAATTTTATTTATTTTTATTTTATATGTTTGAGTGTTATGCCTGCATGTAAGTGTACCTGTGTCGTATAGTGCCCAAAAAGGACAAAAGAAGGTGTTGAATCTCATGGAACTGGAGTTACAGATGGTTGTTAGCTGCCATGTGGGTACTGGGATCCAAACCTGGGTCTTCTGCAAGAACAACCAATGCTCTTAACCACTGAGTTATCTCTCCAACCCCTCCCTGCCTCCCACCCCCCAGTCTTTTTGAGACGGGGTCTCCTTTTAGCTCCAGCTAGCCTGGAACTCACTATGTAGACCAGACTGGTGTCCATCTCAGAGACCCATCTCCCTCCCAAGTGCTAGGACTAATGGCGGACTCAGTTCTTTTTATCTTTTTTTTTTTGGTCTTTTTGAGACAGGGTCTTCCTGTCCTGGAACTCACTCTGTAGACCAGGCTGGCCTTGAACTCCCAGAGATCTGCCTGCCTCTGCCTCCCAAGTGCTGGGATTAAAGGCATGTGCCACTATACTTGGCTTCTTTCTGTTTCTTTAAAAAATAAAATAGCCGGGCATGGTGGCGCATGCCTTTAATCCTAGCACTTGGGACGCAGAGGCAGGCAGATCTTTGTGAGTTCAAGGCCAGCCTGGTCTACAGAGTGAGTTCCAGGACAGCTGGGGGCTACAGGGAGACCCTGTCTCTAAAAGACAAAAAAAAAAAGAATATGTCCTGCACAAATGGAGAAAGTTTTACTTTTTTCCAGCTTGGATACTGTTAGGTTATATATAATGGTGCAAACCCCTGATGAAAGAATAGGCCCATGAGACTTAAGTCACTCAGGGAACGTGATTTACTTGTGGACTTACAGGGCGGGCTACCTGCTGGCATGTGGTGGAGTAGTGGCAGCAACAGTAGCAGCAGGATGGCGGCTGGGGCCACCCATTATAATAGCCATGGGGCGCGATCTCAGGTACAGGGGAAGAGGCCAGAAGATTGACAGCCTCTGGAGGAAGTGGACATCTGTGTGTCCCTTGGAATTCTGGGAAGCACAGATCTAACAGATACCTCTCCTTGTTTATTTTTCTTGCCTAATTATTGTGTCTGGAATGACCATATGCTTATAATCCCAACTCTTAGGAGGCCGAGTCAGGAGAACTGCAAATTCAAGGCCAGCCTGGGGTACATTGTAAGAATCTGTCTTTAAAAAAAAAAAAAGAAGGGGGGCTGAAGAGATAGCCTAGTGGTTGAAAGCACCGACTGCTCTTGCAGAGGACCCGGGTTCGATCCCCGGAACCCACATGGTGGCTGAGAACTGTCTGTAACTCCAATTCCAGGAGAACTCCAGTTCCAGGGGAATCTGAGACCCTCTTCTGACCTCCTCGGCATTGAACGACACGAGTGCACAAACCTACATGCAGACAGTACATTCATACACATACAATAAATAAATAAAATTTAAAAAAAAGAGGGAGGGAGGGAAGGTGAAAGGTGAAAGGAAGAAAGAGAAGGAAAAAAGGAAGGAAGGAAGGGGAAGGGAGGGGAGGGGAGGGAAGGGAAGGGAAGGGAAGGGAAGAAGAGAAGGGAAGGGAAGGGAAGAAGGGAAGAAGGAAGGGAAGAAGGGAAGAAGGGAAGGGAAGAAGGGAAGGGAAGAAGGGAAGGGAAGAAGAGAAGGGAAGGGAAGAAGGGAAGAAGGAAGGGAAGAAGGGAAGAAGGGAAGGGAAGAAGGGAAGGGAAGGGAAGGGAGAAGGGAAGGGAAAAGGGAAGGGTAGGGAAGAAGAAGGATTCCTGTCTAATTCTTGATCTAGAGAACACTCAGTTATGTGATAGATAGGAGCCAGAATAGACAAAGATTTGCTTGTGGAATGCTTGAACCTGAAGAAGAAACAAGCTTGTATTCATGGAACCACTGTCTAAAGTGGGGGGTGAGGTGTCCTGCCCTGTCTCATGTACAGACTACTGTGACCACACATCATAGTGCTTTTTTCCCCGCAGAAGAAAAGCCGCAATGAGACCTACGGAGAAGGCAGCGGTGTGGAGATCCTGGAAAACCGACCCTACACAGATGGTCCTGGTGGCTCTGGGCAGTACACACACAAGGTGTACCACGTGGGCATGCACATCCCAGGCTGGTTCCGCTCCATCTTGCCCAAGGCAGCCTTGCGGGTAGTGGAGGAGTCTTGGAATGCCTACCCCTACACCCGAACCAGGTGCCTTGCCTCCACCTTCTTGTCATGGCACCTGTGGGAAGAACCCTGCAGCACATATCTGGGACTCCCTTGGCAGGTTCAACCCCTGGACTCCCCCATAGCACCAAACTCTGTCTCAAACATGTTTTCTAAGTTTCCCTGAGCAGCAACAGGGAACCTGTTGAGAAGTAGTATGAACTGAAGGTAGACAAGATGGCCCAAGGACCTCTCCACCTCTGAGATCCTCAGTTTCTATGGCAGTGTTTTAATTAATTAATTTTGGTCTTTTTGAGACAGGATCCTCCTGTAGCCCCAGCCATCCTGGACCTTGCTATGTACACCAGGCTGGCCTTGAACTCACAGAGATCCACCTGCCTCTGCCTCCCAAATGCTGGGATTAAAGGTGTGCACCACTACACCCAGGTGGCAGTTTTTAAACAACCCATGCTGAACAGAACTTTCTTTGGAACCCCGGGGCAGGGGATCTTCTCTTCACTCTCTACCCCTCACTGCTAGGTTTTTCTGGATAGGCATGCACCCTCCAGTCTCCCAGGGTTCCTTCCTTCCCCCCACACCTAGAGAATGTCAGGAGCTACCTGAGGATCTCAGAGAGCTCTTCTCCATACCAAAGAGGAGGTATTCCTGTGTTGCCAGAACTGACTTCTTCCAGGTGGGGTGGCATTTCCCAGGACTGCCTGGCCCAGACCTACTGAGTCCACAGTACACTGCTGCTATTCTGTGTCCACATTGCCCCCACACCACATTCTTATGGACGGACACCAGATGTGGGGCTTCTAGAAACTGCCAAGAAAGTCTGACTGCTTGTATCCCTGTCTCTCTTTCCCCTAAGCTGGCTTGGCTGTTTAGGGGAGCAGGTAACAGTATAGAAAGTAGGCATTGCTGTTACATCTCAGCCAACCTGATTCTATCCACTTTGCTTCAACCCAGTATGATCCAGCAGGCTGCTAGCTAGCAGCAGATCCTGCAGAGTTCAATCCCAATGGATGTTCTTTTCCTCAGGTTCACCTGCCCTTTTGTGGAGAAGTTCTCCATTGACATTGAAACCTTTTATAAGACTGATGCTGGGGAAAACACTGATGTGTTCAGCCTGTCACCCGTGGAGAAGAACCAGCTGATAACAGGTGAGCAGGAAGGCTGGAGTCGCAGGCAGGCAGCATTCCCACCCTCAGGCCCCTCTGATCCAGTCCTTCCGCCCACTGGCCTAGCCTCACCCTGAGGGCAGGTTGGATTCTCAGCCAGTAAGTGGAGCCCACAGTGAAAGAGGACAGGCTTCCGTGTCCCTGATATGAACCTCAAGTCCATGGGCTTTTTGCTTTTTAGAAGCTCATGTATGCTCTTGAGATGCTGTCTGGCTAAGAGCTACTTATGAATAAATACTGTGGGCAGATTGGGCTGGCCCCATGATGGGGCCTGTGGCATGGGGTGATAGGTGACCTCTGCTGCCTTGTTTCCTCTGTTGCCATACAGAAACAGGCACTATTTATTAAACTTTTAAAAAAAGGGGTCAGAGTTGGGGGCTGGAGAGATGGCCTCGTGGTTAAGAGCGCTGACTGCTCTTGCAGAGGACCCGGGTTCGATCCCCACCACCCACATGGTGGCTGAAAACCATCTTTAACTCCAGTTCCAGGGGAGTCCGACACCCTCTTCTGACCTCCGCGGCATTGCACGACACAGGTGCACAAACCTACATGCAGACAGTACATTCAAACACATACGAAAATAAATAAAATTAAAAAAAAAAAAAGAGGTCAGAGATGAGTATTTTCACGTGAAATTTCCTAATTCCTAAAATTGGCAATTAAAAATCTTGGTAAGTAAATTTACACTTGTCAAGAAGAACATGTCCGCCGGGCGTGGTGGTGCAGGCCTTTAATCCTAGCACTTGGGAGGCAGAGGCAGGCGGATCTTTGTGAGTGCAAGGCCAGCCTGGTCTACAGAGTGAGTTCCAGGACAGCTGGGGCTACGGGGAGACCCTGTCTCGAAAAGACCAAAAAAAAAAGGAAGAAGAACACGTCCAAGTGCCTAACGCAGCTCTGTAGCCACCTCTGTCCAAAGGGTTTCCTGTAAGTCAGCCTGCCCATGTCCCTCCCAGGGTAAGCCCTGGGCACAGGTCTGTTTGCTCAGGGTACTAGCCAGGAGCCTGGTCTGGTGAGCAATGACCAGTGACTCCTGGCTCTCCCTCACCACCACAAAAGATCTCCCTCCCCAGATCTACAGCCCCTCCCTCAGACAGGTACCCCCTCATGTAGCCAGGGAGACCCTTTCCTAGATAGGTCCCCAGCGATTCTCCACACTCCCCCCTCAGCCCAGCACCAGTGCTGCATATGGGACATTCCTGGCCTCAAAGTTCCAGTCCTCTGGCCCAAATGCCACCCTGTTCTAGGAAGCTTTTTGCAGCTTTCTTTTCTGTCCCTTCCTACCCAGTATTTCCCATGGAAATTCCCCTTCCAGTGTCTCCTTAGCTCACTGGCCCATTTACCTGCTTTCTGAGAGGTAGGATGCACATGGAACATGGATTTGTCAAGCTGACTTCAAAAAAGGAACAAGAACTAGGCCAGGTAGTGTAGGCCATTATCGAAGCTGATAAAGGCTAAGATGAGAGGACCACAAGTTCAGGGCCAGCCAGACAAAAAGTAAAAATAGGGTTGGGGATAAAGTTCACTGTATCTCAGATATATACATTTGACTTAGCTCAGACAAGTAGAGCACTTGTCTGGCATGTACAAGGCCCTAGATTCAGTTCCCAATAGCACGCACACACAAAAGCAAGGATGGTAGTCAGGGAATTACCAGGAGCATTATCCTCAAGTCTATACCAACATCCCTCCTATATGATGAGGACCAAGCCCTCCAAGGTCTAGAAAGGGTGGGTAGAGTTTGGACAAGTGCAGCCACTCATGGGGTGTCCCCACAGACATCATCGACATTGTGAAGGATCCCGTGCCCCCCAATGAGTATAAGACAGAAGAAGACCCCAAGCTGTTCCAGTCAGTCAAGACTCATCGGGGACCCTTGTCTGACAACTGGATTGAGGAATACAGGAACCAGCTCCTCCCCATTATGTGTGCCTACAAGCTCTGCAAGGTGGAGTTTCGCTACTGGGGCATGCAGTCCAAGATAGAGAGGTTCATCCATGACACAGGTAAGCTTTCCCTGGAGTGAAGCGGGCTCCTTCTACCTGTCTGCCTCCATTCTCCATATGCTGTGATTGTGTGCTTCCAGTTTACTCCTGAAAGATGACCCCAAAGACTGTGCCTACCTCCTCTTCCCACTGGTCTGTCTTGACCCTCTACAACTGTGCCAGTTGTCCATGCAGATGTCCAGACATGCCTGACCTGACTGGTATCTGATAGCATATAGCCTGCACCCCAGTTAGGCCAGCAGCCCCCCATGGAAACCCTCACCTTCTGCCCACTGAGACTTCTGGTTCTCACTTTTTTTTCCTCTG
The DNA here is from genome assembly GCA_009823505.1 of Rhizomys pruinosus. NCBI lineage: Eukaryota > Metazoa > Chordata > Mammalia > Rodentia > Spalacidae > Rhizomys > Rhizomys pruinosus. The sequence goes on along the minus strand of VZQC01011925.1, from coordinate 263,911 downwards.
CTTTAGGAGGCCCTAGCCCCAGATGGCCTCAGCTCTGCCCTTTCACAGGCTGGAAGTTCCATTTGGCAGAGTGGTTCAGACACAGTGTATCTTCACACCCACATGGCCTGCCCAGAACAGGTCCCCAGGAAACAGGTGGGCCAACAGATGCCTAAGGGCTCCCAGCCAAGGAATGCTGCCCAGGGTTCTTCCCCTCACCCTTCCTTTGGAGCCCTTAGCCCCATGTCATACATTTTATCACCTGGTCCCAGCCTAGGCTCATAGCCCAGGGAAGCATATAGGCAGATGCCTCTCAATACCACAAACAAGGGAGGCTTTTTTTTTTTGGTCTTTCTGAGACAGGGTCTCCTTTAGCCCCAGCTAGCCTGGAACTCAGTATGTACACCAGGCTGGCCTTGAACTCACAGAGATCCGCCTGCCTCTGCCTCCCAGATTAAAGGTATGTGTTACCATACCTAACCTTAGTTTTTTTTAGACAAATAGACCCATGCTATTGATATGTTCCACCCTTGTCACATTGGTTCATGAAAAGCCATGAATGTTTTGAGCTGTTTAGTGAGGAGGAAATAGCCCGCATGGGCGCTGAGCCCAAAACAGACATTCTCTGCACTGAGTGTGGAGGTGTCATGCTGTCTGGACACCAGATGTACAGTGTCCATGGTGACAGCAGAGCTCTGGGGTCTGAGGAGATAGACCTCCTACCTAGAAAGGTAGAGATGCTGTCGGCACATGGCCTTGATGGTGTAGGACAGTGTCACCAGCTTCACCTCCAGGGCAGCATCTCAGATGCATCATCCCTTGCTCCTTTTCCAGAGGGCTCTTAGAGGGTCCATGACGGGTCAGTAGAGGTGACAGAAGATGGACACATCCCTCCAGTCTGTCTGTCTAAACCTGTGAACCAGCCTCCCCATTACCCACATCCCTAATTCTGAGGACCCTGGCCTAGATAACAGTGTCATAGAGCTGGCCTGGGTATCAATCAGCTGGGCTTTGTCCCTCTTGTACTAGTCCCCACCTTCCAAAACTGGAGCATAGGGCTTACCTCATAGAGGGCATGAGGACTGGGGGGGACTTGGGAAACGGGGTGCCCTGGCCTTTTCCCTTCTCCGTCTTGCTGGCTTTTCTCCTATGGTCTCCTTAGTATGGCCCACACACAGAGCCTTAGGCTGGGACTCCTAGAAGCAGTAGTTCTCAGGCTTTTTGGCTCCATGCCCTCTTTGTCCCCAGGTAACCGCTGAGATCCTGGACAAACCCAGATTCCTTAGATCCCTAAAAGTCAGCTCTTTCCTCAGAAAGGAAGATAGGGATACAGTTGGTGAGACAACTGTTACATGCAGTCCCCACTCTGCCATAGCAGTTGTCTTCTGCCTCTCCAAGCTTCACTTTCCTATCCGTGAAGCAGGTATAATTGTCAGTCCTACAGGCCTGCTATAGGGTGGATCTTGTGGTACAGAGCTGAGGATAGCCACGAAATAGCACTGTCTGAGCACTTCAAGAACCAATGTTCTCAAAGGAATAATTGGTGAATCTGTGTAAGCTGGTCCCAGCTCCCTCAGGTAGTCTTAGAGAAAGAACTCCCAATCTTAGCTATCCCCTTTGTGCCTGACCTCACATACAGTGTCCCAACCTTCCAGCCACCCAAGAGGAGCCCTTCCCCTGTTTGGTTAGAGCAGACTCAGAGTACAGCAGCCAGAAAAAAAACTGAGGCTCATCAGTGCAGTGTCCAAGCCCACCTCCAAAGTGTGAGGAAGTGATACAGTCAGCCCTGGCTGAAAGAAGGCACCATCACATGCCAAGGTGAACAGTAGCTTCCACAACTAGACCTCTCAGAATGAGTACAGTTCAGGAAAGGAGGCACAGGGCATCAGAGGGGAAAGGGGACAGGGCCTGGGACAACAGCTGAGGACATACCGGAGCTCAGCTTCTTGGAAGGCCATCTCAGGATGTATACCATGAGAGCCAGCCAACACTCCTACAAAGTATGTGCCCTAGAGAAACTCATACATTCTAAAATGTTCAAAAACACAGAATAGAACAATGGAAGCCAAAAGACCCATTGGCAGGAAAAGAACTAAATAAAATGTGGTGTTTCAAACAGATAACACTGTGTCACAGCAAACCCAACACCTAGAAAGAACCACGTGGGAGTGTGGACCGCATGAAACTCACTCAAAGGCAAGTGACAGAAAACACACAGCTTGACACACATATGTAAATATTAACAGCAGCCAGACCATCCCAACACACTGTGTAGAAAACACGTCTGCACACTAAAACCTGAAACAAAGCAAGTGGCAAACACAAAATCTAGGACTGATGCTTCTAGGGAGGGGTTTAAGGTGGAGAAGAATGTTTGAGGGTCCTGTCAGTGAGGACCCTCTGTACCTTTATCAGGAGTGTGGCCATTGACGTTTTATTTCCTTTTGTGCTTTTTAAAAATTTTTTATTTATTCATTTATTTATGTGTATGAATGTACTATCTGCATGAAGGTCTGTGCACCCGTGTCGTGCAGTGCTGGGGAGGTCAGAAGAGGGTGTCAGATTCCCCTGGAACTGGAGTTAAAGACAGTTCTTAGCCGCCATGTGGGTACTGGGGATCGAACCCGGGTCCTCTGCAAGAGCAGTCGGTGCTCTTAACCACTAGGCCATCTCTCCAGCCCTTTTGTGCTTTTAAGGCAGCTTTACTAAGGCATAATATACATACCATAGCTGCCCATGTGAGAAAAGTTAGGTCAGTTTTAGGACATGTATTCATAGATATACACCAACCTTCAGAGCAACTCATCATCCTACAGGGAGGTTTTTATTTGTACTCAGTCATCCACACTTCCTTTGGGCCAAGAACACCCCAAATTTCTTTTTGTCTCTATAGTTCCTTTATTATTCATGTGTATGTGTGTGTGTGTGTGTGTGTGTGTGTGTGTGTGTCTGTGTGTCTGTGTGTCTGTGTCTGTGTCTGTGTGTCTGTGGTTCATGTGGTAGAGTTGCACATGAGGAAGCCAAAGGTAGATATCAAATGTCTTCCTAAACACTCTCTACATTTTTTTTTTTTTTGAGACAGGGTCTCCCTGTAGCCCCAGCTGTCCTGGAACTCACTCTGTAGCCCCAGCTGGTCTTGAACTCACAAAGATCCATCTGCCTCTGCCTCCCAAATGCTAGGATTAAAGGTGTGCGCCACCATGCCCAGCATCTACATTATTTTTAAGACATGACCTCTCACTGAACCTGGAGTTCACTGATTCAGCTAGACTGGCTTGCCAATGAATCACAGAGATCAGATCCTCCTGTCTCTGCCTCACCAGTGCTGGAAGCCATGTACCACCACTCTTCCCAGCTTTTACATGGGTTCTGGAGGATCACCTAGGTCCTTATGCTTGTAAAAAAGCACTTTATTAACTAAACCATTTCCCCCAACTCCTCTCCCTTCCTTTCTCCTTATTTCTTTTTTTTTTTTTTAATTT
>VZQC01011925.1:223337-259664 GCA_009823505.1 Rhizomys pruinosus | reverse complement strand
AAAAAAAAAAAAAAAAACCAACTTATTTTCTTTTTGGGGGGGTATTTTCGAGACAGGGTCTTCCTGTAGCCCCAGCTGTCCTGGAACTCAACTCGCTCTGAAGACCAGGCTGGCCTTGAACTCACAAAGATCCGCCTGCCTCTGCCTCCTGAGTGCTAGGATTAAAGGTGTGCACCACCACTCCCAGCATAACTTATTTTCTTAAAAGCATTTTTTGTGGACCAAGAATCAAATTCAAAGCCTCATATATTAGGCAAGTGCTCCACTAACCACCAACTAAGTTCCCTCCCACTTCATAGATACTTTATTGTTGCTGTTGTTCTGGGGTCTGTTTTGTTTGAACCTTTTTTTCATGTTTATTGGGGGGTGTGCCCAAGTGCCATTCGTGCCCATCCATGTGAAGGTCAGGGAACAACTTGTCCTTCTGCTCTCTTTCCACCACGTGGGTTCCAAGGACTGACCTCTAGTTCTCAAACTTGGCAGCCAGCACCTTTACCCACTGAGCCACCTCATTAGCCCATTTTTGTTCTTTTGAGAAAGAGTTTCGTGTGGCTGAGGCTAGCCTCCAACTCAGTTTTAGTCGAGGATAGATTTATAATCTTGAACCTCTGCCTCCACCTCTCAGGTGCTGGGGTTACCTGCATTTACCACTGCATCAGGGTCTGTTTTGTTTTGTTTTTTTTAAAGAAAAAAATGGGGGATGGGTTAGAGAGATGGAGTGGTTAAGAGCACTGACTGCTCTTGCAAAAAACCTGGGTTCAGTTCCTAGCAACCACATGGCAGCTAACATCCATCCATAACTCCAGTTCCAGAAGATCTGATGCCCCCTTCTGACCTCTGTGGGCACTGCATGACATGAGTACAGTTATATATCCTCAGGCAATATACTAATACACTCATACACATAAAATAAAAATAATAAATTAAAAAATATTAAAGAGGGCCAGGCATGGTGGCACATACCTTTAATCCCCGTACTCAGGAGGCAGAGGCAAGTAGATCTCTGAATTCAAGGCCAGCCTGGTCTACATAGTGAGTTCCAGGCCAGCTGGGGCTAAAGGGAGACCGTGTCAAAATGACAAAAAAAAAAACAACCCAAAAAACAAAAAACAAAAACCCAAGATATATTAAAGAAAGAATAGGGCTGGGGAGATGCCTCCTTCAGTGAAGTGCATGCCACATATACTCAAAGACCTGAGTTTGATGCCAGGCAGGCATGCTAGTGTGTACCCATAATCCCAGTGCTAGGATTATGACAGGAGAATCCCTGGAGCTCAGTGACCATCTGGTTGAGTCAAATCAGTGAGCTCCAGGTTCAGTGAGAGATCCTGTTTCAAAAAATAACTGTAAAGTGATAGAGGAAAGACACCCAACATTGACCTCTGACCTCCAAACATGTACACACCCACATCCATATCCCTCCCCCTATACGTACAGAAAAATACCAACCCACTTTATTTCCTGTGGGAAATTCAACTGGAAAAGTAGGCCAAGCACCAGAGAATCTTGGGGGGAGTTCTATGCCACTCCCTCTTGGGGCAGAAATCCCCTCCAATGAACAGTGGCTGCTGACCAGACATGTTACCTAAAAGAACATCCTCTCTGGCTGTACCACCATTATGAGCTCCTGAGACCATTTTAGAACAAGTTCTCTCATCCTACAATAGAGAAACTGAGGCACTGGTGAGCAGTAACTCTAGCCTGACCTGCAACTTGACCCTGGTGCACAATGACTCTGACGTGAGCCCTCCTCTGTCCCTGGCTCTGTGCAGGCTTGCGGCGGGTGATGGTGCGGGCCCACCGGCAGGCCTGGTGCTGGCAGGACGAGTGGTTTGGGCTGAACATGGAGAACATCCGGGAGCTGGAAAGGGAAGCACAGCTCATGCTGTCTCAAAAGTTTGCTGAGGAGGAGGGGGCCACGGAGCTCAGCAAAGACCATGCCACCCAGGACCAGGCATCTGGGGCACCTCCTGACCCCAGCAGCAGCAATGGGGATCCCCTGGTGGGGCGGGGCCTGAAGAAGCAGTGGTCCACCTCCTCCAAGTCCTCACGGTCCTCTAAGCGGGGAGGTGAGCTGGGGTCCCTGCCTTTTGATAGAGTCCTCTTGTGCTGTCTCCCCAAGGAAGCTACACCATTGTTAGGTCCTTCTAGATGTAAAAATGGGCCCTTTCCTATGACCATTTTCCAACTGTTTCTAACTGGAGCTAGACCTGGCTTCATAATAAATACCCTAACCCCAGTAGACACTCCTGACTCACCTATATGCCCCAGACAGGCAAGTCAGTGGCCTTGAGGAAACCCAGGAGGTGGGTCTAGGCAGGATCCCAGACCTGCCCAGGTGGATCAACTCTGCAAGGGAGTCTCTTCAAAGTATCAGATCCTGGATAATAAAATGAATGAAGCAGGTTCTCCCCTGTGCTGCCAAGTGTGCCCCCTGCAAGCCTGCTGAGCAGAGTGTTACCTAAAGAACACCCTCTCCAGCTGTACCACCACTATGAGCTCCTGAGGCCATTTTAGAACAAGCCCCGTGGGCCTAGCCCTGGGCTCATGGCATTGGAATGAGATGAATCAACACATTGGTCTCCCATCTCCCTATACTACCCTGCAGCTAGCACCCTATTTATAATCTCTGCTGTGGCAATGTTTAAGGAGTTTGTAAGTGTTCAGGCCCAGGGTCTATCTGAATACATGTCCTACCTTCTTCCTGGACATAATTCCCTGATGGCAGAGGACACCTCTTGAAAGGGCCAGAAGCTTCTATATAGTAGCCATCAAGACCCGCTGCTGTGGCTGGCTCAGCAGAGTCCCTGGGCCCTTCCCTGCAGCCCAGACCAGAAAGTCACCCTGGGGTTTTGCCTTCCAGCCAGCCCCTCCAGACACAGCATCTCGGAGTGGAGAATGCAGAGTATCGCCAGGGACTCTGATGAGGGCTCAGATGAGGAGTTCTTCGATGCAAAAGGTAGGCAGGCAACTCCCTGCAGCCCATGGGACCTTCCTGGGCCAGGTAACAAGAGGTGTGAGAGGGTGGGAATCACTTATTACTGTCCTATTCCTGTGACCTGTATGTACCTACACTGTCCCGGCATAGCTTGAGGTTAGGTGGTGTGGGGCACAGAGGATGAAATAAAGTCACTGGAAGGCCATCTCCCTTGAGTTTAGTGTCTTAGGTTCACCTTAGCTATAAGTCGAGACTGAGGCCTGTCAGGAAGATGATGCTTTCTTGAACTCCCCCATAAATGACACACAATCTTACTGAGGCATTTTCCAAGTGAGTTTCTTTTCTTTTTCTTTTTTTTTTCTATGTAGAAAAGCAATTTATTTCATTGTAAGCACTTACACAGTTGGTAACAGGTCTGATGGTGAGACAGGTCAACCAAAATGGTATCAAACTATAGTGGTCAAAGACTAACCCCTAAAAACAAAAGCAACTCTTATCAAGGATTAATTTAATTTTAAAAACAAATACACACCATCAAATCATTCTTCTCAACTTGACAGCTCACTTGTGGTAAAGCCGCCAGGCAAAAACATACATCTTTACAACTTGGTGGTCCCAAGTTTTAAAAAAACACAACAAAACCATTTCACAGAAAGGAAAAGAATAATATGAAAACAGCTCAAAATACACTAACAAGCAAAATATATGGCGAAGGAAGAACATGTAGTCTTAACTGAAGAAACGAATAGAAGACTAGTCTACATAGGAAAATGAATCCTGGAAAGTCAGGCATGAGTACTGTAGAATAGGAATCTATATGACTTGAACCTCCCCTAATTTCTGAATAAAAATGACATCTTGCAATATTTATACTTCATGGTTCAAACACCGACTTCACTTGGCTCTATTCCTTATTCATTCTAGCCATTACTTAAGAGTCTGAAAAGATGGGGGATATAGCTTAAGAAAAAAATAATCACACATAATATGCCCCATTTCTGAAACTACTTTAGACCTGGGTTTTTTACTAGAAAATTCCTGAAGAAAATTTAAATAACGTCTGTGGCTTTTAAGAATTAAGACCCCTAGTTAAGGTTTAGAAAACACCCACTGCTTGGGCTTATAGCATTACTGGTGGCACCTATTATAGAGGGATAGCGGAACAAAGTCTGTGTCTCAAAACCAGTGTTAAATCAATCTCAAGGTTCAGAGGAAAAACAAGGGGAGTCTAAAATCACAAGTGTAGACATGTCTAGGATCCTTGTCCTTCTGGATCCACACTTCAGGGTCTTCATCATTATAAATGTTCTCCGCCATCTGCCACACCTGCATGATATTATCTTCTGATACAGAACAAATCACCCAAGGTTCACTGGGATTCCAGGAGAAATCAGAGATCTTGGCAGTGTGACCACCATGAATAAACAACAACTCTGGTGGGCCATCTTCTGCATCTTCTGGAGACCGTTCCTCCCCGATTTTACTTAAATCCCAGACATTCAGCCTACGATCAATACCACTGGAAGCCAAGATTGTCTCATTGTGAGGTGACCACTGAACTTGGAATATTTCATCTTTATGTGATTCAAAGGAATGCAACTTGAGTTTCAGATTTCTCAGATCCCACAAGGCAACAGTCTTGTCAGCTGATCCTGTGGCAAGAATGAACTCACTATAAGGATTGAAAGACAGGCAGTTCACTTCAGCTGTGTGAGCATCAACCCAATGGCTTGGTTTGGAAGTATTGTTTAACGAGTATCCCAGATCATAAGTTTCTGATCATCAGCAACTGACCCAGAGACTCATGAAGCAGATGCCAGGAAACATCTTCTACTATTACCGTATGTCCGGTAAAGATGGTCTTTGCATCCACCACTTTTCCTTTTGGAACTGCACTGATGTCCCATAGGCAGATGGTATGGTCACCTGAAGCACTAAGCAAGTGCCCACTGAGATTTGGGTTCCAAGAAAGCCCATAGCCCTCCTTCTGATGTCCACGGAGATGCAAATCTGGGTTGCACTCTCCAGAAGGGTCTGGTTTAGAAGGATGCTTTGTGTAGTCAAAAACAAGAACATCACTGGATGGCGTCTTTGTTGCAGTGATGCAAGTGTTCTGGGGCATATATCGGGCCCTGTTTACTTCTCCTTCATGGTTGATCTTAATCTCTATTTCGATTTTCCCACTGATGGAGCCAAAACCTTCAAATTCTCCTTTTTCGCTGTCGTAGTGTGTTGCATCAAACTGAGCATCATCATTAGGGAGCTGGATACTGGCTATCACAAGGCAGTTTTGTTCATCCGATGTATGTGTCCCCAGCACAAGTTGATGAATGCTGAAATATTTCCCTTCAGGTCTGGTTACATCTGGAAGCCACTGGGCAGTTAAGCTGGGCCACTCCAGGGCATGGGTCATCACCAAATCATAAAGAAACAGGGTGTTCTTTTTCCATATTTTGTACTCCTCGTTGATCACACGTTCTTCCACTGCGTCATCAAAGGCTGCTTCCTTGTCAGCCATGGTGGCAAGTGAGCCGGGGGGGATCCCAGGGTCGTGCATTGTGGGAGGGGCGGGGAGGTGACGAGCCAGGTGAGTTTATTTTCATAAGAACTATAATTTACAGCCAGGCGTGGTGGCACACACCTTTAATCCTAGCACTTGGGAGGCAGAGGCAGGCAGATCTTTATGAGTTCAAGGCCAGCCTGGTCTATGGAGCGAGTTCCAGGACAGTTGGGGCAACAGGGAGACTCTGTCTCGAAAAGACCAAAAAAAAAAAAAAACAAAACTATAATTTACAAGCCAGGCATGGTGGCACATGCCTTTAAGCCCAGCACTCAGGAGGCAGAGGCAGGTGGATCTCTCTGAGTTCAAGGCCAGCCTGGTGTACATAGAGAGTTCCAGGCTAGCTGGGGCTATAGGGAGATCCTGTTTCAAAAAGACCAAAAAATTTAAAAAAGAACTGTAATTTATAGGGTTCTAAATTTTTTGTGTTGCCTTTGTTGTATACTTTTGGTTTTCTTGATTAAATTTGTGCAAATTAAATATGTATCTAATGTAGACAGTTTAGAAAATAGAATAAGCAGCAACTAGATGAATTTCCCATTTTCCAACTGATCCCAAAATAAACACAGCAGGTGTTTATGGCTAATGGATTACCTGTGCCAGAAGATGCAAGCACCACCTCGCTCACATGGAACCACTACAACGATGTCAAAAAGTCAGAGGGGCTAAAGTTAGAGGGGCTAGCATTCAGGGCACAAGAGTACTTACACAGGCTGGCCACAGGACCAACCCCCAACCCATGCCCAAGGCAGAGACTCAGAAAGAGATAGGAACATTCCTACAACTGCACAATCAGGTCCTCTCATGCCACCATCATGACTTGGAGGAGCCAAACAAATGTGGCCTCTTCATTAACTGGCCACCAAGACCTACAGGAAGAGAACTTGGGCATCAGTGTCCAGCAAAAAAGGAGGTGCCTGGCTTGTCCTGAGGTTAGATAACCTGGAAGGGCTGGCAGATGGCTCCCAAGTCAAGCTCTGTACCAGTGACCCTGGCAAGATTGGAAAAGGGTATCTTTGGTGCCTCACCCCTCCCAGCTGGCTCTTTGTCCTTGAAAGAGGAAGATACTCATCTAGTGTAGACAAGGCTATAGGAAAGAGGAGCTAGGACCACAGAACCCGGAGCAGCAGGCTGTTAGACACTGGCCCATGAGCCCGTCTGTGGCCTGAGAAAGAAGAGGCTATAGCACAGCCTAAGCAGCTACCCAGCCCTCAGGGAAGTTCCGGAAAAGGAAAAAGTGAGAGCCCAGTCTCAGATGAAGTGTGTGCAGCATCCTCCTCTCTAGCTTCACTTTCACCGACATTAAACAGCATCAGCAGATGAACAGACACAGAGAACATGGTAGACCCATAAAGGGAAGGAAGCAACAACATCCTCTGCAACATGGATGAACCTCAAAAGCACAAGGCTTCATGGACAAAGGCACAGAAGACATGTAGTATGTGACTTTGTCCATGGAAAATATCCCGAAATCGGCAAAAGCCCAGAGGATAAAGCATACTGCTGGGGGCTGGGGGCAGGAGTGAGGTCTGACTGCTTGTGAGCAAGCATAGTTTCCATTCAAGATGATGAGAATGTTCTGGAATTAGATATGTTGTCTGTACTGCATTACAAATATGGTAAATGCCATTTTAAAATGATGTAAATGTCAAATTTTATGTGATGGGAAAGAAACGTCAGGTAGAATCCAGCTGTTTGGCTATCCTATTAAGGTGGGAAGAGTTGGGCATACTGGGTATGTGGGCTCAAGGAACACAAGAGGTCCATTGTGGTCCCCAGCCCTACTGAAGCCCCTCCTCCTCCCCAGAGGGCCTGTCTGACTCAGAGGAAATGTTCCCTGAGGACATCACTAAGTGGAACTCCAATGACTTAATGGACAAAATGGAGAACCCGGAGCCTGAAGACCCGCAGGGTAACCAGCTCAAGGAGACTGGTGGGGGTGGGGGTGGGGGGAGGAACAGCCTGTTGCTTCCTTACCCTGTGCCTGCACAATGGTGAGACCTAGGGGCTTGGGTGGGGGGGGGCACTCCTGGGCCAGAGCTCCCTCATCATGGCTACTGCTACACCTGAAGCCCACAGTGTGACTTCTGTGTTGCAGATGATCTATACCACCAGAATAGCCCTGAGTTCAGGGTGGCCTCCAGTGTAGAGCAGCTGAACATCATCGAGGTAGGTGCCCACCTAAACACTAAGGGACCAAGGCTTTGATGCTCAGGCTTGTGGGGAGGGGGAGCTGGGTGCAGAGGATCGGTCTACATGGTACAGAGGCAGAACTCACCAATGCTTCACATCCATGCCAGACACTCACCAGAAAGGCCCACAGGTTCCCTTTCCTTGCTGCCTTGCTAGGGAGATACCTGCCAGTCCCCTCTCTATATATAGTATCCCTGAGGACCAGAGACAGCAGAAAGGCCCACAGGTTCCCTTTCCTTGCTGCCTTGCTAGGGAGATACCTGTCAGTCCCCTCTCTGTATAGTATCCCTGAGGACCAGAGACAGCAGAAAGCCCCCAAGGTAAACCTTGGCCAAGCTCCACCTTTGGGAAAGTAAAATGAGAACCTTATAAATTCCAGAACAGGCCTGGCATGGTGGTGCAAGCCTTTAATCCCAGCACTCAGGAAGCAGAGGGAGGCGGATCTCTGTGTGTTAAAGGCCAGCCTGGTCTACATAGCAAGCTCCAGGCCAGCTGGGACTAAAGGGAGACCCTGTCTCAAAAAGACAAAAGAAAAAAAATTCCAGAACAGAACTAAGATCTTCACCTTGTGCCCAGCATTTTGGTGCTTCTGCAAGATAAGAAGATAGACAGGAAGGAAGCCAAAATTGCCTAGGCTGATGTAATATGACTAGCCCATGAGGTGGCCCTTGGGGTCAGGCAGAGCTCAGTGTGTCAATAAAGCTGTCTTTGTGGAGCCTGTGTCTACTTTGGAGCTCCTTCTACCTCCACCCGAGGGCCATCAGAGCTGTCTGCACTGGAGCAGGAGCCAGGCTGCGTCAGAACTGTCCTGTGCTGTGCTCATGATCACTGTGCTGTGCTGTGCTCATGATCACTGTCCTGTGCTGTGCTCATGATCACTGTGCTGTGCTGTGCTCATGATCACTGTGCTGTGCTGTGCTCATGATCACTGCCCTGTGCTGTGCTCATGATCACTGCCCTGTGCTGTGCTCATGATCACTGTGCTGTGCTGTGCTCATGATCACTGTCCTGTGCTGTGCTCATGATCACTGTCCTGTGCTGTGCTCATGATCACTGTGCTGTGCTGTGCTCATGATCACTGTGCTGTGCTGTGCTCATGATCACTGTGCTGTGCTGTGTTCATGATCACTGTGCTGTGCTGTGCTCATGATCACTGTGCTAGAAGTAGGTAGCCAAGCAAAGGGAGTGACTGCCAGTTGCTGCTTAATGCTAAACAAAGCAAACTGGAGACCTCCCCACTCAGTGCACACAGCTCTGACTGTCCCCCAGGAGAGGGTGGAGCCTGGGGCACTGCCATCCAGTCAGACCCCTCTGTCCACATTAGGCCTCAAACAGAAACCTTCTCTGCTGGAGGGGGGGCTTGATGGAGACACTGACTAGAGGATATTCTGGCTCTCCAGAGGGGCCTTACTGTTCCTGTAGGCTCTGTCCTAACTAGAGTCCAGGGCAGGGGGAGTTCCTGCCTTAGGCCAAGTGTGAGGAAAGCTACGTTTCTGGGACCTGTGGGCATCCCTGAAGGGTTATACCAGTGAAGGACCCAGCCAGACAGGTTCTGGGTTCTCTCAGCCCAGTGACTCAACCTCAGGTAATAAAGTGCTGTTGGGCTGCAGCTCCCTGTCCAGGGACAGAGCAGGCTGCCATAGACATTTCTAGCCTTGTGCTCACTGTGTTGGAGAAGCCATTCTACTTGATCCTGATGGGCTGGCCAACCATTCCCTTGCCCAGGCCAGCCTGCAGTGGGCAGACTCCATAGGGAGCCTCTGAGAAGAGAGAACCCCGTGTCTACAGCCGCTCTCCCTTGTGTTCTCTTCCTACCTACTCTCACATCCCTGAATAAAACATGGCTCAGCAAATACTAACCAGTGGCCCTTCTTGGGCTTCTCCCAAGTCACACACCAGGAGCTCAAAGCAAGGGGTTCAGGAAGAAGTTTCTAGACAGGGTCCATAACCTGGGCTGCCAGGAGAGCTTTAGCAGGGGGTTTGGGTTCCAGTGTCTTGGTCCTGACATGCTAAGTGACAGTGTCTAGGCATCTTTACCCCACTTCCTTGTTTCTGAAATAAATACCTCTCTCCCCCTATGCATGGGTATGCATTCTAGGGGCTTTCTTTGACATCACAGCTGGCCTGACTAGGAGGAAGGCAGGGTCATGAGCTGATCCTCCTGCTGAAAGGTACTGGGATCCTGCCTCTGCCAGAACTTTCCTACCCTTTGGGGACCTTGGTCTTAGATTCCAGAAGTGACAGGCCCTGGGGTTGAGTGATATGGAGAACCTCAGAGCTAGAATATTACTGTAGCCCCAGCTACTCTTAGTGACCCTTGTGATTCTGAGCCTGACTTATACCTAAAAGGAAGACAGAGGCAGCAGGCCTCCGGAGGTCTGGGAGCCCAAGCAGAAGCAGCAGCTACCTAGGACCCTGAAGGAGGTAGAATTTATGCTTGCTCAGGAAGAGACCTTCCCTTGAGTCTACTGTGTCCCTGGTCAGGCTACCTGACTCCACCTCCAGGCTCTAGTCCCTGCAAGGGCCCAAGGGTAGGGCCCAGGCAGCAAACTCCAGACTCCATAACCAGATAACAAAAACCCAGAGCTTTCAGGCTTGTGCTAGAAGGAATATAGCTCAGTGGTAGAGTGTTTACCTAGCATGTGTGAGGCCCTAAGTTCAATTCCCAGAACCATAAAAATAAGACCAGCTGGGTGTGGTGGCACACGCCTTTAATCCTAGCACTTGGGAGGCAGAGGCAGGCGGATCTTTGTGAGTTCAAGGCCAGCCTGGTCTACAGAGTGAGTTCCAGGACAGCTGGAGCTACAGGGAGACCCTGTCTCGAAAAGACAATAAATAAATAAATAAATAAATAAATAAATAAATAAATAAATAAATAATAAAAAAAACCCAGGGCAACTGGGGCCTAGCAAGGAGTTCTTGCCCACCCCTGCCCATGCAGGATGAGGTGAGCCAGCCACTAGCCGCACCGCCCTCCAAGATCCACGTGCTGCTGCTGGTGCTGCATGGAGGCACCATCCTGGATACTGGAGCCGGAGACCCCAGCTCCAAGCAGGGTGATGCAAACACTATTGCCAACGTGTTCGACACCGTCATGCGAGTACACTACCCCAGCGCCCTAGGCCACCTAGCCATCCGCCTGGTGCCCTGCCCACCCATCTGTGCTGATGCCTTCGCCCTTGTCTCCAAGTGAGTGGCATGGCCTACCAACACCATCATGCCCTGCAGGGAGGGGAAGCAGCAGCACTGTTCCACCTCTGGTCCCCCAGCATTAAGTAGCCCCCATTGTCAGGTGCTCTGTACAGACGTCCTCTCCTGCCATTAGCCCCCTCAGCCCAGAGGTAGCAGGGCCAGTGTAAACAGCTCAGCTCAGATTCCTGTAGGACAGGCCCAAGGCAGAGTCCAGAGTCCTGTTCGGTAGAGTGGGGGTGCTTGCCTGTTTGGAGGATATGGTTTACTCATGGACCTGAGCCTTCCAGAGGCATGGCCAGGGAATGTCTCGATAAGCACCTTGGGGCAGGCAGTTCTATGTGGACTGTTACTCAGGTCAGGGGCCCTTAGGTCAAGTGGAGTCCACCTGCATTCTGATGACCCAACCCCTTACCCCCAGCCTCAGCCCCTATGGCCATGATGAGGACTGTCTGTCAAGCAGCCAGGACCACATCCCCCTGGCCGCCCTGCCCCTGCTGGCCACTTCCTCACCCCAGTACCAGGAGGCAGTTGCTACAGTGATTCAGCGGGCTAACCTGGCCTATGGGGATTTCATCAAGTCCCAAGAAGGTGTGACCTTCAATGGACAGGTGAGTGGTAGAGGTAGGGGAAGACCTTTCAGGGTGGACTGTGCAGAGGACCAACAGGAATGGATTTCTCCAGCTTAAAGCCCAACAAGCAGGGTAAAGATTCAGGCTTTTGCCCTTCTGCCTTCAGGTCTGCCTGATTGGGGACTGTGTTGGGGGCATCCTGGCATTTGATGCTTTATGCTACAGCAGCCAGCCAGTGTCTGAGAGTCAGAGCAGCAGCCGCCGGGGCAGCGTGGTCAGCGTGCAGGTACTCAAACAAGGTCTGGGGAGGGGGATTATCCTTTGGTCCCACACTTCTACCAAGGCCTGTAGTCTCTGATGTGCCATGGAGATTGACTACCCTTCCTGCTGCAGGGCACCAAGATGTCGGCTGCCCTCTGCTGTGCTTCATAAGCAGGGTACCTCGCAAAGACCCTGAGGAGCTGACTTGAACCTTACCAGCCATGCTCCATCCATTCTGTCCACTCGACAATGTCAAAGTCCCTAGGCCTAATAGGAGTTCCTTCCAGGGAGACAAGGGGGTTGGGAGAGACAGAAAACAGAAGATGCCTGGGTCTCCATCTAAGGAGTCAGGGAAGGTGTTCAAGGCAGGTCCACAGCAGTCCAAAGGAGCTGAGTGTTCCTCAGAATCCCCCAGTAGACAGGCAAGAAGGACACGGCTTGCTGGTGTGGGTGGCAGGGCAGCAGCTTGGGGGCTGGAGAACCACTGTAACACAATAGGGCCAAGAGGGCATGTGGCTTCACACACCCCACACCAGGGTCTGCTGGTGTGTGAGATGGGCAGACTCAGCAGGGAGGAAGGCTCTGACTTTTGCTGCAGAGTGGCCATCCTCTAGGGAAGATCACCTGGTGCTGTGTGGCCAGCCAGTCTAGGAACAAAGGCTGCCAGGACTTACCTAATATGAGGGGTAGTGAGAGACCAGACCTTCCTCTGTGGTTGAATGAGAACCCCACCACTGGACAATAGCCAGCAGGGCCTAGAGCCAGGAGCAAGGGGTCCACAGAGACTGAAGAAAGGCCCAGGCCAGAAGCCACCTGGCAGTGAGCCTCCACGGGGCTGTTCCAGGACGCTGACCTGCTATCCCCGGGCATCCTGGTGAATACAGCACACTGCTCCAGTAGTAGTGGCACTGTCAACGGCAGTGGGTCCAACCTGGAGAGCAGTCGGCACCTGAGCCGCAGCAACATCGACATCCCCCGCAGCAATGGCACCGAGGACTCCAAAAGGCAGCTGCCCCGCAAGAGGAGTGACTCATCTACCTATGAGCTGGACACCATCCAGCAGCATCAGGCTTTCCTGTCCAGGTAGGGCTTGGGGACACTCCTAGAGGGAGGGGCCCCAGAATGGAGGAACCACTTACATGATAGGGCCAAGAGGGCATGTGACTTCACACATCCCACACCAGGGTCTGCATTGCATGATACAGCTCTGGTCCTGGGAGGTGAGATGGGCAGACCCAGCAGGGAGGAAGGCTCTGACTTCTGCTGCAGAGTTGCCATCCTCTAGGGAAGATCACCCGGTGCTGTGCGGCCAGCCAGTCTAGGAACAAAGGCTGCTCTTCCACCCGCATGCCAGTTGCATGCATCGGTACTGGGAGTTTGCCACACATTCCATTTGGAGGACTCCACAGCTTACTGGGTGCTGTGGTCCTGTATATACCAAGGGCCACTCTCAGCCATGTGAAACGCATCGTCCTGTTGGTAGGGGTGAGGTGGAGTCAGGGACAGCATGGTCTGGCCAGGGCTATCCTGAAGGCAGCAGGCTCCCTGAAAAGGTGACCCACTGTCACTACAAGTGTCCCAGCAGGTGCTGAGTTCCATACTCAGGACAGCACAGGCCTGAGTCCCTAAGGGACCACAGACTTAGCCTGTGCAGGCTGACCCTGGATGACCTGCACATCCTCCCCTGCAGCCTCCATGCCAGTGTGCTGAGGAATGAGTCCGGCTCCCGCCGCTCAAGCAGCTCCACCATGCTGGAAGGCACCGGGGCCTTGGGCAAGTTCGACTTCGAGATCGCTGACCTCTTCCTCTTCGGGTGCCCACTGGGGCTGGTCCTAGCCTTGAGGAAAACAGTCATCCCCTCCCTGGATGGTGAGAACCCGGCAGAGGAAGGACAGACTACCTGAGCTGAGCAGGAGCCTCTGTGGACCCATCACAAGGCCATGGTCAGACCTCCAGGGCGTAAATGCTTCTCGGTTCAAGGGCCTCCACCTACACTTAGTCCATTACTACCCATCCAAGACCGCTGCCTTTTCCCATTGCTTCGGCAGCTCAGTCACCTGTCCATCCCGATAGTCCTTGCTTCCAACTTGCAAAGGCACCCTGGAGCAAAGGGCTACACTGCCAGGTCAGGGAGGGTCAGATAAAACAGACCTAATTGGGCTGGAGAGATAACCTAGCAGTTAAGAGCACCGACTGCTCTTGCAGAGGACCCGGGTTCGATCCCCAGCACCCACATGGCAGCTAAGAACCGTCTGTAACTCCAATTCCAGGAGAACTCCAGTTCCAGGGGAATCCGACACCCTCTTCTGACCTCCGCATTGCACGACACAGGCGCACAAACCTACATGCAGACAGTACATTTATACACATAGAAAAAAAAAACTTTAAACATTTAAATCTCCAGTGTAGGGTGCTCCCATAGAGACAGATGTGGACCTCCTGAGTCAGCAGCCCTAGCTCCTCAGTCTCCATAAGATGAGAGGAGTTTGGCGAGTTGAACACCATGGTATCCCAGAAGTCGCTGTGCCCAGATTAGCCAGCGCAGCACCAGCGCCACATGCCCCACGGTAGTTGTTACATCCCCAGTTACAGAGGGAAAGAGGCCCAGGCAAGCCAAGAGCAAGTGAGCAGTGAGGCCGCATTAAAACGAAGACCTGCACATGCAGCGCTCCATGCTCCTTCCCTCCCACGAGGTGGCAACAGCAGCTCTGTTGGGAAGAGAAAGCCTCAGCTGTGAGGATGCCACAGCTGAGTTCACTCACAGACAGGGCAGAACCATCTTCCTTCCCTGGAGAAGTCCCGCAGATTCTTACACTCCTGAAGAGACCATGCTATGGGATTCCCTGCAACCCCAAGGAAGAATAAGGTAGAATTTCATGTGCTGATGTGAAAAAACAAAGTTTAGAAAGCACAGCACATGCTCCTACGTGAGTGTGGTTTAGAAGGAAGGCAATGTCTCCAACACTCAAACCCTCCTCACAGTTCAGGACGTGGTCTACCAAGGGGGAAGCAGGTTCTACACCAAGGCAATGAAGGGGTTTCTTTAGCCTGTACACATATGACACCCATTAAAGATCCACATGAAGCCCCCATGGGGAATCCTGGGGTAGAAGGAACCCTCCACTCTTTCCTGTGCTGGACAGTACTTAACTAGGGTCGCTATAACTTCTCCAATTAAGAACAATGGAACTGGGCACAGTGGCACTTGCCTGTAATCTCAACAGACAGGAGGAAGTCTGAGGCAGGAAGAGCTCAAGTTCAATGCCAGCCTTGGCTATGTGGTGAGACTCTATCTCAAAAAACACAATTTTTTATTAATAGAGGAACAATGATCCAAACATCTCACATTGATCAAAATAAATGGCAGAGACAGTCTGGGCCCCAGACCCCACTTCCTACCTAAAGTCTCCTTTCTTTGCAACTGACTCCTTCACTCGCAGTTTTCCAGCTGCGGCCAGCATGTCAGCAAGTGTACAATCTCTTCCACCCTGCGGACCCATCAGCCTCCCGCCTGGAGCCATTGCTGGAGCGACGCTTTTACACACTGCCGCCCTTCAGCATACCCCGCTACCAACGCTATCCACTGGGGGACGGCTGCTCCACGCTGCTGGGTGAGGCTCCTCAGGAAGGTGGGGTGGATGTTTTCAGGCTAGTGGTAGCCCTGTGGTGCACAGCCCTGTACACACATTGTGGGTCTTCCCAAAGAGAGAAAGAGACAAGCACCCAGTCCTGGTGGACATCTGTTCCAATAACCACCTGCTGAGGTGCAGGTGCAGTCATCCTCTTTGATCCCTATCAGAGCCTCCCCAGGAGTCCCATTATTAGCCAGGGCCAGACTCCCTTCCCAACTTCTGGGGTATCCAACCCCATAGGGACAGAGTTAAGGATCCAAAGGCTTTTCACTAAGTTGGGGGCACTGTGGACTGTGTCTATCAAGGCAGGTGGCTAGCTCAGAGATGACTGGGAATATGGGAGGGAGCACCCCCAGAATGGCCCATTCCCCACCCCAACGTGTCCTGGCATCTTGTCGTTGTGTCCTGGTCCTTAAGGAGCCTGTCTGTGTCGGCATGTGTGCAGACAGCACACTTGAGTGTGTGTTCTTGTCTTCTCTGTTCTCTCCCCGTCTGCCTCCAGTTGAGATCGTGCAGAGAAACCCCGAGCTGGTCCTGGAGGGTGGCCCCCTGGCCCCTCTCCCCCATGGGGACAGCTTCCTGGAAACCAGTATCCCTGTTCCCGCGCTCACCTGGCAAGACGGGCCCCGCCAGAGCCCGGGCTGTGCTGAGTGTGTGTACCCCCACTCGTGGTGACTGACCTCTGCTTGGCTGCTGACCCCTGGACCTCATGTCCCCCTCATGCCCTCTTTGGCCACTTGGAATTTGTGGGACCTTGGTAGCGAGGACACGGCCATGGACACAGTTCCTCCTTTCTGCACACAGTAGGCCAGAAGCGGGGGTGACCTAAACACAAAGTGGTCACGGCTGCCGAGAGATGGACAGTAGCTACCCCAGGGTCACCATAGCATATGCCTTTTCAAGAACGCTGTCCCCACTTCCTGAGGCTACAGACACACTCAGAACAAGATAAAGTGAGGCCTCTGGCCAACCATCCCTTACCCTTTACCTAGAAGTCTTTGGTCCAGGGCCCCTCTGATTCTCCAGTCCACACTGGCCTTCTAGCTGGGCCCTGTACCCCCTGTGCTGTCCTGTCTGTAGCCCTAGCCCGGTAAGCCAGGCTGGAACCCTCAGCACCTGCCTTGTCTTCATACACTGTCAGGGGCTGGCTTGATGTGAGGTCTACTCAGGGGGCTGCCTTCTCAAACTTCAGCCTATGCAGGGCATCCCTGGGAAGCTGCCCAAGGCTGCTGTTGTCAATGCCCCTCAAACCTAGGGTGAGGCTGCCACCACTGCCAAGCTGTGGATTGGGCCAGGCTGGGTCCAATCCAGGGGCTCAGGAGGTCCCAGTGTTGCTGGGGCTGCCAGAGGGCAGCTATGGGACAAAATGCAGGGCAAGAGGTGGCCAGGGGGGGCGGGAGCCCTTGCCTTGCCTCCCTACCCTGTGTCTGTGTCCATCTGTCCATCCTTTCCTACCCAGTTCTCCCTGCCTCAGCTCAGGCTTTTGGCTCTTACAGCCCTGAGTCAGCCATACCCTGGCCTGCCCAGCCCAGGTGCACGCTGGACCTGGCCAGCCTCCCTGACTGCTGGGGACCTGGGCCAGACAGGGTTTCTCTCACTTGGACCTCTGTCCCCGTCCACCCACAGCAGATGTACTCCAGACCCACAATACAGTCTTCCAAGAGCATGCAGCCCCCTCATCGCCTGGCACAGCTCCTACCACCCGTGGCTTCCGCAGAGCCAGTGAGATCAGCATTGCCAGCCAGGTGTCAGGCATGGCGGAGAGCTGCACAGCATCCAGCATCGCCCAGAGTGAGTACCGCCCCAGCAGTTCCACCACAGAGGCCTCAGCTGAGGGCTCCTCTGGCCATGGCTGTAGACATTCTTGGTGCCACACCTGGGGAGAGGGTGCTAGTGATGTTCAGCTGGCAGGGAGCAGTCCTGAAACCCTGCAGGGAGGGCTGGGCACCCACTCCAGTGACTGCTTGACCATTCCAGCCTACGGTGGCCTGGTTGGGAGATCTGGAAAGGGGACTTCAAAGAGGCTGTGGTCAGACCAGCTGACCAAAGGTGGGGCTGCTGTGTGTGTGTGTGTGGGGGGGGTCTGGAGTGTTAAACTTTCTTAAGGGTAGGTTCTTCCCTCTGTATCCTCCCTGCCCTGGTGGTAGTGTGGTAGCCCCTGCTGCGGGTGTACCTGAACCATTCCCCTTGTTCTTGTTTCTCAGAGGGTCCTTCATCACTCAGCCACACCCCCAGCATCAGGCGCCTGTCCCTGCTCGCCCTGCCCCCCCCATCCCCTACCATTCAGGGTCCCCGTGCCAGACCAAGGCAGGTGATCCCCAGCCTGGAAGGGGGCCCCTGCCTCCCTGACTTGGACATCGAAGAAGGTACCCCACGCAAAGCACACACTCTCCTCTAACTGGGGGGGTCACTCGCTGTTGCCAAGCATGTCTCACCAGCTCACTGCCAGGCTTGGTAGCCCAGACTTGGATGGGAAGGATGCAGGTTTCCAGGGGAGGAGAGGGCAAGGGGGGTGAAAACCGGAATGATGCCCCCAGGGTTCTCTTTGCACAGGCTGTGGGCAGAACTCGGAGAGCTAGGCAGTGGGAGATGGGCATCGTCAGATGGACAGCCAGCAGGTGTGCATGCCCCATGCTGTCCCCCCCTCAAGGACGCTCAGGGCCATCGTCTGGAAGGCCTGGTCCTCCCACTCACCTCGTTGCCCCTGTGGCAGCCAAGGCACTAAGAATGGCAGCACACCTCACCTGGAGGTTCTAGAATTATCAAACCAAAGGCTTTCTGTGTTGCCTTTCACACTCCTGAGCCTCAGGGCCAAGGACAGAGAGGGCCTCAACAGGGTCCAGGGCAGAGGGGACCTCAGCAGGGTCCAGGGTAGAGGGGATCTCAACAGGGTCCAGGGCAGAGGGGACCTCGGCAGGGCCCAGGGCAGAGGGGGGCCTCGGCAGGACCCAGGGCAGAGGGGGCCTCGGCAGGACCCAGGGCAGGGGGGACCTCGGCATGGTCCAGGGCAGAGGGGACCTCGGCAGGGTCCAGGGTAGAGGGGACCTCAGCAGGGTCCAGGGCAGAGGGGACCTCGGCAGGGTCCAGGGCAGGGGGGACCTCAGCAGGGCCCAGGGCAGGGCTCTTTAGGATCTCCAGCAGCACTTCGGACAGCTAGTCTTTTGCCTCCAAACATCCTTGTGCCCTTCAGCATTACCACCACCTGCAGCAGGGCTATTTGTAGCACCTTCTACCCACAAAGCTGCTTGCCTGTCACCAGACTGGGAGAAAACCTGCTTTGCTGTGGCTGGAAGTCTAGTCTGAGATTATCAGGGCTGAGGACCAAGTGACTTTATACCCCTTCCTTCCGGCAGTTGCTGCAAAGTGGTGGGGCCAGAAGAGGATTGACTATGCCCTGTACTGCCCCGATGCCCTCACAGCCTTCCCCACGATAGCCCTGCCCCACCTCTTCCATGCCAGCTACTGGGAGTCAACTGACGTGGTCTCCTTTCTGCTTAGACAGGTAGCCACTGTCCCAACAGCCAAGACCTCACAGGAGGTCCTAAGAACTCTGGACTGTGAGGGTTCTTCCCTGGCCTGTCAGGTCACAGAACAGCTGGAATAGAGGAACCTTTATGGTGGGGAGTATAACCTCCAGGGAATGCTGGGATGGGAGGGATGCACTGTACGTCCACATGCAGATGGGAATTTGTTGGGGAGGGCAGAGCAGGCTTAGAGGGTTTGATAATGTCCCCCAAGCCCTCCCAGGTTCCCACTGTCGGCTCCTGGAGCCACTGGGCCTTTTCCAGAGCAGCCACCCAAGCTTGAGCCTGGCCTGGCTTGAGCCTGCCTATATCTGTCTTCAGGTCATGCGGCACGACAGTTCCAGCATCCTGGAGCTGGATGGCAAGGAGGTGTCTGTGTTTACACCTTCGCAGCCAAGAGAGAAGTGGCAGCGCAAGAGGACCCATGTGAAGCTGAGGGTAAAGGTCCTATGGGTGCAAGGCCCCACAGCCCCCCCCCTACAGGTCCTATGTAATCAGAAGTCCATACTATGGAGGAGGAAGCTGAAACACATTGAAGCACACTGTCTCCGACTCTTGAGGTGTGAAGCCGAAGCCTTGAACCCATTTTACAGACAGGGAAGGAAGTGCAGCGAGGCTGGCTTCCTTTCCTCCTGGCTTGACTAGGTTGTTTGCTGAACCACAAGGGCTACCTGATTTAAGAGTCCACACTGAACCCTCAGGCCCACTGTACAAGAGTATTACCTGGGGCTGGAGAGATAGCCTAGTGGTTAAGAGCACCGACTGCTCTTGCAGAGGACCCGGGTTTGATCCCCAGCACCCACATGGCGGCTGAGAACCGTTTGAAACTCCAATTCCAGGAGAACTCCAGTTCCAGGGGAATCCAAGACCCTCTTCTGACCTCCATGGCATTGCACGACACGGGTGCACAGACCTGCATGCAGACAGTACATTCATACACATAAATAAATTTTAAAAATTAAAAAAAAAGAGTATTACCTGAGCCCAGAAGACCCCAGCCACTCTCCATGCCCCTTCATCACCCTACCTTGCCTTCTCCTCCCCAGAACGTGACAGCCAACCACCGGATCAATGATGCAGTTGCCAATGAGGATGGCCCACAGACTGTAACAGGCCGGTTCATGTATGGGCCCTTGGACATGGTCACTCTGACTGGGGAAAAGGTGAGGACATGGGTACCTGGAGTAGTCCCTGCCTCTCCCTGGCCAAGCCATGCCCAGCTTGTGGCCTGCTTGTGACCAGCTTGCCTGTGTTGCAGGTGGACGTACACATCATGACACAGCCACCCTCAGGTGACTGGCTGCACCTGGACACACTGGTGACCAACAGTAGTGGGCGTGTCTCCTACACCATCCCAGAGACACACCGCCTGGGGGTGGGTGTCTACCCCATCAAGATGGTGGTCAGGTAAGCACCTCTGGTAGGGTGGGCAGGGCAGGGCACGCCTCCTGGATGTGGGAGGGGTCTTTGGCTGGTTCTTATGAGCCGTCTCTACCTGCTAGGGGGGACCACACGTTTGCCGACAGCTACATCACTGTGTTGCCCAAGGGCACAGAGTTTGTAGTCTTCAGTATTGATGGCTCCTTTGCCGCCAGTGTGTCCATCATGGGCAGTGACCCCAAGGTGCGCGCTGGGGCTGTGGACGTGGTGCGGTGAGTAGCCCTGAGAGCCTGGTATGACTATCAGAAGGTGGGTGGGCTCATCACCTAGAAGCTACTGCAGGCCAAGTGGGTGAGAAAAAAGGCCCCTGGGCCTTGAAGACCCGAGTCTGGAGCCCAGTGTGACCAGTGACCTTGAACAAGTTGTGGATCCTCTCTATGCCAAGCTTTTTATGCCATGCCTCCTTTGAGGATACTGAGGAATCCCCCCAGCTGAGTGACCATGAGAGTTTGACGCTGCCATCGTCCTCATTGCCACTGCTGTTCAAGTCCTGACAAAGATACGCTGCCTCCCTTTTCTTTTCCTTTGTGTGTAGTACTAGGGATTTAGCAAGGGCCTCACTCATACAAGGCAAGGCCAAGTACCCTACACTGAGCTACAACCCCAGTCCTCTTTACCTATTTTGAGACAGGGTCTCATTAAGTTGCCCAGGCTGTCTTGAGCTCCGTCTGCAACCCAGGAAGGCTTTGAACTTGCAGTAGTCGTGCCTCAACCTTCTGAACGGCTGGGATTACCATCAGGCCTAGCTGAAGATGCACTTTTCAGTGGTCCATGTGGACACTGGGCAGGAAAGAGAGGGTAGCCCAAGAGGGAGAAGGGACAGCCATGGGACACCCAGGCCTGCCCCTTGCCTCTGCAGGCATTGGCAGGACCTGGGCTACCTCATCATCTACGTGACGGGCCGGCCTGACATGCAGAAGCAGCGGGTGGTGGCATGGCTGGCCCAGCACAACTTCCCTCACGGTGTGGTGTCCTTCTGTGACGGCCTGGTGCACGATCCCCTGCGGCACAAGGCCAACTTCCTAAAGCTGCTCGTCTCCGAGGTGGGGCCTGGGAGACTGGGGCAGGGCAAGGTAGGCAGGGGGTCCCAGCCCATGCCCACACTTGTCTCACTCACAGCTGCACCTGCGCGCACATGCAGCCTATGGCTCCACAAAGGACGTGGCAGTCTACAGCTCCATCAGCCTGTCCCCCATGCATATCTACATCGTGGGCCGACCCACTAAGAAACTGCAGCAGCAGTGTCAGGTGAGTGGGCACTGAAGGGGTGCAGGTAGACGGCCTTGGGAGCCCAGCCCTGCTGACCGCCCATCCCTGTCCCTCTGCAGTTTATCACAGATGGCTACGCAGCCCACCTAGCCCAGCTCAAGTACAATCATCGGGCACGGCCAGCCCGCAACACAGCCACTCGCATGGCCCTGCGCAAGGGCAGCTTCGGCCTACCTGGCCAGAGTGACTTCCTGCGCTCCCGGAACCACCTGCTCCGCACCATTTCAGCCCAGCCCAGTGGGCCCAGCCACCGGCATGATCGGACACAGAACCAGGTGGACAGTGAGCAGCGAGGCCAGCGGAGCATGAGCATGGCAGCCAGCTGCTGGGGCCGGGCCATAACTGGCCGGCTTGAACCAGGGGCAGCCACGGGCCCCAAGTAGGATGCTGTTAATGAGGCGCTATGGTCTCCATGGTGCTAGGCCAGTGCGCTGGCCCCACTAGGAGGCCTGGCCGGGGCATACCAGGTGGCTGAGGACAAGCACAGATGTGGCCCAGGAGCTTGTCCTAGGGCCCCTGGAAGACATGGCCATGCCATACAGTTCTCAAGTCTTGCCTCATGCCCTAGTCTATGAGGGGCCCAGTTTGTCATGAAAGCTGCCAGGACCATGGTGGGAGAGACCAGAATGCCCCACTTATCCTGACCTGAGGGGCACTCCCGGACATCTTCCCTGCATTGACCTCCCAGCCTCCTGGTGCCAGGTGTGGGCCTAGGCCCAGCCTGCCACCTCCCTGTCTACTGGCACCCTTTCCTAAACCCTCCCATTTTGTAGCAGCTCCGGCAAGGGTCCAAACTGCTTCTTGTTGACTCCAGTTCTCAACTGTCCAACCTCACTGGTTTTACACTGGTTTTTGAGAGTGGAGACTCGTTACCATCTCCTTTGGCTCCAGACTTGTTGATGTGCATGAAAACCCAGTATCTACTGATCCAGGACCGGTCACCACACAGAATGTCCAGTGTGGGAAATCATCATGCAAACAGGAGAAAGGCCACTATTAATTTCCGCAGCCTTGGCCTGCCAGCACCATGGCAGCCCAGTGGCAATTCCAGACCGCTGCCCATCTGTCCACCTGCTCCACCCAGAGTCCAGGGCAGTTACAGGCCTGGTATCACTCCCAGCCCTGAGCACAGCACAGGCATGAGGCCAGTGAAGCCCAGAGCCAGCTCCTGAGTAGCCCACCATGGGCAGCTGGGCCTGGACAAGCCTGGCCTCCACTTCCACTCTTGCCTGCCGTGGGGCCAAGGCCCCATGCCGTGGCTGCTGCCCACCCGCATTTATACACCTTTCTACTTCTCAACCTGATTTCTATAATGTTTTTTTAAAAAGCAATCCTTGGCTGCTTCCTTTTCTTAACTCTCAGTGTAAGTGCAGCCCCTTCACACCGGAAACACCCAGCACTGTGACAGGGTCCAGCCTGGTCTGGCCTGTGAGCCCTGCACCTGGCCCACTTGGCGAGGTGTGGACTCTCTCCCTCACCTGACCCACAGTTCCACAGAATTTCTACTCTGGGGTGGGTGGGACCCTTAGGTTTTCTTAATGCCATTCTGTTTTAATGCCAACTCTTAAGAAGCCACACCTCGCTTCTTTAGCTTAAGGGCAGGCAGCCATTTTATTTCTGCCCAAGGACATGTTGTCCTGCACCTGGGTCTGAGCACCTGACTTCCCTAGCATCCAGCACAATCTCAGCTGCAGCTGCCTGAGCTCCACCTTGCCTGAGCTGGCTGAGCCCACCTAGCTGAGGCCAGCTGTCCAGCAGTGTGGCTCTGTCCCTGAGAAGCTGCCAAGCTGGACTCAGATTCAGAGCCACATGGCTGGGCTGAGGAGGTGTGCGAGCGATGCTGACTTTAGATCCTGTGTAGATATGTACAGACACGGGGGCATGGAAGTGCTCCACCACAGAGGGAAAGCTATTTATTTTGTGCAGAGAAAAATGTCTGGAGGGATGGAACTTTCAGGGTTTATACATATTTTAGATGTAGATTTTTGTTGTTTCAGGCGTTATGTATAAAGCAACGATTATTTTATGGACCAAGTTTCCATGTAACTGTTGCAGTTAAAGTGCAATATCCTCCCCTCCACTCCCCACAGGAAGCTGCTGGCCCGACAATCACAGCCTCATAAGGGGTCCTTGTGGTCAGTGCCTCTTCCTCCTCAGCCCCACCTCAGCCTGTTTTGCCTCAGCCTAGGTGACCAGCCATCAGGAGAAGCACCTGCCTGCAATAAAGGCCAGGGAAGCTCTGGGGGCCGTGGGCCTGGCCTCTCCCCCAGGACGGCTCCTGTGGCTCCGCATGCCCAGCCTGCCCAGCCGCCAGCCATGCCAAGGACAACAGCAATAGTCCCCTGGGGCTCTCCCAGGGCCCTCAGCCATAGATGGTGAGATGGGCAGCCTCCCTCCCAAGCCTCTCCTCTATCCAGGTCAGCTTTCTGCCTCCCTTAAGACTCCTTTGGCACATTCTCCTTTGAGGAAGCCCCGCCTTTTCCAGAAACCAAGAGAGGGAGGGCAAAGTCCTTTAAAAATACCAAAAATGTTTACAGTGTCAGGTGCTGAGCTGCAGGGCTCAGGCCTGGCCAGTCACAACCAAAGGGTGAGGCAGGCCTCGCTGACTGCTGCCCACCCCAGGCCTGTTAGAAGAGAAGCCTTAGTCACTCCCACCCCAGTCCTCAGGACTGAGCCTCAATGCCATCCAGCACCAACCACCTACCTTTGATTTCTAAAGAGGGATTCAGCAGAGACCCCTTCCCTTCCCGGCTCAGTGTTAGCTGCCCACCCCCTGCCTTGTCACGTCTCCACATCTCCACTCCCTCGTGTCTGTCCTGTGCCATTGGTCTCTCTGGGCCATGTGTGAGCAGTGTCCTGACTCCTCCCCCACTTGCTGTCGTAGCATTGTCTGGCCTGAGTGTGCTCTGTATACGGCGTCACTGTCTGTTACAACAATTAAAGAAGCAGGAGGCTTCCTTCTGGTCTCGTTATTGTGGCGGCACCCATGGGTATCGGGGTGGGGTAGGCAGGCAAGCATCTTGGCATTGAAGCTGGGGGTGGGGGATCCGTTGCAGTAAATGACCTCTGCTACTGGCAGTGATATCAGTGCACACACAGGAGACGACTGTCCTCCACTTACAGACCTGATGAGCTGGGACTCCTGCCCACCCAGGCTAATATCTATGGAACAAGGATAGGCACAGGCAGTGGCCTGATGTATCCAACCTAAAGACCAAGGCTGCATTGGACACAGCCAGGGTGAGGTCATGTCTGGTCCTACTGGGACCAACTGAGGAACAGAGCAGAGGGGGCTAGGTGTCTTTATTACTACCACCAGAGGCAGAGCAGCTTTCCCTAAAGCTCCTGGGTTCATCTCTCTCTCTCTAAAGTCAAGTGGTACTTACCCCATCCCACCCCTCAGCATAAAAAGCAACAGGACAGGAAGTCTGACCACGATCCTTTAATGTTGAGACACTATATTCCCTGGCACCTCTGAAAGAAGGTTGGACTGGAGCAAATGACCGCCCACCAAAGGCAGCTGCAGTCCCTGGGCTGGCTACTCTACGCCACCACCAGCACGGCACACGCTTTGGCCAACAGAGCCCTCAGGGAAGTAGCCCTGCCCGCATCTGGAAGGCCAGGCCATCCCCTCGGGTGGCTTGCTGAGGAAGAAATCACAGAAAGGAGGCATGAGAAACAGCATGGGTGGAGTGTGGGCATACCACAGAGAGTAGTACTACCAACCTTATTGATTTCTCTGTGTCGTTCTTTGGTTACGATTTCCTCTAAGACCTCACCATCTCCCTTGATGAGCCTGGGGGTAGGAGGGTGTCACCTCAGCAAGGAAAAGGTTGGGATACTTATACCATAGCAGCAGAACCAGAACCACCCAGGAGAGGAGTCCCAGGCCTCAAGCCCCACCATCTTGAGAGGGGGAGCCTGGGTGTTCCTCCAAGTAGACTCTGCCTGCCAGCCTGCACCATCAGCCCCATCATCAGTCATTTCAAAAGCCTCTAAGACATTTCTAGCCTTGCAACTGTTCACATGGAGGGTATAGGAACAGCTGTGACGTCACATCACAAGTGACCTTTTTTCCCATATTCTGCGTGTTTTAGGAGTGGCTGCAGTGCTCCAACCACAAGGGCACATCCTGGGCCAACACTCCCAAACCAAATGGTACAAGGGGGACATTGTGTGCATGACACTCCCCACCTTGTGCGTCCTGTCTCAGGGTCCACCACCTTGCGAATGATACTCTGCCGGGCATCCCACTCCTCCTTGGTCATGGGCTTCATGGCCTGGATGCGGGACTTCTGTTCATCGGTCAAGACTGGAAGGGAGATGGAGGAGGCGTCAACTTGGGGAGGGGACCCTCTGCCTACTAAATGCTGGACAGCAGAGTACCTGGACCATCGTCATCCTCTCCAGCTGATCTGTGCCACTGGTCCAGTGAGGGGCCAGGCAGAGCCTCAGCCAGCTGCACAGCTGGCTTCTCCTTGCCCCTCTTCTTCTGCTTCTTCTTTCTCTTCTTCTTCCTCTTCTTATCCTTGTGCTTCCCTCTCTTCTTCCGGCCATCACTAGAGGAAGAGGAGGAGGAGGAGGAGGAGGAGGAAGAAGAGGAACTAGAAGAACTGGAAGAGGAGGAGGAAGAGCTGGGTCGTGGTCTCCTCCGAGGCTTGTGCTTGCTTCTCTCTGTGATGCAGGGAGAAGGTGCGGCTGGAAAGCCAGGAGGGCACAGAATTAAGCCTTTGTGCCTTGCACTGGCCTGGAGCAGGCTCAGGCCTCTACAGGGTGGGACCCCACCCCAGCAGGCTTTCTATAGCAGATAAGAACCTTCTTTTTGCCAGGTGTGGTGGCACCCGCCTTTAATCCTA
Organism: Rhizomys pruinosus; assembly: GCA_009823505.1. Lineage (NCBI taxonomy): Eukaryota > Metazoa > Chordata > Mammalia > Rodentia > Spalacidae > Rhizomys > Rhizomys pruinosus. The sequence goes on along the minus strand of VZQC01011925.1, from coordinate 233,230 downwards.
GCGGAGACAGAGGCAGGTGGATCTTTGTGAGTTCAAGGCCAGCCTGGTCTATAGAGAGAGTTCCAGGACAGCTGGAGAGCTCTAGGGAGACCCTGTCTTAAAAAAAAGAACCTTCTTTTGAGATGTAGAACCCACTGTATGCTTGGTAGGGTCACGGGTCAGACCCAGCGAGCGCTTTAAAGGCAGGGATAAGCACACCCTTCACTCAACAATGTGGTGCAGACCCAGCTTCCTCCCCGTTTGAGGGTCTACGCCAAATCCTCCATTGATGCTCACTCCTCCCATCACCCCCGCCCCTCTCCCCCAACACACGGTCAGTCCCCGGAAGCTGGCCCAACAGATGGATGCAAGCCACCTGCAGTGATGTTGCCACACACCCTATCCCGATCTCTGTGGTCCTCACCCTCAGTCCCACAGGTGCTGCTGGCCTTGTGACCATGGGATCTAGAAGCCGAGCAGCTCCTCGAGGCGTCCTTACTATTTTTCTTCCTTCGCTTTTCTGACCCTCGCCCCCGGGACCGACTGCTACTTCTCGAGTGCTTGGAAGAGCCAACGTGAGCCATAGCGACACCGGCTATAGATGGGAGGAGATATTCTTAATCTGCGGCTCCCCCTGGCAGATCTGTAGAGTACGTCCAAAGGCCACGCCTGGTCCTGAGGCGGGGAAGGGGGAGGACCGGACCCAAATACTCAGCACCGCCCAGGAGAACCTCGAGCCCCAGCTTTACGACTCCATGACCCTGCGCTGCGGTCCCGCGCACACGCCCCACGCCTGCGCAAACGGCTCTGCACCCTGGGAATCACCGCTTTGCTCTACCGCAAGGGCGCGCTCCTGGACTCCTCCCGCTCTCAGCGCGGCCTGGCTAATCCACGTAGAGTCTAGAGGCCGCCGGATTCCCACTTCAACCACCTATCCCGCAGGACAACCAGTTCACTCTAAACCTTCGCGCGAGGAAAAGCGGCAAAGTTGGGTTCAGTTCACTTCCGGCTTGGGGCGCTGTCGAGAGACGTCCGGGTGTGATTGACGGCTGTGCGCCGTTAGTTCCGACGCCCCGGGTTCCACCTCTGGCCTCCAACCTCCAGCCAGGATGAGCTGGGGAATCCGTCTCCTCCAGCCCAAAGCCAGCCTAGCTCTCCGGCCTCTCACCCCCTTGTCTCGTTCTCCTCCCTGCCTTGTCTGCAGACCTGCGCAGTACGCCCGACTCCGGCCTCCTGCCGAGACGTTCCGGTGTGTCTGAGAGCAGTAGGAGGTCGCAAGCAGTGAATGAAGGCGTGGACTACCCGCCTGTGTGGTGAGCAGCAGAAACCCTGCTCTGGCCACATTTTGCAGCGTGAGAATGGGGCTGCTGTTTCCATACCTTCCCACTTTCCCAGTGAAGCTAGAATCTCGGAGATTCTAAGACAGAAGTCCCCAGGATGTCAAATATGTGACCTCAACAGAAAACGGCTTAGGTGGGCCCCACACCCAGTCTTGGAACCACCAGCTGCAATCTCTTAAATAACAACAGTAAACATAGAGGGCTGTTATAAAGTACTTTATTTATATGTCAGCTCATTAGATTCTCACACAGCAACCAGGACACAAGCAACTTGAGAGCCAGCCATACAGGAAGAAGTAGCAGAAACAAAGATTTGAACCCAGAAAGTCTGGCTACATCCTCGCCCTTCACTTCTCTGCAATAAGCCCCCCTCCCATGGAGAGGTTGCTACTGGTGGCCCCCCACACTCCAGCACTGCTGATAGTTCACACTTGTGATCTTCACTGACCTCAGGAGCCACTATATCTCAGGTAAAGGTCTGGCAAGTTATCCCTCCTTGCCTGCTTGCCTGCCTTGACCTATCCCTGAGCCACCAGTGACTGGAAGCCAACTCTTGTAGGATTCCCAACCAGAGTTCCCCTGGCGTCAGGCTGAGGGATGTGAAACCATGTGAAACCACATCCTATCAGGGCTGCTTCCCCTGCCCATGCCCCTTCCAACTGCACTACAGCGGCTTATCTGTGGAAACAAGTCACCTAGAAGTTAGCATGTCCTTTTGATCCAAGGAGTATTGGTGGAGTTTATTTCTGGCCTCCTAGCCCAAGATGGCAGAGCTCTCTACTGCCACCCCCCACCACCTGTGAATGAACCAAGCTCAAGTCAGCGCACACACATCCACCACAGCAGGTTCCTCTCGAGTGAAGCCATCACCAAAACCCTCATCATCCACCAGGTCTGGCTTACGGCAGCACATGGGACAGAGATGGTTTCGAACAGCAGAAGCCCGGAGCCAGATGACAAGGTTCCAACGCTCACCAGTGCCCAGGCGCCGGGCCCCATGCAGCTGGCCACCACGGTGCAGGACACCCTGGCCCACTATGTGCTCTACTTCCAGGGTCTCCATCAGGGCTGCAGGTGCCTATAAACGGTAGAGTTCAGGCCTGGGTACACATGACTGCCTGGGTCTTGCCCCATGGGTCTCACTCACCTGGAAGAGGCCCCCAAAGTATAGGGCACCCCCTGTGAAGGCCTTGCCCAGAGCCACATTGAGGGTAAGCTCAGCATTATCATAGTGGCAGCCCAGCTCCAGGTCCTGACCCAGTGCATACTTGACTACAAAGGCTCGGTGGCTGTCAAGCTGGCCCCCACCGCAGTCTGGGTACAGCAGGGCCATCAGTGGCTGCAGAAAGCGCTCCCGAAGTGGTGTCATCAGTGGCTCATCCAGCCCTAGCTCATGCATCAACACCTGTGAAGAGGTCTCTGAAGTCAGCAAGGAGACTGCTGGAGCTCCACCCCACACCCCTCAAACAACCCCAAGGATGCTGCTGAAGGCTGAAGTCACTTGTTCAGTGTAGGGCGGGGAAGCTTGCCTGCAGCACGTCAGCTGAGTCTCTCACTCCAGCCCCCCTCACTCCCTAGGCACAGAGGCCAGGCCTCACCCTCACTCACTCCATAGTTGTTCATGGTGTTAGGCCTTCCCTTGGGCATGTCTGAGTGCTCAAAGTGTTCCAGCTCTTCCAGCAGGGCCTGGCAGAATGCCACAGAAAACACAGGCACTCGGTAGATCCGCTTCTCCTCTGAAGAGAGAGGGACAGACAGTGGACCAGGAACTCTGAATCAATCTCCTCATGAGCCAGCATGACATTTTACTACCCCTGGCCTCAGTTTTCTCATCTGTACAATGGGGATTGTGACCCACTGCCCTGTCAGGTCAATGAATGAATGAATGAATGCAGATGACCTGCTCCTGGAAGGTTGGTAGCACTGACTGTCCCAGTTTCTGCTGCAGAGACAAGAGGTAAAGAGCCCCAGCCTTACATGCCCAGCTATCTCAGGCTGCCACCACCCTCACAGAACGGTCGAAACCTCACCTGACACTGTCTCTAACCGCTGGAGAAGTCCTTCAAGGTCTGCACCCGAAGATGCACTATACTCAGTAGCAGCCAGAAACTCGGGGGCCAGAACCGATTCCTGGAGGCAGCACACAGCAGCTGTGGAGAGCCCCCACCAGAGCGGCTCCTTCTCAACCATCTGCCACGCCCCCAGGCTGGTACCTGCAGTGAGTTGTAGATGTCGGGCCTGGCTGGGTGGTAGGAGCTGGCAATGAGGGCTTTCCTGGCCGCTGACTCCTGCCCCAGCCTGCGGCGGCGCTGCACCTCCTGCTCAAGCTAGGAGTGTCACAGACAGTTATAAGGCAGGGCCTTCAATCCTGGCAAGTGACCGTGCATGGCCCAGGAAGGCCAGAGTGGGTTCCAGGCTGGAAGCTCTATACTTCTGAACCTGCCAGGGTCCACTGCAGGTATCAAGGTGTCACAACAGCTGAAATGGGGGTACCTATCCCACACGGATAAGGAAAGCGTGCTGTCGACAACTTGGCCATGCTCAGCCCCTCTCCTGGTCCAGGACCTAGGAGTGCGAATGGGAGCAAGTACGGGGCAGCAGAGACTGGGGACCTCCAGACAAATGACCTCATTCTAAAGGAAGGGCTAGTGGGGAACTTGCCTCCTCTACGAGTTGCTGGAAGTCCTCGGGACTGACACAGCCACGGCTGCCCAGGAGCTGCGAGCAGAAAGACCAGTTAGCAGACCGTACCACCTAGGCAAGTGAGTTTCCAGAACTCCTGGTAATGGAGGCAGTCATAGGATTATCTGTGAACTTCGCTTCGCACACGAGAGGGCTCTCCAGTGCTCCGACCGAACCCTCCGCGTGTGTGTTCTCAGCTCGCTAAGGAGATGGCATGCTGTCCCCTCGAAAACATGGATACTGATTGGAACACCAAAAGGCCCAGGGTGGTCCCGCGGTTTGCGCCAGGCAATGCAGTGGCGGGACGAAGGCCCCTCTGTACCCCTGCTCACTCGGGAGCCACTCACGGGGCCGTAGTCTCGGCGCAGTTGCTGCTTGTCGTGGAACCGCAAGTGCAGTCCGTAGCGTGCGGCGTACAAGTTCTGGTAGCAGAAGCAGGCGCAGCGGCAGAAGCGCACGGGGGCAGCGGCCGTCGCCATGGTGAAGCAGCACACAGTCCTGCCTTCCGCACAGGCACTTCCGGGTACGCCCCCAGCGTCGGGAGGCGTGGCGCCGGAGGCCTAGGGGCCGTTGTAAATTATACAAGCAGAGAAGAACGAAGACTCCATGTCAGAAACGGTCTGCGGGTTGGAACAATGCTTCTGGGCAGGGCCGCTCGCAATGTCCCCACCACGAGGTACGGACGACTGGCCCAGCTTTACGAGGGGTGAGCTGAGTCACAGGACGTGGGAGTGTGGGACTCAGGGCTGCACAACCCTTATTTTAACCCTTCCCCGTCTTCTGCTAGGAGTCCTTTTGGAGAACCAGATGATGCCGCACGGAAACCAGGACGGTTAGGGATTCTGAGGTACGACTGCGGCGCTGGGGACTCGGAACCGACCTTTCTGTGCGGCTGAGCTTCGGTTTGTTATTTAGTGCTGGTCCCTGCTTGGCGGGGAAGTGCCTCTGAGGGTGTCCCCAAGAAAACATTCCGTCTAGTGTTACTTCCGGCAGCTTTAGGGGAGGGTGAGGTATAGGTGGGCAAAGTGAGCGTGATCTGTCTGTGGCCACACCCCTTTTCCTCGTCCTGGTACAAGTTCGCTGCAGCAGTATATATAAGTGTATGGAATTTTCTCTCTGTACTTTTTGATATTGTCTGACTGGGTCACGATGGGTTCACACACATTCGCAGTACACATCAACACACACTGGCACAATTCATTCATCTACATGTACTCCAACATATTGTCTCATCCTCACAAACTCACACAAACTCTTGAACTCATACTCACGCTACCATCAATCTGCTCCCACACCCAAAAGTGTCTCACACTGAGATCACATGCTGACACACTCATTCCTGGGTACTCATCCACATTGTGTGTGTATGGGATGTGCACACACAGAGAGACACACACACAGAGAACAAGCTGAACTTCTGTTCCACCTGTAACTGTGACAGAAGCCCAGGACCTTAGGAGGAGCCGGAGACCTTAATAGCTTGGGACATGGGGCCTGGCCATCCTTTCTAGATGTGTCTGTCCATCAGCACATTTCAAGATCCAAACCTCCAGGTAGCAAAGTCCTCCCTCGTCAGCAAACGGCAAGTGGCCCCTGATCTCTAGCAAAGCCTACACCAGCTGAATTTGTTTGCACACTGGCTGTGAAGGAGCGGCGAGACCTACCTAGTGTGGGGGCGCAATGAATGAATGTGAGTGTGGGATGATGTGTTTAAGAGTGAGTGTGGGGCCAGGTGTGGCGGCGCATGCCTTTAATCCCAGCAGTCCGGAGCCAGAGGCAGGTGGATCTCTGTGAGTTCAAGGCCAGCCTGGACTACATAGCGAGTTCCAGGACCGCTGGAGCTACAAGGAGACCCTGTCTCAAAAAGACAAAACAAACAAACCACCAAAAAAACCAGTGAGTGTGGGGCAGTGTGTTTAAGAGTCCTGCTAGTGATATCATAATGAGTACCACCAGCTAGACAGACATTCTCTCATGATTCTGATGGCCAGAAGTTCAAAATCAAGGTGTCAGAGCTGAGTGCCCTCAAGCAGCTCCTGAGTTGGTCAGGGTCTTCATCTTCAAGCTCCCAGGGTCTTCTGTATTGCTTTGCTCGTGACTGTGTCTCTGTGACTACAATCTGTCTTCATGGTCCTCTCCCCTCCCTGCATCTCCCCCTGTGGGTCTTATTAGGACACTTTTCATTAAACTTAAGTGGGGCCCATTACAGTGATGGTCTCAAAATCCTGAGCATGACTGCAAAGATCCTTCTCCCAAATGAAGCCACCTGCAAATGTCCAGGATTAGGACACATACTGGTCTTTTGGGACCACCATTCAATCTTCTGCAGCTCTCTTGATAATAGAAGGAAAGATATTCAACGATCCAGTTCTCCCCATCCTGGTACTGGGAATGTGAAGAGAGGTGCCTGGAGGCAGCTGCTCTGGACAGGTTGGGTGGGGCTGCCTTCTTCTGGAGGTGATATTCAGCTGAGACAAGTAACTTCTGCAGCAAGATCTGGCAGGAAAGGGTTCTAGACCGGAAACTGGAAGTGCAAAGTCCCTGAAGTAACAATTAGGGGAGCTTGCTTAAAGAACAGTGTACAGGCATACCAGTGAGCCCCCTGTGGTATTGGGGCCAAGCCACTGTGCATGTGAAACCATAGCTTCAGACTTGATGGCACAGGCCTTCAGTTCTAGAACTTGGGAGGCAGAGGCAGGCAGATTTCTGTGAGATCAAGGCCAGGCTGGTCTACATAGGGAGCTCCAGGCCAGCTGGGGCTATAGGGAGACCCTGTCGAGAGAGAGAAAGAGAGAGAGAGAGAGAGAGAGAGAGAGAGAGAGAGAGAGAGAGAGAGAGAGAATGAGAACACACAGCTAGGGGCTGGAGAGATGGCTAAGTGGTTAAGAGCACTGGCCGCTCTTGCAAAAGACTTGGGGTTTGGTTTCCATCACCTACATGGTGGCTAACAACCATCTATAATTCCAGTTCTGAGGGATCCAGTGCCCTCTTCTGGCCTCAGCATGCATGCGATATGCTTACACATATGCAGGCAAAACACTGATAGGCATATCATATAAATAAACCAAAAAATTTTTGAAAAAGAAAGACCCAGGCGTGGTGGTCCACGCCCTTAATCCTAGCGCTTGGGAGGCAGAGGCAGATGGATGTTTGTGAGTTCAAGGGCAGCCTGGTCTACAGAGCGAGTTCCAGGACAGCTGGGGCTACAGGGAGACCCTGTCTCGAAAAGACCAGAAAAAAAAAAAGAAAGAAAGAAACCATAGGCAGGGTTGGGGAGATGGCTCTGACCATAAAGGACTTGCTATGATGCATGAGGACCTGAGGTCAGATTGTAGCACCTGAGTAGAAACCCGGGCACGGCAGCACAGGCCTGTAATCACAGTGCCCGGAGGCAGACAGGCAGATCCCTGGGGCTTGTGGACTGCCACTCGAGAAGAATTAGTGAGCTCTAGGTTCAATGAGAGACACTATTTCAAAAAATAAGGTGGATTTTACTTGAGGAGGACACCCAGTGTGACCCCTGACACCCAGCGTGACCCCTGACACCCAGTGTGACCCCTGACACCCAGTGTGACCCCTGGCCTCTACACACATGTGCACACCCACCAGAAGAAGCCATGGTTAACTTTTATTTTATTTACTTATTTACTTATTCATTCATTCATTTTTGGTCTTTTGGAGACAGGGTCTCCCTGTAGCCCCAGTTGTCCTGGAACTCACTCTGTAGACCAGACTGGCCTTGAACTCACAGAGATCCGCCTGCCTCTGCATCCAAAGTGCTAGGATTAAAGGTGTGCGCCACCACGCCTGGCTTCCTCATGGTTAACTTTTTTTTTTTTTTTTAATTTTATTTATTTCCGTATGTGTATGAATGTACTGTCTGCATGTAGGTCTGTGCACCCGTGACGTGCAACGCCGCGGAGGTCAGAAGAGGGCGTCGGATTCCCCTGGAACTGGAGTTCTCCTGTCATTGGAGTTTCAGACGGCTCTCCGCCGCCATGTGGGTGCTGGGGATCGAACCCGGGTCCTCTGCAAGAGCAGTCGGCGCTCTTAACCGCTAGGCCATCTCTCCAGCCCCCTCATGGTTAACTTTTAAGTTACCCTGCATGCTATTTAGTCTTCACAGTACACATGGTAAGCTAGGGACTCTTCCTGTTTTTTGAGACAGGAAAATGAAGGTCAGAGAGGTCAGCTGGACGGACTACCCAGGGTCAGCAGCTCGTACGGTCTGGAACTGAACCCAAGTCTAGTGATACTGGGTTGTTCCTAAAGCTATAGCCAAGTCTCCAACAATATGTTCTTGCCTCAGATATGTAGTCACAGGACCACAGGGATCCTGGGGGCCAGCCTCAGCAAAGAACATGACTGAAGGGACACTTACCCTGAAGGAGCTATCCTATCTGGGATCTACCCCTGCCAAGGAGATGTTTAAAGTTTCATAGTTGTCTTGATTTCCCTGTGATAGTGAGCATCTGTGCCATCCAGAAAGGATCCCTTTCCCCCGCTTCGAAGTCTGTTATCACCCTGCTTGTCCCTCCCCCAGGAGGCCCAGGGTACCCAGCTCCTAGATGACCCCAGACAGCCATCCACACCCCAGCTCCACCAGATTGGCTTTTCCCATTCACAGTGTTTACAGGGTCAGCATGGTCCATTTATCCCTTTAGACAGTACCTCCCCAAGCACCCTTCATCCATGAAAACAGTGACCCCCACGTCCCCCCTCAGCCTGGGCTCTAGTCACCAGTGGAACAGTAGTTCAGAGTAAGTGCAGTCCTACCAACACGAGTGTCTCTGTTGCACTCTCAACCCCATTTTAGCACATGGGGAAAACTGAGACCATGTGAAACACAAGGTCCTATCTAGAATTACAAACCTGGTGAGTGATCTCCATGCATGTGAGCATAGACACACACACACACACACACACACACACACACCATTATTCACACATAAATTCCAGTGATGTCACAAAGAAACAACCATGAAAGCAACACTCAGAACTCAGATCCCATGTGGAACATTCTAGCCCATGTCAGCACCCACCTCTTGAGGGAAGTGGTTCCCCTGACTCCTGATAACAGAGGTCAGCCCCTCTGCTCTTAAGTTTGATACGAATAAACTCATACAGTATGTACTATTTTCTATTAGGTTCTTAAGGTTCATTAACAATGTGTTTTGAGGGCCTGGAGAGATGGCTCAGTGGTTAAGAGCACTAGACACTCTTGCAGAGGACCTGGGTTTGATTCCCAGCACCCATATGGTGGCTAACAACTGTCTCTAACTCCAGTTTCGGGGGGGTCTGATTCCATCTACTGACCTCTGAGGGGATTGCAGAACACGGATGCACCAACCTACATGCAGGCAATACTCATACTCATAAAATAAAAATAACAGGGGGCTGGAGAAATGGCTCAGTGGTTAAGAGCACCAACTGCTCTTGCAGAGGACCCGGGTTCGATTCCCAGCATCCACATGGGCAGCTAAGAACTGTCTTTTGACTCCAGTTCCAGGGGAATCCGACGCCCTCTTCTGACCTCCGCAGCATTGCACGACATGGGTGCACCAGCCTACATGCATTCATACACATAAAAAAATAATAAATAGGGACTGGAGAGTCCTGGAATCACCAGGACCTACAAGCAGACAGTACATTCATACACATACAAAAATTTAAAAAAATTAAAAAAATCTTTTTTGCTTATTATTTTTTTAAATAATTTTTTTAGTTTTTTTAAAACCCGTGTCGTGCAATGCCGCAGAGGTCAGAAGTGGGTCTCGGATTCCCCTGGAACTGGAATTCTCCTGGAATTGGAGTTACAGACGGTTCTCAGCCGCCATGTGGGTGCTGGGGATCGAACCCCGGTCCTCTGCAAGAGCAGTCGGTGCTCTTAAC
>VZQC01011925.1:189369-213332 GCA_009823505.1 Rhizomys pruinosus | reverse complement strand
TTTTTCATAATCTTTCCTTGAGGTTTTTAGTTGTTCTGTGTTATCTTCCAGGTCTGATATTCTTTGTTCTGCTTCCTCCATTCTGCTTCTGAGGCTTTTTCCATTCCTTTCCTCTTGAATGGATGAGTGTTTGATTTCCTTTTTCATTTCCTCTTCTGATTTCTTTAGTATTTCTACTTCTTTTTGGAGCTTCTCGATCTCTTCTTGTAGCTCTTTGCTTCGCTGGTTGGTTTCCTTATCTTTTTCAGCATGGGATCTTTTCAGTGTTTCTTCTTCCTTCTGGAGCTTGTCATTCGCTCTCTCTAGGTCCTTCTTGAGTTCTTCATTCTCTTTTCTTATTTCTTTGATTTGTTCTTTATAATCTTGTAGTTCTTTAAATATATTCCCAATTGTGTTTCTGATATCTGTGTCCTGGGGCATCCCCAGAGGGATCCCACTGCAGGAGTCTTCCATAGGGTTGGTAGAGATTGGCACGGGATTATCCTGCCCCTTTCCAGTGTTGTCTCTTCTTTGTGATCCTGGCATATGGGCTTCTCCTTGCCTGTATTCCAATGTGAGTCCTAAATGCCTCTTCACTGTGTTGAAGGCCTGCTTTGCTTGCCTCCTTCAGATGCCTTCGTAATCCCAGTTGGTGTGGAGGGGGTACCTTCCACTGGCCTCTGGAGATCTCAGATCTCAAGAGTCACACAACCCCACGTTTAATACCGGCTGGGAGGATAACTCTGCCCCCACAGCCACAAAAGCCAATCAAGCCAAAGACAGCTGGATTAAAGGATCAACTATCAGCCTTGCTGAGGCACCCAGTCCCTACCTGCTTTCTGCTCTTCTTCCCTAGTTGTGTCTTTGAACATATTTATATTCATTATTTGGAGTGCTCTGTCTAGGATTTTATCTAACTCACTCTCATTAGATGTCATTTATTCTAGGATTAGTAATTTTTGGATGAGTTATGTTGTCTGGGCTTTTCGTGTTTCGTATGTTACTATTGGGATTTGCACATCTGGTGTTATTTCTTTGCCTGGTTTATTTTTTGTTATTTAAAGTTTTTGTTTGTTTATTTGGGGGGTTTTTTTGGGGGGAACACTTTTTTGAGTCAGAATCTCCCTGTAGCCCCAGCTGGCCTGGAACTCACTATGTCAAGCAGGCTGGCCTTGAACTCACAGAGATCCGCCTGCTTCTGCCTCTTGAGTGCTGGGATTGAAGGCGTGTGCCACCATACCTGGCTCCAAGATTTATTTTTATTTTTATTTATTTTTATTTATAAAATAAATAAAAATAAATAAAATTAAAAAATAAAATATTTTATTATTTTATTTTAATTTTATTTTATGTGTATTGCCTGCATGTATGTAAGTACACCCATGTTGTGCAGTACCCGAGGAGGTCAGAAGAAGGTATCAGATCCCCTGGAACTGGAGTTTCAAATGGTTGTTAGCCACCATATGGGTTCCGGGAACTGAACCTAGGTCCTCTGCAAGAGCAACCAGTACTCTTAATTGCTGAGCTGTCTCTCTGGACCCCTAACAAACTTTTTTTTTTCAAGGAAAAAGGACTTTTATTTAATATTTTTATTGAGATTTTGTGCATTTCATATAATACATCTTAATCAATTTAGATTTCCTACGACTCCATAGTTTCCCCACCAGATTTCAAGTAACCTGACATATATATTAAGCCCTGTCTGGTCAAGCACTTCTGTCCAGGTGTCCCTTGGTGCAAGTTTTTTTTTTTTTTTTTTTTTTTTTTTTTNAAAAAAAAAAAAAAAAAAAAAAAAAAGTTTACTCAGTCTTACTTACAGAGTAAACAGAGATAACTTACATCTGGGGCAGTGCCTCCCTTCCCCCCCATATAAATCCAAAGTCCCAGCAGGGACTTTGGACCTCTGCCCCCATGACAAAAATGGTGTCCCTTTTGGAGGACTGCCCACCTTACACCCCCTCTCCATGCTAGGTTTTTGTCTGGTTGGTATGGGTCTTGTGCATGCTATCAGTATCGCTGCAAGTTCATATGAAAAAGTTTCCAGTGGCCTGAAAACTTCTGTTTCCTTAGCTTCCTGTACCAGCCCTGGCTTTTACTAGCGTTCTACTCCCTCTTCTGAAGTGGTTCCTAAGCTGTGGTTGGGTGAGGTTTCATATAGAAATCCTATCCCAAAACACACAGTCTGCAGTCTCTTATTCTCCAAAACTAGCCAGTCATGGCCTTCTGTGTGCATTACACTTGTAAGAGGAAGTTTCACTGCTGAGAGAACCCCGTTTGACAATATTCCATAAGCATTAGGTGCAGAGTTCCTCTTTAGATGTGTCACTTCACTTAGGGCAGGGCATCTTGGAAATATACATATGTTTTCTTTTTTTTTTCTTTCTTAATTTTTTATTTGACCAGTAAATACACATGGGCAATAAACATAAGGAGTGTCCATATAAACCCAATTAGCTAACATCTGAGTCCAACTTTTGTACAACCCAGGGTCCACAAGTCCAATTGAAGAGGTTCACTTACACAAACATGTTGATCAAAAAAAAAAAAAAATCCAGTCCGTTTTTGCTGTGATCTCACAATTCACCCCCACCCCCTTGGTCCTTACAATCTGACCTGCCAACCTCTTCCACAAGAGTCCCTGGGCTTTGGAGGGGAGGGCAAGAGAGAGTAAGTGACAAAAGATCCATTTTTTTCTCTGAGGTGACTTGTCAAACTCTTGGGACTGTCCAAGTTCTGTTTGCAATGGACTGGTGGATCATTTAGCAGTCTCCTTTTAATTCTAATAATAAAATACAAATAGTAACAAATATTAAAGATTATAATAAGTTATGCTATTGGGCACAAACACATATGCCTGGATGATATCTTGGTGAGGGAGGCATTATAACTCTTTGACAAAGGGATGGCAATAGCTTTCTAATGTGGTCAATAAAGTCTCCTGACACTAGGGGACACCAAGGCTACAGCCCTGTGTCCTTACCACCCCAACCCCCCACCCCAGGGAGTGGGCCATGAATGGAATTGGGATTTTATTTTTTCTTTCTGGGTGTACATTTACCAGGCTGCCACTATTGCACTATATCTTCTTTGACATGTAGAAGTGTAGCACAAGAAGTCTGTAGTAAAGCTTCAAAGACCATTTCTTTCCAGCAGTTGGGGTTTGCGTAGTGCTTTCTTTTCCTTTTTTTTTTTTTTTTTTTGTCTTTTTCAAGACAGGGTCTCCCTGTAGCCCCAGCTGTCCTGGAACTCACTCTGTAGACCAGGCTGGACTTGAATTCACAAAGATCCACCTGCCTCGGCCTCCCAAGTCCTAGGATTAAAGGCATGCGCCACCACACCTGGCAATTTTTTATTTATTATTTTTTATGTGTATGAATGTACTGTCTGCCACAAAGGTACGTACAATGCCACGGAGATCAGAAGAGAGTGTCAGATTCCCCTGGAACTGGAGTTAAAGATGGTTCCTAGCCACCATGTGGGTGTTGGGAATTGAACCTGGGTCCTCTGCAAAAGCAGTTGGTGCTCTTAACTGCTGAGCCATCTCTCCAGCCCCATGTAGTGCTTTCTGACACCATGAAAGTCAGCTGTTGCCGGGCGTGGTGGCGCACACCTTTAATCCTAGCACTTGGGAGGCGGAGGCAGGCGGATCTTTGTGAGTTCAAGGCCAGCCTGGTCTACAGAGTGAGTTCCAGGACAGCTGGGGCTACAGGGAGACCCTGTCTCAAAAAGACCAAAAAAAAAGAAAGTCAGCTGTTGAGTTGCAGTGCAGGGTCTCGGCATAATTTTATTTTCATGCTCATATCACACCATATCTTTATCTTCAGCAATAGAGTCTTACTGTCCATTTCTTACATGCACCCAAAGTCACAGGCAAATAGCCTTTGCTCTGGGGGCTTTTCAAACTTCCCTGGCCAACAGCTCCTGGTAGGGCAGCCTACAGCTGACACTGAAACCTTTATCCATCAGTGCTTTTTATTTAACTGTAGGGCAAAATTGCATTCTGGAGAGAGGAGGCATATTCCTTCCCCCTCTGTTTTTGTAACTGGCACTACAATCAGAGCAGCCTCTCTTATTTCCCAGACCCCTAAATCCTGATTTATAGTTTTCCAGAAGGCAGGAGTTGTGTCACATATCCATAGACAGGAACCAACCTGAAAGGGTTTACCATGCCCATTCAGACTGTCTCCTTCTAGACTGTATACTGCTGGTTCGAGGAGGCTTTTCCTGAGCCATATTATCATGTTATGGGGAAAAGAAATGTTAGTTATCATTTACATAATACAGGGAAACATGGAGAACATCTGTGTCCATTTAACTAATAGCTGTAACTGGGATTCCAATACAAGTCAGGAGTGGATTGAAAATTAACAATTCTGGGGCTGGAGAGATGGCCTAGCGGTTAAGAGCACCGACCGCTCTTACAGAGGACCCGGGTTCGATCCCCAGCACCCACATGGCGGCCGAGAACTATCTGAAACTCCAATTCCAGGAGAACTCCAGTTCCAGGGGAATCCGACGCCCTCTGACCTCCGAGGCATTGCACGACACGGGTGCACAGACCTGCATGCCGACAGTACATTCATACACATACAGAAATAAATTTAAAAAATTAAAAAAAAATAAAATTAACAATTCTGTATCCCTAATTACCTTAAGGATGTTACTATTTTCTATTCTGTAGATAGCCATCCATTTTATTTTATTTTATTTATTTATTTATTTTTTTGGGTCTTTTTGAGACAGGGTCTCCCTGTAGTCCCAGCTGTCCTGGAACTCACTCTGTAGACCAGGCTGGCCTTGAACTCACAAAGATCTGCCTGCCTCTGCCTCTCAAGTGCTAGGATTAAAGGCGTGCGCCACCATGCCCGGCTATCCATTTTATTTTATATATTTTTTAAAATTTTTACTTATTTATTTTTATGTGTATGGATGTACTGTCTGCATGCAGGTCTGTGCACCCGAGTCATGCAATGCCGTGGAGGTCAGAAGAAGGTGTCGGATTCCCCTGGACCTGGAGTTCTCCTGGAATTGGAGTTACAGACGGTTCTCAGCTGCCATGTGTGTGCGGGGGGTTGAACCTGGGTCCTCTGTAAGAGCAGTTGACGCTCTTAACCGCTAGGCCATCTCTCCAGCCCCAGCCATCCATTTTAATCTTACACAGGAGGCTTTTAGTTAACGCCTTGAGACTTAATGATAAGTACTAAGAGATTTGCCCCTAGTTATTAAAATTTACAGAATATTCAATATTTAGGGGCTGGAGAGATGGCTCAGTGGTTAAGAGTGCCAACTGCAGACCAAAAAAAAAAAAAAAAAAATGGCAGCCGTGGTGGCGCACGCTTTTAGTCCTAGCACTTGGGAGACAGAGGTGGGCGGATCTCTGTGAGTTCAAGGCCAGCCTGGTCTACAGAGTGTGTTCCAGGACAGCTGGGGCTACAGGGAGACCCTGTCTCGAAAAGACCAGAAAAAAAAAAGAGTGCCAACTGCTCTTGCAGAGGTCCTGGGTTCGAATCCCAGCACACACATGGTGGCTAAGAGCCGCCTTTAAGCAGGGCATGGTGGCGCATGCCTTTAATCCCAGCACTCGGGAGGCAGAGGCAGGTGGATCTCTGTGAGTTCAAGGCCAGCCTGGTCTACATAGTGAGTTCCAGGCCAGCTGGGGCTATAGGGAGACCCTGTCTCAAAAAAAAAAAAAAGAATATTCAATATTTATACTCATACATATAGGTGAAAAAGTTATTTTAAATATACCACTATAAGTATAAACTTTGAGATGTCCTTGCAAGTCTTGAGGTAGGTTCTGGATGACCAATTCTGTCCAGATATTCAAGATGTTTTACATAGGTTTGGCAAAAAGCCTTTCTGTTCACTCCAATGATGTTTTACCTAGTGGTCAAATGTCTTACATATAAAACATAACTAAATGCAGAAATGAATAACTCCCTAGAGCAGAAATAATCATTCCTTTGAATTAACTACTATCTTTAAGGATCAGGATTTAACAATCTTAGCATACACGACCATTTGTTTATCAGGGCGTAGGCTACCGAGAACCTTGCCTCAAGTGTCAAAGGAGTGACCAGTAAGCAGGGAGAGCCCTGTGTACTTAGCAGACGATTAAATCCATAATATGTCTTTGTGATCCCATTAGTTACTTTTTTATATACTTTTTTTTGAGGCAGGTTTCCCTATAGCCCTAGCTGGCCTAGAACTTACTCTGTAGACCAGGCTGGCCTTGAACTCACAGAGATCCGCCTGCCTCTGCCTCCCAAGTGCTGGGATTAAAGGCATGCACCACCGTGCCCCGCCGGCTTAAAGATAGTTCTTAGCCGCCATGTGCGTGCTGGGAATCGAACCAGGGTCCTTTGCAAGAGCAGTCAGTGCTCTTAACAGCTGAGCCATCTCTCCAACCCCATCCCCCATTAGTTACTTTTAATATAGACATCTACTATGATAGAAGTGGCATTAACTTTTGTTGAAATTAGTTCATCCCTTAGCTGTTCTCATCTTTACAATGTCTTAAATCTTAGGTGTGAAAAAATAGATATATATTTATTTCAAGGTATGTCTATGGCAATAACAATTATTTTGATGTTATCTTTATTCATTTTAATTTACAGATAGAGATTTGGTGTTAGAAACCACAAATGAGGGGCCCATCATTTGTTTTTTTCTGAGACTTTGTCACCTCACTCAGCATAACAGCCTCCAGTTCCATCCATTTGCCCACATAATTCACGAAGTCATCCTTTTTTGCTGCTGCATAGAACTCCATTGTATAAATGTACCACATCTTCATTATCCACTCATCAGTTGAGGGACACATGGGCTGTTTCCAGCTCTTTACTATTATGAAAAAGCAGCAATAAATATGACTGTGCACGTATCACTGCTATAGGATGCATGCTTTGGATATATACTTAGGGGTGGTATAGTTGGGTCAAATGGTAGGTTCATTTTTTTTTTTTTTTTTTGGTCTTTTCGAGACAGGATCTCCCTGTAGCCCCAGCTGGCCTGGAACTCACTCTGTAGACCAGGCTGGCCTTGAACTCACAAAGATCCGCCTGCCTCTGCCTCCCAAGTGCTAGGATTAAAGGCGTGCGCCACCATGCCCAGCTGGTAGGTTCATTTTTAATCTTTTTTTTTTTTAATTTTATTTTATTTTATTTATTTCTTTATGTGTATGAATGTACTGTCTGCATGCAAGTTTGTGCACCCATGTCGTGCAATGCCGCGGAGGTCAGAAGAGGGTGTCGGATTCCCCTGGAACTGGAGTTCTCCTGGAATTGGAGTTTCAGACGGTTCTTGGCCGCCATGTGGGTGCTGGGGATCGAACCCGGGTCCTCTGTAAGAGCGGTCAGCGCTCTTAACCGCTAGGCCATCTCTCCAGCCCCTCCAATCAGAAGCTTTTTTAGTTAATAAGGTCCCACTTGTTGATTGTTAACAATCTTTTTTTTAATGTTTTTAAATTTTTTATTTTTTATGTGTATGAATGTACTGTCTGCATGTAGGTTTGTGCACCCTGTCATGCAATGCTTCGGAGATCAGAAGAGGGTGTGGGATTCCCCTGGAACTGGAGTTGAAGACAGTTCTCAGCTGCCATGTGGGTGCTAGGGATGGAACCCGGGTCCTCTGCAAGAGCAGTCGGCACTCTTAACTGCTAGGCCATCTCTCCAGCCCCTTTATTTGTGTATGTGTATAAATGTACTGTCTGCATGCAAGTTTGTGCACCCGTGTTGTGCAATGCCGCGGAGGTCAGAAGAGGGTGTCGGATTCCCCTGGAACTGGAGTTCTCCTGGAATTGGAGTTTCAGACGGTTCTCGGCTGCCATGTGGGTGCTGGGGATCGAACCCAGGTCCTCTTCAAGAGCAGTCGGTGCTCTTAACCGCTAGGCCATCTCTCCAGCCCCTCCAATCAGAAGCTTTTTTAGTTAATAAGGTCCCACTTGTTGATTGTTAACAATCTTTTTTTTAATGTTTTTAAATTTTTTATTTTTTATGTGTATGAATGTACTGTCTGCATGTAGGTTTGTGCACCCTGTCATGCAATGCTTCGGAGATCAGAAGAGGGTGTGGGATTCCCCTGGAACTGGAGTTGAAGACAGTTCTCAGCTGCCATGTGGGTGCTAGGGATGGAACCCGGGTCCTCTGCAAGAGCAGTCGGCACTCTTAACTGCTAGGCCATCTCTCCAGCCCCTTTTTTTTAATTTTTAAATTATGTGTATGTATGTGTGTCTGTGTGTCTGTGTACAGACATGTGTAGATGTCTGCAGAGGCCAGAAGAGGGCATCAGATTCTCTGGAGCTGGAATTACAGGTAGTTGTAAGCTGCCTGACCTAGGTGCTGGAAACAATTTGTGCACACTACATGATCTTAAGTATTGAATTCTTTTTCCAGCCCATATTTTAGTTTCATTTATTTCATTTCTGTTGTTTTTTTATGAGCTATATTTTTCAGTTGAAGTATTTGTAGTGTTCAAGTGGGACTTGGATGTGGTAGCATTGAGTGTGTAGTTCAAAAAATAATTCCTCAGCTCAGAAGTTCAGCATGCCTGGTGTAAGTTCTGTATTATTCCCTGAGGAAGATATTAACTGGGAGAGCAGCATAGCTGTTTGATTGTGCAGCACCACTGTGCAAATGTCACACTAGGCAGTTAATCACAGTGGTCTCTGCCATGAGAATTGTAGGAGGACTCACACCACAGATAGTACTCAGCGCAGCACTCTCATTCAGTTAAGAAGATTAGGACTTGGAGGGAAGTTGGGTAGGTAAGGGTAAGGAGTAACTGTTAGACTGACTTTGGGTTGTGTGTGTGTGTATGTGTGTGTGTGTATTTTTGAGACAGAGTCTCCCTGTTGCCCCAGCTGTGTCCTGGAACTCACTATGTAGACCAGGCTGGCCATGAACTCACAGAGATCCATCTGCCTTTGCCTCTGCAGGGCTGGGATTAAAGGCATGTGCCATCACATCTGGCCAAGAAGGTTCTTAGCCGCCATGTGGGTGCTGGGAATTGAATCCAGGTCCTCTGGAAGAGCAGTCAGTGCTCTTAACCACTGAGCCATCTTTCCAGCCCCCAAGACTGACTTTCTTTCTTTCTTTCTTTCTTTCTTTCTTTCTTTCTTTCTTTCTTTCTTTCTTTCTTTCTTTCTTTCTTTCTTTCTTTCTTTCTTTCTTTCTTTCTTTCTTTCTTTCTTTCTTTCTTTCTTTCTTTCTTTCTTTCTTTCTTTCTTTCTTTCGACAAAGTATTACTACTGACCTGGAACTTTCTATGTATACCATACTGGTCTTGAACTCACAGGTTCTGCCTGCCTCTGCCTCCAAAATGTTGTGATTACAGGTATGGGCTATCACAGCCAGCTAAACTAGCTTTAAAAGGGAAAAAAAAAAAGTTGAGGTGGGTAAAGTTTTAGCCAGGAGGAGAAAGTTGGGAATCTGTCAGGGTCCATAGATTTTTTTTTTTTTTGGTCTTTTTGAGACAGGTTCTCCCTGTAGTTCCGGCTCTCCTGGAACTCACTATTGTAGACCAGGCTGGCCTTGAACTCACAAAGATCCGCCTGCCTCTGCCTCCCAAGTGCTAGGATTAAAGGCATGCGCCACCACGCCTGGCCAGGGTCCATAGATTTTAGAGATTGTCAAAGCTATGAAGTTTATAATTAAGAAATAAAGAGGTTGGGGGTGGTAGCTCATGCCTTTAATCCCAGCACTGGGGAGGCAAAGGCAGGCAGATCTCTGTGAGTTCAAGGCCAGCCTGGTCTATAGAGCAGGTTCCAGGCCAGCTGGTGCTACAGGGAGACCCTGTCTCTAAAACAACAACAACAAAAAAAGAAATAAAGAGGCTGGAGAGTTGGCTCAGTGGTTAAGAGCTAACTGGTTGCTCTTATAGAGGACCCAGGTTTGATTCCCAGCACCCACATTGGTGGCTAACAACTCTTCATAACTCCAGTCCCAGGAGAATGCAACATTCTCTTCTGACCTCTGAGGGCATTGCATGACATGGCTTCACTTCTATACATGCAGACGATACACACATACACATAAAATAAAGCTAATAAATAAAATATTTTTGAAAAAGAAGTAAGCCAGGCATGGTGGCACATGCCTTTAATCCCAGCACTCGGGAGGCAGAAGCAGGTGGATCTCTGTGAGTTCAAGGCCAGCCTTGTCTACATAGCGAGTTCCAGGCCAGCTGGGGTAAAAGGAGACCCTGTCTCAAAAAGATCAAAACAGGGGCTGGAGAGATGGCCCAGTGGTTAAGAGTGCCAACTGCTCTTGCAGAGGACCCGGGTTCGATCCCCAGCACCCACATGGCGGCTGAGAACCGTCTGTAACTCCAATTCCAAGAGAACTCCAGTTCCAGGGGAATCCGACACCCTCTTCTGACCTCTGAGGCATTGCAGGACACGGGTGCACAGACCTACATGCAGACAATACATTCAAATAAATAAATAAATAAATAAATAAATAAATAAATAAATAAATAACAAAACAATCTTGCAGAGAACTAAAGTTCAGTTCCCAGCACCTACACTGGGCAGCTTTTTACCACCTGTAACTCCAGCTCCAGGGAATCTGATGCTCTTTACTGACCTCCTTGGGTACTGCATTCAGGTGCACACACACATACACATACACACACACACACACACACACACACGCATACACACACACACACTATTAAGTTATTTAAAAAGAAGGGCAAAGAGGAAGGTGTGAGGATGACATGAGACAGAAGATGTAGGAATAAGAAGAGCTTCTGAGATGTGGCTGAAGAGTAGTGTAAACAAGTCCTTATAGCAAACTGGGTGGAGAGGAGCAGTTGGAAAACCTAACTGAGCAGTATTCTGTGAGGGCCATGGTCTGATGGGAGGAAGGGAGGAGGGTCGTAGGAGGCCAGAGGCCGAAGACGTTGAGAGGAGCAGGAAACAGATAAGACATATCTTTATTTACCAGCACACAGGCTGCCAGGCAGGCAGCTCCTGGCACCTGCATACACAGGCCATACATGGGCAGGCACAGGCACACATACAGACTGGCACACAGGCCACACAGACACACAGACACACCCAGGCAGGCTATGAACCACAAAGGGCTCAGACCTTAGACCTCAAGACCATATTAATACAGAAACATACAAAAGTGGCTCCTTGCCACAAAAAAAGTTAACAGATTATATCACTGGTTATTTTTGAGGTTCTGGGACATCCGGTGTCAGCCATGTTTTAGCTAGCTCATATTGGATATTCACATGAGTGCCATATCTGGCCCTGCTAGCCCTCTGTCCCCAACATATACAAACAAAATCAAAACTATCATGAGACATATACAAGAATAGAAATGAAATAATAGAAAATAAGAGACTAAAAGAACACGTATGGAGGGCACTGCTAGCACAGCCACGCTGAGTGGTGGTCTAGGTCCCTCTGGCTCTGGCAGGTTCCAGGTAGAACAGTGTGGTGGAGGGGAGAGGGATCTTGGTCTCTGTAGCTTCAGTGTTCTTGGGATTCTTGGGGGGAGAGGAGGTTATAAGTCCTCTCCTGGTGGACCCCACAGTCCCCTGCCCTCCACTGTGGCCTCTCCAGTTCCTACAGGTCTGCTGTATGTAAGGAGCCTACATTTTGTAAATTTACAACGTTTGGGGAATGTTAATGTAAGTGGTGTTACACTTGTGTACACTTGTTATTGTTGTTGCTTCATTTTTGTTTGATTTTCGTTGTTACTTTAAGAGAAGGTCTCCTGTATTCCAGGCTGGCTTCAAACTTACCAGGATGAGGAACCCCGACCCCCCTGCCTCCACCTTCTGAGTGCTGGGATTGCAGGTGTGTGCTACCAGGCTGTTTGATAGTCTCCTCCCTCTCTTCCCTTTCCCTCTCTCCCCTCTCCCTCTTCTCCCTCTTCTCCCTCCTTCTTCCTTCTCCTCTCCTCATCTCTCCTCCCTCTCCCTGTCTTTCCTCCTGTGTGTATGGCTATATATCAATTTCATTCTAACCTAGGTCCCATGTATCCCTGCCAAGTCTTTGGGATACTTAGTTTTATCTGAGTCTGGGGAAATTGTGAATGTTCCAGAAGCCCTGGAAAAAGTGCTGAGTTTTCCTTCCAAAATGCATTGCTGTGGCCAGAGGGTGAGCACGATGTTCTTCCCATCTTTTTCATCTTTATTTTATTTTTTATATGCATAAATGTATTGCCTACATATATGTTAGGCACACCCATGTCATGCAATGCCCACAGAGGTCAGAAGAGGGGGTTGGATCCCCTGTAACTGGAGTTACAGATGGGTGGTAGCTGGCATGTAAGTCTGGGAATTGAACTCAGGTCCTCTGCAAGAGCAGCCAGTGCTCTTAACTGCTGAGTCATCTCTCTAGCCTCATTTTTCCTTTTTTTTAAAGAACACTCTTTTTTTTTTTTTTTTTTTTTTTGTCTGAGGACAGGGTGTCCGTGTAGTCCCAGCTGGCTTGGGAACTCATATGTAGACCGGCTGGTCTTGAACTCACACAAATATTCACCTACATCTGCCTCCCAAGCACTAGGAAATTAAAGGTGGTGTGCCACCACTTGCCAGCAGCTTTAAAGAACATCTTTATGAAGTCACACCTCATATGCAGTGTAATTAATTCACTCAATTACAAGGTAATTCAGTGATTGTGGTTTATTTGTTTGTTTTAGTAGATTCACTGAGCTATGCAGACAGCCCCACAATCAATTTTTAGAACATTCCTCCCCGCCCTCCCCATAGAAATAACCCATTAGCCCAAGTTCACCTGAACCAGTTTCTGTGACAACGCTGGAGATTATGTCACGCCACTCAACTCAGGCAGGCTACTCCACCCTAGGAGATGAATGGAAACAATGCTGAGGAGGAGGGTTATGAGTTCAAAGCCATCCTGGCCTACTTAACGTGCCATTATCTCAAAATAACACCTGTGGAGGAGCTATCCCATGCTTTTGATCCCAGCATTTGGGAGCAGAGGCACATTAACTTCTGAGAGCTTGAGGCTAGCCTGGTCTACATAGCAAGTTTCAGGTCAACCAGCTCTGCATCGTGAGATAGTGAGAGGCTGATTTTAAAAAAAAAAAAAAAAAAAAAAAAAAAGCACTGGCCATAGCGGTGTCTTTGATCCCAGCTCTCGGGATGCAGAGGCAGGTGGATCTCTATGAGAGAGCAGCCGGCCTGGTCTATGTAGCAAGTTCCAGGCCAGGCAGGGCTACAGTGAGACACTGAGACACTGTTTAAAAAAATAAAAAGTAGGCTAGATCTCATGTGAAAAGGGTGCAGTAGCCAGGTTTTGGACACTGTCCTTGGTAGAGAGGACAAGCTACACAGATACATAGCAGGCGAGAGAGAACTTGGAACCTTGGGAACCAAAGGCAAAGGCCCTGCGGAGAAAGAAACAGCCAACGAACAGTGAAACTGACATGCAAATCCAAGCATCTCTTGACAGTTATTGTATTTTATTATTTATTTAGTGTGTACATGTACATATGTGCCTTCAGCTGGAGGTCAGAGGATAACTTTTGGCAGCTGGTTCTTTCCTTCCATCATGTGGATCCTGGGGATCAGACTCAGGTCATCGGGCTTGGCAGCAAGCACATTTACCCTCTAAGCCATCTCACTGGCCCTGACAGTTCTTGATATTTCTGACGCCGTTCAGTGCATCAAGGCTCACAGTCATCCCACCCTTCCTGAAACAATCTTTATTTCCATTTGCCAAGCCAGTACTTATCATGTGCCAATTAACCCTCCTCTCTGAGAGGAAAACAGTCTCAGAGTCACATAACCAAGGATGTACAGCAAAAAGGATGTAGACATGGTTCTAAGTTACTCAAATCCCTAGAATAACCCATCCAAGATACCTTGTTCTTCAAGTCCAAGTATATACTGGCCTTTATTTTCAATATGAGCAGGCACTCGCTCAACTTTATTCAGTAGGTGTGGGTGGTCTTTGCCTAGCTTTATGGAACTCTGTCATGTGTGTCCAGCTTCCCTGCTGTTGAGTGTTCTGCTGATGGAGTACTCCATAATTATCTGTCCACATCCCTGTGGATGGGTAATTAGGTTATTTCCAGACTTTTGCTACTATAGCAACTCTGTTTTCAAACTAGTATCTTTGCTCCTTTCATGAATAGGAGACATTCCTACTGGCTCACAAATATTTTAATGTTAATGCTAAATGTTACCCAGTTCCTCTCAGGAACTCTATCCTGTGAGGCTGACAGAGGCCATTTCACATTTTTAGTGTACTCAGTCTCTGCTTGAGGATGGTTGCACGTGGGAGAATCTTTTGGGCCTTTGCACTCACCACTCAGTTCCCACAGTGCTGGCTACACAGACCCTTTCTACCCCTGGAATGACCAGGCCAGTTCCCACCTCAGAGCCTTTGAATTTGCAGTTCTCTAAGCTAGAATACTCTCCATATCTCCCTGCGGCTCCCTCCTCTTTCTTCTTTCTCAGAGAGGCCTTCCTTGTCACGTGCTGTTTTTCAGTCTTGGCATTGGGTTTGTTTCCTTTTATTTATTTATTTTATTATTATTATTATTATTATTTTTTTGGTCTTTTCAAGACAGGGTTTCCCTGTAGCCCCAGCTGTCCTGAAACTCACTCTGTAGACTAGGCTGGCCTTGAACTCACAAAGATCCACCTGCCTCTGCCTCCTGAGTACTAGGATTAAAGGCGTGCGCCACCACGCCCGGCTGTTTCCTTTTATTTTGTTTTTGTGGTGCAGGAGCTGGAACCCAGGGAACCTCCCGCTTGCTAACTAATCAAGCACCCCTCTCCCTAGCCCATAAGATATTTTCTTATTCTCCATATAATGTGCTTCTTCATAATATCTGCAATCTACTTATTATATATATTGTCTGACTCCTTCACTGTCCACTCCAGAAGGTCAGAGATCCTGATGGGTTCCTGTTGGCTTTCAAATGTCTGTTTTTCCTTTTTATTTTTATTTTTAATTTAATTTAATTTAGTTTATTTTATATATTTTTTAATTTATTTGTTTTTTCGGAGACGAGGTCTGGCCTGGAACTCACTCTGTAGACTAAGCTGGCCTTGAACTCACAGAGATCTACCTGCCTCTGCCTCCCAAGTGCTAGGACTAAAGGTGTGTGCCACCACACCCAGCTTAAAGTCGGTTCTTAGCTGCCATGTGGGTACTGGGAAGAACCCGGTCCTCTGCAAGAGCAGTTGATGCTTTTAATCACTGAGCCATCTCTCCAGCCCCATCCATTTTCTTTTCTTTTTTTAATTTATTTATTGTTTTTTATGTGTATGAGTGTACTGTCTGCATGTAGGTTGGTACACCTGTGCAGTGCAATGCCGCGGAGGTCAGAAGAGGGCGTCGGATTCCCCTGGAATTGGAGTTACAGACGGTTCTTAGCCGCCATGTGGGTGCTGGGAATCGAACCCGGGTCCTCTGCAAGAGCAGTTGGTGCTCTTAACCGCTGAGCCATCTCTCCAGCTCCCCCATCCTTTTTCTTAAGAGACAAGAATCTTACTATATTCCCCTGAACTCCTTGGCTCATATGATCCTTCTTCCTCAGCGTCCCCAGTAGCTGGGACTCTAGATCTAGAGTGCAGCCACGCCCAGCTTCTCAGATGTTTACAGTGGAATACAGCACACAGTAGACGCTCGATAAATAATTGTTAGATGGATGAGGGAACAACCAGGGCCGGCAGGCTGTGCCTCTGGGGAAAAAAGCTTGGTAAAGAGTATTTCTGCTCCCTGAGTATTCGCTGAGGCCTGGTCCAGGTGGGGAGCGTCGAGCCTGCTGGATGGATGCAGGCGGGGTTTTCTGAAGGTTAGCCTGGCTACACGTTCAGGTTCCGCCCCACCCCGCCCTGGAAGTTTAGCCAGCCCTAAGACCCGGGAGCCCCGCCCACTTGGGAATGTCCCGCCCTACTTGGGGAGGCTCCGCCCCACCGAAGATTTCCCGCCCACTTCCCCTGAGGCTCCGCCCCTCCAGAAAGCCTGGAGTTCTTCTGCCCCTTAGGCCCCGCCTCACCCAGGATGTCCCGCCTACATATCAGGAGACTCCGCCCCTCCAGGGAGGCCGGGCAGACTCCTACCGTGGAGGCCCCGCCCCTGGCCCCGCCCATCCTGTCAGCGGGCCTCGGCTCCGACCTTGCCGCGGCGCTGCGCGAGCGGCTGGAGGGCGGAGCGTAGCTAGCAGAGCGCGGTCACAGATGTGCGATGCGAAGCTTGCGCCCCGGCGCCTCAGGCCGCGACACGTCCCCTTCCCACAACTCACCTGGTGCCGGGTCACAGGTAAGGAATACGGGGTGGAGGTGCGGGCCTCTGGCTTTGTCGGACCTGCCCCCAGCTCTGCCCTCATCCTCCGGTGCCCGCCCGGCATTTTGCGTTTTTAATACCCCCCCCACCCCCACTGCGACGCTGTCTTCTGGAAAGCCGTGTATGAGATGCGTTTGCAGAGAATTCTGGGAGCGCTGTGGTTGTGTACCGCCCCCCGTCCCCCAGTGCAGCTGCCGGCGACTTCCGAGGGGTCCAGAGCTCCGGCTGTCAGAGCTGGGGGCTTCCCGGCCTGACCACCTGGGCTTTCCTCCCCTGCCTCTCCCCGGCCGGCCGGTGGGCTGACACCGCTCTCCATCACGCTCTGGACAGGGTGCGTTCCCAGGGACCCTTCCCTTGTTTGGGGGCGCCTCCTCCAGAGCCTACGTTAATTGAGGTAGCTATATGCATGGTTGACAAGAGTCCATACCCGCTGCCCCACCCCTTGGAGATGAGTGGCCTCCATGCCCCTGCTTCAGATGGCATTGGGGCCAAGTGATAAGAGGTAGACTGTAGGAAGGACTCAGTTTGCTCAGCCTAGAACCATGAATTACCAGAGAACCTGGAATCCACCAAGGAGTAGCAGTAACAGCATCTGGTCATGGGGGGTCCAGGGGGGATAGGAGACAGGGTGGAGCCATGTGGACCAGCCCTAGTGTGTTCCTGTCTTCAGCAACCAGAGCAGCCAGTGCCTGCTGAGTAGTGGTGGGGCTCACCAGGGAGTGCAAAGACCAGAGAGAGGTGTAAATAAGAGCCACTTGGGCCATCCAAGGCAGGACACTGTAGCTGGGATCCCTGAGGGTGAAGTATTAGGTTCCTCTCAAGCAATACAGGGCATGGTGACTGTCAGCCTCCCAGGGTATTGGGTCACTGAGCTGGGAGGTACCAGGTACCTGCAAAGAAGACCCACACTGGTAGTTGTTGGGGTTGTAATACTAGTTAGTTATTTCCTGGCTGTTTCAGACCTTCCTGCAACTGGAAGCTGGAGCTACCCAGCCACCATCTCCTCCACTGGGAAGAAAAGCCTTCTCCAGATTTCTCGGTGCTGGATCTGTAGCTCTGCATGCCTAGTGTGGGAGGTCTGATTACCCAGCATCCAAAAAATAAGACTCCCCCAGTGGGGATGGGGGCCTCTTGCCAGTCTTGTGCATTTGAGTCAAGGCAAGTTGCCCTGTCTTCCTGGGCCCTACTGACCCCTGAGCAAGGCCTGCTCTGGCTTCTGGCCACCAGCTTGCCCTTGTCTCTTGGGCCATTCACATCACCCATGTGCCCTCTAATTCCACCTGGCCAAGCCCAGCTGCATCGTCCTCAGAGTCGGGCAGATAGAGGACAGGGAGGTGCTTCCAAGCAGCCTCTTGGTCCCCAGCCTGCCACCTCACATTCTGTGCTTGTGCTCATAATTCTGTTAGTAACTTTAAAAACAACAGAGTAATCTGCCCCAGGGAGAACTGTAACCCAACCAGAGCCGAGTTGGATTCTCCTCAGTTGGAGCTGCGAGTGGATGGACACAGCCCTTAGGGGGAGGGGACCCAGGTGCCACGGGTGCCCTGTCCTGTGTGACTCTGGATAAGTCTTACTTCTTCCATCCCTGGGCTTTATTTCCCCACCTGCAAAAGTCCTTCAGCTAGCCTGTGCTGTTGGCATCTGGAGCTTTATTTCCAGAAGATGAGAAGTTGGGGCCCCTAGGTGGGCAGCAAGCTATCTGAGCTGTTGGAGTTTCAGAAAGGAACCTCCCCTGACTGGGAGTCGGGTGGAAGGCTGCTAGCCCCTGGGCTGCAGGCCAGCTCTCCATCAGTATCTAGTCTTCCACCTGTCTCATTCTTGAGCCCCTTCCTAGAGGCCGTGGACCCCTGGTGCCCATCACAGGAAGGCAGCAGCTGGGTGGCTGGCAGGCCTAGTGAAGCTGGCACTGGCTCGGCAGGAGGCCTCGGGTGGCGCTGAGCCAGGAGCTTCCCTTGCTGGGCTCCAACGGAGCTCACCCACTCACTTGTTCCCCGAGGCGTCTGCATTGCAGTACATGGAGCCCAGGAGCTGTGCTGGCAGCTCAGCTCCAGCAGGGATGAAGGAAGGCCAGGCAGGGGTGCCTGCCTGTCTTCATC
The DNA here is from genome assembly GCA_009823505.1 of Rhizomys pruinosus. Lineage (NCBI taxonomy): Eukaryota > Metazoa > Chordata > Mammalia > Rodentia > Spalacidae > Rhizomys > Rhizomys pruinosus. The sequence continues at coordinate 194,975 of VZQC01011925.1, read as the reverse complement.
TCATCTCTGTGCCTTGACCCCACTTGGCCCTGGCTTCCTTTGGAATGGCAGTTGCTGACTAATGAAGCAACATCTCTGACAGACTGGAATCTGCCTGGCAGTACAGGATGGGTCCCGTCACAGCCCATGCTCTCTGCATCTCAGATCCCTCCTTAGCAGCGTTAGGGGTCATGTCTACTCTGGAAGAGACTGTCTTGAAGTATAGAGCTGTAGAGCACAGATTTCAGAGCTCCATACCCAACTGCCTACATGTGACCTGGAGCAGGTCACTTGACCTCTCTGTGCCTGTTTTCTGCAAACTTGGATAATAACAGCATACTTCATGGGATTCTCATGGGAATTAATTTACTATATGCTAAATACTTAGAGCAGCACCTTGCTCTTTTTCACGTGAATAAGTGCCAGCTGTTGCTGTCGTCATGCTGAGCTTCTTGACTGATCCCCTTCTGATGTGGACCCTGTTTTCCTTAAAGGAACACATACTGTTAGCATTTGTCATATTGGGAAGTTGTATTGACTAGTTCGGCTGTTCAACTGCTCCCTGAGGACCATGATGGTACAGAGCTCACGGGGACAAATGAGCACGTGAAGCAGGTGTTTGGGGCAGGGTTGATTAAAGTGCTTTATTCCGTAAACACATGATGCAGTTATTGGACACCTTTATGCCAGGCACACAGTACAGGTGTGAGTGACTGCATCAGGTAACTTTTTCTGTGCCTCAGTTTCCCCAGTTATAGATTTAAGTGGAGAGAGATAGATCTTGTGGGGTTGCATGAGGTCAGATGGCTCCACAGCACAAAGGAACTTCCCATGGTACAGCCACCCTCTGATGTATGGGGAGGAGGTGTCCTGATCAGGTCGGCCCTCCATCCTGACTCCGTGAGCCTTCTGTCACTCAGTGCCTCTCTCTCTACCTGGGGCTCAGAACTTTGCAACACCCCCATCTCAAGAATTTGATCATAAGGCAGTGTGCAGTCACCCCTCGACCCAGGCCACCTGCAGTGTCACCCCTCGACCCAGGCCACCTGCAGGGTCATCCCTAGACCAAGGCTACCAGGCTCACTTCTGCTGTTCCTGTAGCTCTGAGCTCTCCCAGGCCCAGCGAGTCCTGAGTGGCCCAGTACAGGAGGTGCTTGAATGAAATGGACAGCAAGATCCAGAAAACCCAAAGGGGTATATGGGAGGAGGTGAGATCTAGTCTCAGCTAGATGAAATGATTCTGGAAACTTCAGGAAGTCACAAAGGCCAGTGGAACCTAGCTAAGAGAGTGAACATTTAGTTAGATACCACTGTATACACTTGATAACTGTCAGCAGCAATTAAGGTGTGCTAGGCATTGTGACTAGGCTCCAGAACCTTGTCCTAACACTGCAGACAAGGAGCAGTTTATTTATTTATTTATTTTTTGTCTTTTTGAGACAAGGTCTCCCTGGAGCCTCAGGCTGTCCTGGAACTCACTCTGTAGACCAGGCTGGCCTTGAACTCACAAAGATCCGCCTGCCTCTGCCTCCCGAGTGCTAGGATTAAAGGTGTGTGCCACCACGCCCGGCTGACAAGGAGCAGTTTAGATGCCAGCAGCCATCTGTTGAGTTCTGCTTATCTCAGCTTCACCTTTACCATGGTGGTAAAGTCCCTCAGGTGGTCCCCACCCCCTCCCCTCTGTCACTGGCTGGGGCCTCCTTGCCCTCCTCAAATACAGACAGTACTCTCTTGCCTCAGGGCTCTGGCCTGTTTCACTGTCCAAAATGCTTCTCCCCCATATTTCCATGGGATTAAATGCCTCACCTTTTCTTTTCCTTCAGTGTTGGGGATCGAACCCAGGGCTTTGCACATAGTAGGCAAGTGTTCTATCTCCAGCTCTATGCTTTTCTTTGGAGATAGAGCTTCATGAAGTCTCCTAGGCAGAACTTGACCTTGCTGTCCTCCTTCCTGAGCCTCCTGCATAGCTGGGATGTCAAGCCTGCACACAGTCCTGGTACCCTCCCTTCTCCTGAGCTTTGCTTTTGGTACCACCCAATGCCCTTCACCCCTCTTTCCCAGCTTAGGCCCCATCAGTCATTGGTTAATCTCCTTCCCATATTGGCAGGTCAGCTCCCCAGGAGCTTTGTTTTCTGGGGTGTGTGTGTGTGTGTGAGTTTGCGCGTGCATGTTCATATGCAGAGTACATGTGGGAGCCATAGGTTGACATCAGGTGACTTCCTCCATTGCTTTCCACCTCCTTTTTTCTTTTCTTTTTTTTGAGGCAGAATCTCCTCGAACCTGGAGCTCATCAGTCCTAGACTGGCTGCCCAGTGACCTCCAGGAATCCACCTGTCTCCTCTGCTCCCCAGCCCCCAGATCTAGAAGGATGGATGTGCACCGCCAGGCCTGTCTTTTATGTGGGTGCTGGGGATCGAACTGTCCCTATGCTTGGTGCTTGCACATCTAGCACTTTATCCACTGAGCCGTCTCCCAAGCCCTTGTTTTCCTGGGTTTGTTGTTGTTGGTGTTGTTGTTGTTGTTTAAACAAGGTCTCATTTTATAGCCCCGGCTAGCTTCAAACTCTAACTCATGGCAGTCCTGCTGCCTCAGCTTCCCAGTACCGGGTTTACAGGCCTGAGCTACTACACCCAGCTCAGTCTTTGTTCTTGTTAAATGCCCTACACAAGAAACAGAGTTGGTCATGCAGCTGCGGATGCTTGGGCAGTGTTCCTTGAATGAGAAGAAACTTCCCAGCAGCCTAAGAAACCACCATTATTGCCTCTTTACAGATAAGGAAGCACAGCCTAGAGAGGTCAGTGACCAGCTGCAGCCCAGGAGCATACCTGAATCCTGGCCCTGATGTTCACTGTTGCCCTGTAGGTGTGGCCTGGCCCTGCTGTTAATGATGGCCTTGCCCCGGTGAGCTGCAGCCTGCCTTCAGCACTGCCAGCAGGATGCGGCTGTGGAAGGCAATGGTGTCAACGCTGGCCTTTGTGAGTGTGGATGTGGGTGTGACCACGGCCATTTATGCCTTCAGTCACCTGGACCGAAGTCTGCTGGAGGACATCCGCCACTTCAACATCTTTGACTCGGTGCTGGACCTCTGGGCCGCCTGCCTGTACCGCAGCTGCCTGCTACTAGGAGCCACCATTGGTGTGGCCAAGAACAGTGCCCTGGGGCCCCGGCGGCTGCGTGCCTCATGGCTTGTCATCACCCTTGTGTGCCTCTTTGTGGGCATCTATGCCATGGTCAAGCTGCTGCTCTTCTCAGAGGTGCGCAGGCCCATCCGGGACCCATGGTTCTGGGCGCTGTTTGTGTGGACCTACATCTCCCTGGCCGCCTCTTTTCTGCTCTGGGGGCTGCTGTCCACTGTGCGGCCAGGTGCTGAGGCCCTGGAGCCAGGGACGGAGGCTGAAGGCTTCCACAGTGAGGGCCAGCCACCCGCTGAGCAGGCATCAGGGGCCACACTGCAAAAGCTGCTGTCCTATACCAAGCCCGACGTGGCCTTCCTTGTAGCTGCCTCCCTCTTCCTCATCCTGGCAGCTCTGGGTAAGTGGAGCCTCAGGACTGGCTCATGTCAAGACTCAGCTTCCCAGGGATGCGAGACTGGTGGCCTAGCCACCTCTTCTCCCTTCCCAAAGGTGGAGACATTTACTTAGGTGGTTCAGACCCCCTGAGACAGAGAAAGGCTGGGTGTGGTGTCTCACACCTGTCTTCCCTGCACTTGAGGGATGGGGCAGGACAGTTAGTGAGAGTTTCTGGCCAGCCTGGGCTATAAAGTGAGTTCCAGGCCAGCCTGGGATACATGGGGAGACCCTATCTCAAAAATGAAAGAAAGGAAGATATGGAAAGGCAAAAATTGAGACCTCCCTTACCAGCTCTACCCCTTGACTACCTGATCATCCTGCCCAGGGTTAGCTACAGTGAAAGGTCAGAGAAGCTGTGTGGGGAGGGCGCCCATTTATTCTCTTTTCCCGCCCCTCTCTCTCATACACTTTTTAAAAAATTTTTAAATTTATTTTCATATGTGTATGAATGTACTGTCTGCATGTATGTTTGTGCACCCGTATCATGCAATGCCTCAGAGGTCAGAAGAGGGTGTCAGATTCCCCTGGAACTGGAGTTAAAGACAGTTTTCAGCCGCCGTGTGGGTGCTGGGGATCGAACCTGGGTCCTCTGCAAGAGCAGTCGGTGCTCTTAACCGCTACGCCATCTCTCCAGCCCCTCTTGTACACGTTTGTATGAATTCATATGTGTATGTGCAGGTCAGAGGTGGCTATTGGGTGTCTTCTTCTGTTGCTCTTCACTCTCCTTTTTGAGTCAGGCTCTCCCAGTGATCCTGGAGCTCACTGACTGGCTGGTCATTGGCCCCAGGGATCCTCCTGTCTCCACCTCCCCAGCACGCAGGTTACAGCAGCATGTTGCCATGCCCAGCGTTTTCACACCGGGAGCCATCTCCCCAGCCCTGGATCTTCTCTCTTAGCTTCTAGTGTTTCCTCATGTGGCCTCAGCATGTGCGCTACATCACTCCTCACACGTACACACTCCATTTAGTTTCTTTTAAAAAAAAGTCCCTTTATTATTTTTAATTATGTGTATGTGCTAGTGCCTGTGGAGGCCAGAAGCATCTGATCTCCTAGAGACAGAGCTAGAGTTACAGGCACTTGTAAGCCACTTGATGTGGGTGTTGGGAATTGTACTTGGGCATTCTGCAAGAGCAATACTCATTCTTTTCTTTTTTCTTTTTTTTTTTTTGGGGGGTATTTTTTGAGACAGGGTCTCCCTTTAGTCCCAGCTGGCCTAGAGCTCGCTCTGTAGACCAGGCTGGCCTTGAACTCAGAGATCTGCCTGCCTCTGCCTCCCAAGTGCTGGGATTAAAGGCGTGCGCTACCACGCCCAGCACAATACTCATTCTTAACAGTTGAGCCATCTCTCCAGCACCTCCATTTGGTTTCTTGCTCCTTTTTTTTCTTTTGTCTTTTTGAGACAGGTTCTTCTGTAGCCCTAGCTGGCCTGGAACTCACTATGTAGACTCACAGAGATACACCTGCCTCTGCCTCCAAGTGCTCGGATTAAAGGCGTGCGCCACCACGCCTGGCTCAGGCTGCATAGTATTCTGTTGTGTGGCTGTGGCATAGGTTTTTCCACCCGTCTCCTATTATATGTGTTTTGCGTGTATGCATTTCCTATTACTGGATGGAGCTGAAGGGTGAAGTCTGTCTTGGTTTGAAAGTGAACTGTGTTTGTTGCAGTGTATTTGGTCCACTCCAGCAGCATGGGTGGGAAGGTAGTACCACAGGGTTAGAATTCTGAAGGTTCTGGTGGTAGCAAGGGCTGGGGACAAGTCCTAGTCCCATTTCTTATCAAACTGTGTGACCTGGGGCATCTGTATAAGCCTTTCCAAGCCTCACTTCTGGGGACTGCACTCAGTAGATTCATGGCCTTGGGAAACTCATATAAAAACAGACAGGACACCCACCTTTAATCCTAGCACTCAGGAGGCAGAGGCAGGCAGATCTTTGTAAATTCAAGGCCAGCCTGGTCTACAGAGTGAGTTCCAGGACAGCTGGGACTACTGGGAGACTCTGTCTCAAAAAGAACCAAAAAAAAAAAAAAAAAAGAGAGAGAGAGAAAGAAAGAAACCA
>VZQC01011925.1:167982-189278 GCA_009823505.1 Rhizomys pruinosus | reverse complement strand
AAACCAAAAAAAAAAAAAGAAAAAGAGAAAAAAAAAACAGACAGGACATGAAGCAAACACAGAGCTTGGTAAATCATGTTACGCGCCCAGGAATGTTGGCTAGTATGAGTTTATCAAATTCTAGGGTCACAGGGACAGAGCCTGGGGATGGCAGAAAAGCAGAGTAGTTCAAAGAAGGCAGATGACCCAGAGCTGGCCAGACGCTGCAGTCTCTTCCAGCCACTAGCCTGCTCTCTCTTCCCTTCCCCAGTCACTCAGCCTCTCTAAGTCTCAGCCTCCCCATCTACAAATTAGGCATCACAGTTTCCACATTAGTTAGCCACGTGTTGCTGTGACAAAGTACCTGAGAGAAAAACTTTAAAGGAGGAAAGGATAACTAGGCTCGGGGTTGCAGAGGTTTGGGCATGGTTGTCTGGTTCTGTTGTTTGGAAGCCTATGAGGAGGCAAAATGTCATGGCGAGAGTGGAGTGGAGTAGAGCTGCTCACCATGTTCTGGCCAGGAGGCAGGGACACAGGCCCAGTGTGCCCTCAGGAGGGAGAGAGAGGTAGGAGCTGTTCCTTCAGTGTACAAGCTTCTGGGGTGATGGAAGAGTCAAACCGTACCAGACCCATGGGGAGCTAATAGGTGTATAACACCCCAGACTTCCTAGCACATGGGCAGCTCAGTAGCCATGAGTAGCTATGAGTGGCAGGCTGCCCACTTCTGTTTAACCAGCTTTTCCTGCACAAGTGCCAGGTCCCTCTTAAGCATCTATTTTGGATTCTACTGACTTTTTTTTTTTTTTTCCGGTCTTTTTGAGACAGGGTCTCCCTGTAGCCCCAGTTGTCCTGGAACTCACTCTGTAGACCAGGCTGGCCTTGAACTCACAAAGATCCGCCTGCCTCTGCCTCCCAAATGCTAGGATTAAAGGCGTGTGCCACCACGCCCGGCTCTACTGACTTTTTGTTGGTTATACAAAACTCCTGCCCCCTTCTTCCTCCCCTACCAGGTGGAACTCACCCTGGATCCTGATCCCTGGCATCAGATATCACTCCATGACCTTGCTCCTATGTGTGTGGTGGCCCTGCAGACAACTGTGGCCTGTTTTTGAATGCAGATGTTCCCCCATGCAGCTGAGCTCTGCCAGCCATCAGGGTTGCATTGAGCCAAGGGCTCTGAAGGAGTCAGACTCCAACTGTACTGACGAAGTTAAGTTAGGTAGTTAAATTGGCAAAGCCTCAGTTTCCCATCCTGCCACTGGGTAGGTGAGGTTAATTGTGAGAATTAAATAACAAAACTCAGGGCATCTGGCAGAAATGCATAGTAAACATTAGGCCCTGTGATCATTAGTCACTGTTTTTCAGCCAGTAAGCATTCATCCATTCATGCTTTTTTCTCTTCCCTCATAACCTGAAAATAGAAAAGCTTACCAGCTGTCTGGGAAAAGTGTTTAAGTACTGTGTGTCTCTGTCGAGATTTTTTTTAAAAAAATTATCACATTTGGGGCTGGAGAGATGGCCTAGCGGTTAAGAGCGCCGACCGCTCTTGCAGAGGACCCGGGTTCGATCCCCAGCACCCACATGGCGGCTGAGAACCGTCTGTAGCTCCAATTCCAGGAGAACTCCGGTTCCAGGGGATTCCGAGACCCTCTTCTGACCTCCGCGGCATTGCACGACACGGGTGCACAGACCTGCATGCAAAACAGTACATTCATACACATAAATAAATAAAAATAAAATTTTAAAAAAATTATCACATTTTAAATTTCTTTATTGGGAAGTGGAGTTGAGCCTATGTCACATAGTATATGTGGAGGACAGAGGACCACTTGAGGGAGTTGGTTTTCTCATTCCACCATGTGGGTCCTCAGGTTATCAGAGTCAACAGCAGGTGCCTTGACCTGCTGAGCCATCTCACTATGTAGACCATCCCGGCCTGGACTCACAGAGATCCATCTGCCTCTGCCTCCTGACTGCTGAGATTAAAGGTGTGCACTGCCATGCCCATCCAGCCACCTTTTCTGAAACAAGGTCTCTCACTGAACCTGACACAGTTTGACTAGGTTGACTGGCCAGTGAGCTCCTTCACCTGTTTCTGTCTCCCTCGTTGCAGAAACACACCACTAGGCTCAGTTTTGCATGTGGGTGCTGGGGATCCGAACTCAGGCCCTTATGTTTCATAGCAAGCACTTGACCAACTGAGTCATCTCACCAGCTCCTATTTGTTTTGGGGGTTTTTGTTTTTGTTCTGAGACAGTCTCTGGTAACCCAGACTGGCCTCAAGCTAACTGTAGCCCAGGCTGGCCTTGAACTGATTTTCCTGCCTCCTCCTGCCTCAGCTCCTAAGCACTGTAAATCAGGATTCTCTCATGTGGATTTCTTGGCAGCCCAAGTATATATAAATGTGTGCAAGTGATTTAACTCCTATGAGCTTTAGTTTCTTCCTCTGTGAAAAGAAGCTGTTTCCACAAATAGCAAGAATAAAAATACCAAACCCATAGGAACACTGAGTGACATTTGGGATTTGGAGGAGACAAGGGACCAGATGTCTGAGGTAAGATGTGCTCTAGGCAGAGACCAGCTGTGCAGAGTTCCTGAGGCAGCAGGTCGGGTTAGAAGTCATTAGAAGTCATGGGGCTGAAGCAGAGAGCAAGGTAGCAAACAGATGAAGTCACATGGCTCCCTAGACAGGTCATTGTGAGCCATTGGAAGAACTTTGGTTCTTACCGTGGGTGAGTTGGGAGTGAATGGATTCTGTGAGCTGAGTAGGAACAAGATCTAAGTTGAGGGGCTGGAGAGGTGGCCTAGTGGTTAAGATCGGCGACTGCTCTTGCAGACGACCTGGGTTCAATTCCCAGCACCCACATGGCGGCTAAGAACTCCAGTTTCAGGGAAATCTGACGCCCTCTTCTGACCTCCACGGCATTGCACGACACAGGTGCACCGACCTACATGCAGACAGTGCACTCATACACATAAAAATAATAAAAAATTAGCCAGGCGTGGTGGCGCACGCCTTTAATCCTAGCACTTGGGAGGCAGAGGCAGGCTGATCTCTGTGAGTTCAGGGCCAGCCTGATCTACAGAGCGAGTTCCAGGACAGCTGGGGCTACGGGGAGACCCTGTCTCGAAAAGACCAAAAAAATAAAAAATAATTTAAAAAAAGAATAAAAATTAAAAAAATATCTAAGTTGAGTTTGATAGGACCTCACTGCTGCTCACACACAGAAGGCGGAGAACGGCTCCTGGGACGGCCCAGGCGAGGGGCCACGTGGAGGCGTCAGTAACGGTCAGGTTCCGGAAACACTGCCAAAGTCCAGGGCAGGATGTGGAGTGTCACATGATACACTGATTGGACTAGAGAGTTTATACAATGGTCCTCAGCACCCAGGACCCACTAGGGTTAGCAGCAGCAGTGCTTGCTGTCAGAGCTCACTGGCCTTTTCTTACCCATGGGGTAAACTGAGGCAGAGCTGCAGTTCAGGTGGAACCTAGGTGTGGCTAGACACCCCATTTGCCCAGGTCTTAAGGGTGGGAGGCCCTTTAAGTGACCACGTCATGGATTCTTAACTATGTCCAGCAGAGGGAGCCAGAGCCCCATGAAAGGGCAGCGCTCATGCTAACCTTAACTGAGCACCTGCTGCTGCTTGCCTCAAGCCCAGCTGTGGAGAGCACTCCACAATCAGAAGCAGCCTTAAGGGGCCATGCTCCATTCTATACCTACCATGTCCATGAGAGTGGGCTTGGGGGTGGTGTCTTAGCTTTCCTGGGCTATAATAAATCCCGCAGCCTAGGAGCTTATAGGGATTGAGGTGTACCTCAGTGGTAGATACTTAATCTAGCACAGTCAAGTTCCTGAGCCGCATCCCTATTGCTAAAAAATAAAGGTGCTGGCAGGTTTGGTGCTGGCAGGGCTGCTATCTATTTCCAAGTTGAGACCTTGTGGCTGTGTCCTTGGAGAAGAGAAACACTGTCCTCATAGGACAGAAGGGAAGGCAAGGCAGAGCCAGTCTACCCTCTGAGTCCAGTTGTAAGAGCCCAAGCCCAGCCTTCCTGAGTGAAACACACCTGAAAAAGGCCCCATCTCTTGCATATAGAAACTTGGGTTTGAGTTTCCATTCTCCTTCATTGCTCTGTGACCTTGAGAAAATTACTTAGCCCCTCTGAGTCTCCAGTGTATGATGAAGACACCCAAAAAGCAGTGAGTGAGAGCTGGCCCTGTAGGCTGTGGAGCCCTATCCCTCAGAAAGGCAGGACCAGCACTGCCTAGAAGCAGGTTCTAGAAGGTGGACTCTGAACCCTCTACCGAGGGCCAGGAGGAGAGTGAAATCCCCTTCGCATCCATCAGCTGCTGGTGGGCTGTGTGATCTGGGTGTGTAGTCTCCCATTTACTGTCTGTGAATGATAGGGCCTACTCAAGGAATAAGGTGTTACACAGGAGTGGGCTGTGTCCTCAGTGCCGGGTGTTCCCTCAGCATCAGCCCAGGTCTTGTAGACTTGGAACTGAATGTTTTGTCTGAAGGGAGTATATTAGTTACTTTCTTCTTGGTGTGACAGAATACCTGACAAAACAATTTGAAGAAGGAAGGGTCTGTTTTGGCTCATAGTTTAAGGGTATAGGCCATCGTGGGTCATGGTTTGGGTGTACAGGCCATCATGGCTGGGAAGGCACGGTAGCAGGACTTGAGACAGCTGGTCGCATTGCATCTGAAATCAGGAAACAAAGAGAAATGAATACTGGAGCTCAGTTTGATTTTTTTCTATTTTTTTATTTATTTTTCTCTATGTGTATGAATGTACTGTCTGCATGCAGGTCTGTGCACCCGTGTCGTGCAATGCTGCAGAGGTCAGAAGAGGGTGTTGGATTCCCCTGGAACTGGAGTTCTCCTGGAATTGGTGTTTCAGATGGTTCTCAGCTGCCATGTGGGTGCTGGGGATTGAACCCCGGTCTTCTGCAAGAGCAGTCGGCGCTCTTAACCGCTAGGCCATCTCTCCAGCCCAGTTTGATTTTTTTTTTTTTTATGAAGTCCACCATCCTAGTCCATGAAATGGTCCAGTCCATAAAATGGTGTAGCCCTGGGTTAGGGTGAGTTTTCCCTCCTCAATTAACCCAGTCTAGAAACTCCTTCACAGACATGCCCAGAGGTTTGTTTCCAATTTTCCAATGAGATTTTAAGTCCCATCAAGTTGACAAATTTGTTATAAGGGGCAAACAGCTGCAGAATAGGCCATGGGTAGGATAGGCAGAGAGGGTACTGGGGGATCCCTGGGTGTACACAGATGCCCCTGAGCCCTCTCTGCCTCCTCCAGGGGAGACCTTCCTGCCCTACTACACAGGCCGAGCCATCGACAGCATTGTTATCCAGAAGAGCATGGACCAGTTCAGCACAGCTGTGGTCGTTGTGTGCCTGCTGGCCATTGGCAGGTAGCCATTCAACCCACACACAACACACCTGCAAGGAGGGATGGAGGGAGGGGTTGGGAGCAGCCCATCACCAGGATGACTACCCAGACTGGCTTAGAACCCTTTGGTTGGACTACATCCCAGAGCCATACAGTCTTGTCTCTAAAAATGGCTTTATTCCCCAAGGGTACCACTTCCTCCCTCCCTGGAAGGTTTCTTAAAAAATACCAGCTTCTGAGAGAAAGATGCAGGACAGTTATGGCAGAATGCATGATCTGGGATGGGGTGGGGGTGGGGGGGAAGGGAAAGGGAAATAAGCCTGAACTGAATTGGAAAAAATGTATGAAATGCACAAAGCATCAATAAAAATTAAATAAAAAAAAAATACCAGCTTCCTGTGCTGTTCCAGAAAGCAAAGCCTGGCTAGAAGCTGGATCCCTCACCCTTGCTGTAAGGGATCATTGGGAGTGAGAGGGTTTAGACCCTGCAGGGATTCCATCCCTGGAGAGTGGCCTGTCTGCCTTCATCCTGTGGGGACCCCTAGCTGCCAGCAGAGGGAGGCAGCGGGTGGTGGCTATCGCCTGCTAGAAGGACACCAAGCTATAACATCTCTTATCTGCAATTAGCTCATTTGCCGCAGGTATTCGGGGCGGTATTTTTACCCTCATATTTGCCAGACTGAACATTCGCCTCCGAAACTGTCTCTTCCGCTCACTGGTGTCTCAGGAGACGAGCTTCTTTGATGAAAACCGCACAGGTTGGTCCTCCCTCCCGGGAACTTGGGTGTTGAGGATGGGCTGCCCTTCTGTGCAGCAAGAGTATGGCTTGCCCAGCTAGCCCTAACTTTGATCAGAGTGGAGCACTGGTATGCTGAGCTGCCCATGGAGGTTTTAGTGTGAACTGCGGCTACCATAGAACCCCTGGCCAGGCCACTTCTGGTCCCTGCAGTGGCCAATGCCTCATTTTTCACAGCCCTGCCAAAGCCCCTGGTGTGGGGCAGCCCACTTGTGTGGCTTATAGAAGCCAGTTCCTATAGGCTGAGCAGTGGGATGGGCCAGAGCAGGGAGAGAAACAGGGTGTCTGTCATAGTATCTGGCTCCCAAGAACTGAGCCAGCCAAGCCAAGCCTAAGCCTTAGTTCCACCCCTTACCCTAGAGTCCATTTTCCCTGCTCTAAGAATGTTGGGAGGCTCCTGGCCCAGTGTCCTCCCTGAAACCAGTGCCTATTTCTAGGGTGGGGGTGCTCACCCACTCGGCCAGTGTCAGGGAACAGAAGTGGGCTGGAATCTGGGCCGGTGTGTGGCACCAAAAGTCCTCCCCCCTGACCACATTCTAGCCACTGCCTTTATATGGGCAGGCAGGTGCCTTAAGCAAGGTTCACGAGGTAGAGACAGGACTGCTACAATGTCAAGGCCGGCCTGGCATTAAATAAAACACAATCAAAAAAGATGCTGACTGCTGGGGCTCCCTATTCCTCCAGAAGTGTCCCCCTCTGCTCCCAGAAGGCGTGGTGGGGGAGAGGTCTGCCTTGCAGTGTCCATCTCAGAAGCCCTTGGCCTCCCCTGCGCCCGCCATGGCAGCCCTTGGCCTCCTTGCTGCAGCAGGAGCTGAGCTGCCTGTGTTCCAGGGGACCTCATCTCCCGCCTCACCTCTGACACCACCATGGTCAGCGACCTGGTCTCCCAGAACATTAACATCTTCCTGAGGAACACGGTCAAGGTCACAGGCGTGGTGGTCTTCATGTTCAGCCTCTCATGGCAGCTCTCCCTGGTCACCTTCATGGGCTTCCCCATCATCATGATGGTGTCTAACATATACGGCAAGTACTACAAGGTAAGCCCACCTGGTCCCCACTGTCTGGGTCTGGTCCCCTTAACAGCTTAGGGGCCTACCAGGGGGTAGGGAAGGGCATCAGAGGCTGCAGCTTGTATTCATTCATTCATTCATTCATTCATTCATTCATTCATTTGTGCATTCAGTGTTTTCTTTCTTTTGTGTGTGTGTGTCTTTTGGTGACACGGTCTCCCTATAGCCCCTGCTGGCCTGGAACTCACTCTGTAGACCAGGCTGGCCTTGAACTCACAAAGATCCACCTGCCTCTGCCTCCAGAGTGCTAGGATTAAAGGTGTGCCTCACCACGCCTGGTGCATTCAATGCTTTCTAAACATCTGTGTCAGGCGCTAGGAAATGGTGAAGCAGGCCCCAGGATCCAGGCAGCCTGGCTGCAGCGTGAGATCTAGGTAGGTGCCAAGGAGACATGCAAAGGGAGGCCGGCAGCTGGGAGCATGGGGTGGCTGCATTCTGTCCATGTCTTCCTGAGGAGCAGGGACCTGAAGGAAATGGACATCTCTTTCAGGACAGCATGTTTTGAGAGAGGGCACAGCCAGTGCAAAGCCCTGGAGTAGGACTGTGCCTGGTGTAGGACTGTGTCTGGAGTAGGACTGTGCCTGGAGTAGGACTGTGCCTGGTGTAGGACTGTGCCTGGAGTAGGACTGTGCCTGGAGTAGGACTGTGCCTGGTGTAGGACTGTGCCTGGTGTAGGACTGTGTCTGGAGTAGGACTGTGCCTGGTGTAGGACTGTGCCTGGTGTAGGACTGTGCCTGGTACATTTGAGAAATCAGAAGGCTGCTTCTGAGGCAGGAATGAGAGGGGACAGGAAACGAGGGCAGAGAGGTGCAGGCTGTGTGACTGCATCCCCTCCCCAGCCTCCCTTCCCCCTCTCCAGCCTCCCTTACCCCTCCCCAGCCTCCCTTCCCCCTCCCCAGCCTCCCTTCCCCCTCCCCAGCCTCCCTTCAGCTTCCCCTCTGTCCTGGATCTCAGTTTTCACCATTTTCCTCACTGAGGGGAAAAGCAAATGGTAGATCCTATTCCCGCCCTCTGCCCTCAGCCCACCCTTTTGCCTTCCTTCCTCAGGCCCCACCTCTGGCCATCTCAGGCTCTACTCTAAGTTCAGGTGGGCGGAGCCTCATGGAAGTTCCATTTAGTTCCACCATCCATGCCTGAGGATTTTCAGTGCACCTGGGAATCAGCCCCACAAACCTCACATCATCATAGCCAGACATGACTCAGGACCCAGAAGATAGCTCTGTGGGTAAAGGTGCTGGCTGTGCAAGCATGGTACCTGAGTGAGTTCAATCCCTGGAACCCACGTAAAGGTAAAAGAAGAGAGCCAATTCCACAACTCCATATACGCACTAGAGTACATGTTCCTCTCACAAAGAGTAAGTTTTTTTTTTTTTTTTTTTTGTCTTTTTGACAGCGCGTCTCCCTTCTAGCTCCCCCATGCCTGGACTCTGGATGCTACACTTTGTCAGAACCTGGCTTGCCTTGAACTCCACAGAGAATCCACCCTGCTCTGCCTCCCAGGTGTACGCCACCACGCCCAGCTTTTTTTAGGCTTTTTTTTTGGGGGGGGGGGAGTAAGTTTTAAAAGGAACCAAAATCAAATATGACTCAGGGCTCTGCCTGGTTCCTCCCAGGTGCACAGTGCCTTGCCTGTTTCCTGTGACCCAGGTGTCACAGTCAGGTCACAGGACCTGCCAGTGGTGCATGATGGCATCCTGGCCTATAGGACATCATTCCTAGCTGCATCGGGAAGCTTTGGTGTTAATTACTGCAGACCTTGGTCGGATCACTTCCCCGCTGTGTGCCTCTGGTTCCCACACAATGTGAGCAGATGACATGGTGTCCAGAGCCAGCTACAGCTCTGGAATGTCTGTTCCAACCCTTCTACTTTATCCAGGTTATGTTGACTGTCCCTTAGTGCTTGGAGTAATTGTATTGTGTAAACCTGAACACCTATCCAAGGCCTCCCTGTTCTTCTGACAGCACAGGGTCCCATGTTGAAGCTCCTTTTCTGAAATTTACTTCATCTGTGTAGTCACAGGTCATCTTTGAGTACTGTAATGACTTCAGACACCCCCTGCTCTCAGAGGCCGACCTTGTACCCCAAGAGCCCCACTTCCATCTGTTTTCTGAGTCTGTCCCATCCACCTAGAAGGAGACAGGCCCAGAGTGTGGAGAGTGGGGTGGACCCTTGAAGATAGTGAGGCTGTCCTGCCTTGCTCCTGTCCACAGAGGCTCTCCAAAGAGGTCCAAAGCGCGCTGGCCAGAGCCAGCACCACAGCTGAAGAGACCATTAGCGCCATGAAGACAGTGCGCAGCTTTGCCAACGAGGAAGAGGAAGCCGAGGTGTACCTGCGGAAGCTGCAGCAGGTCTACAAGCTGAACAGGAAGGAGGCGGCAGCCTACATGTCCTACGTCTGGGGCAGTGGGGTGCGTGCGGATGGACACCAGGGGTGGGGGCCAGATGCACAGACGGGGATGTGCTGCTGCGGGGGGTTAGCCTAGGTCCCCACATGTGGGTGTCAAGCCAACAGCGTCTTTCCTGGAAAGACCACAGTGTCCTTCGGGGACCTCCTCCGTCCCCTCCATACCCTTCAGGGGATGGCAGTGTTGGCGGGACCTTTCTTCCCCAGTCTAGCCTCAGCTCCTCCTGGAGAATGAAGGAAACTTGACCGCTTCCCTGCTCCTCCAGCCTAGGTGCTGAGAATGGTCAGAGAAGGAGGGAGAGGAGGCCGGAGTTTCAGGGGGGACATAGCTGGAGGTCCACAGCAGGAGGCAAGGACTGCTGGGTAGCATGACTCCCTAAAAGCACCGACTAAGTAGAAGAGGAGGGAGCAGCCCAGGTCAGCTGCCAAGCCTCTGGCAGTTCATCCACAGTGGACCTTCTGTCCCCCCCCCAGGGCACCTGTCCAGCTGTTGACCTAGCTCTGAGTTTGGGGTAGGGAAGGGAAGGGCTGCTAGGGATCTTCAGCAGGTTGTGGGTTATCATAGAGATACAGAATCTGCTAGTCTCCCAGGACACAGCCCCTCCCACAGGAGAGTGCCTGAGACAGCCCCTTCTTCAAGAGCCTGGTTAGCAGAACAAAGAGGCCTGGCTGTTCTGCTCTGCCCAGTGCTGTGCGACTTCAGTCAGGGGCACCAAGCTCTCTAAGCCATGTTCTTTCTAATGAAGACTAACTGACCCAGCAGAGGAACTTGGGGGTGGCATGTGCCAGTCAGAGCTTTACAAAGAAAGCCTTGTTCTCCTGCCAAGCTCACAGCCTGCTCCAGCTCGGGGGCCTTTGTAGGGAGCCACTGGGGGAGGCAGTGTGAGTGACAGGAGCGATAGCAAGGCTTCCGTTTGTGGCTGTTCTCCAGGGACCAGGAAGATAGCTCAGTGGAAAGGCACTTGCTGCCAAGCCAGACAACCTGAGTTCAGCCTCTGGGACCTACATGGTGAAAGGAGAAAATTGACTCCTGCAACTTGTCCTTTGACCTCCACGTACACTTGCATGCACGTGTACACACACACACACACACACACACACACACACAAAGTAAAATGTAAAAAATAATTTATAAATGAGAACAAAGGCTACCCAGGCATGGTGGTGCATGCCTTTAATCCCTGCATTCTGGAAGCACAGGCAGGCGGATCTCTGAATTTGAGGCCAGCCTGGTCTACATAGTGAGTTCCAGGAAGCTGGGACTACAGGGAGACCCTGTCTGAAAAAAATGTACCCCTGTCCCTACCTCTGGGTAGGGAGGCAAGAGTTGAGAGGAGGGACCCAGGTCTGAGCTGAGGCCTTCTGACATGACCCAAGCCCTGTTCTCTTCCCCAGCTCACACTGCTAGTGGTCCAGGTCAGTATCCTCTACTATGGGGGCCACCTTGTCATCTCAGGCCAGATGACCAGTGGCAATCTCATCGCCTTCATCATCTATGAGTTTGTTCTGGGAGACTGCATGGAGGTAAGGCAGCTGGGCCAAGGCAAAACAACGGTTGTGGGGTTGGGGACTCTCTGCAGTAGGCAGTCAGAGTATAGAGTGCAAGAATCAAGTCAAGGGCCAGGGCAGAAGTGTGTGAATTCAGTTGATGTTCCTAAAAGCTCTGGGAAGAGTGCCAGTTGCTGCCTGCCGACAGCTGCAGTCCTTAGAAAAGGAAACAGGATTGCAGAGGTCGGCTGTCTTGCCACAAGCTTAGTGGGGACACTGGGTTCAGATCTAGTAGGCGGTGGGTTTTATTGTAGCCCAAGAAAGCAAGAGATGCTTTAAACCAGCAACCCACACTAGAAGCCGGGCATGGTTGTGCATGCCTTTAATCCCAGCACTCCGGAGGCAAAGGCAGGTGGATCTCTGTGAGTTCAAGGCCAGCCTGGTCTACAAAGTGAGCTCCAGGGTGGTGGTGAGAAAATGTGTTGCTGACCTTGGGCCCTAGCTCCTGATGCTCGGACAGACAATAGCATTACCTTTTTCGGGCCACCCTGGTTTTATTATCGTTGCTGTCTTCTGCTCTAGACTAGCAGGTGGCATGGGAGGGCACGTCTCCCCTAAACCCTCATTTTCTGGTACCTCTGATGGGTCTCGGGAATGGGGTGTGTATCTCCTCCCTGCAGTCCGTGGGCTCCGTCTACAGCGGCCTGATGCAGGGCGTGGGGGCTGCTGAGAAGGTGTTCGAGTTCATTGACCGGCAGCCAACCATGGTGCATGATGGAAGCTTGGCTCCAGACCACCTGGAGGGCAGAGTGGACTTTGAGAATGTGACCTTCACCTACCGAACTCGGCCACACACACAGGTCCTGCAGGTGAGAAGGGATCACGACCTGCTAGGGCCTTCCTTCCTGCCTCCTGGTTGTATGGCTGGGGACAAAGAGGGAGGGTCCCTGGACCTGGAATCTGCCTTTCACTTGAGGAAGAATGACTCCAGGTAAGACATGCCAGGAAGAGGGCTCAGGAAAGCACGCACCTAGCAAGTGGCAGGCCTGGCTTCCAGACCCAGAAAAAGATGGGAGATGCATCCTTTAGCAACTCAGAAAGAAGCCAGCTTGGTGGACCTAAAGCTATAAAGTGATTGGTGCAAATACAGTTCATAGTTTGTATGCCACACTCCCTAAGATTTGCTACGCAGACACTTGAATCAGGTTCTGTTAGGGAAGAGTGGGCCTGGTGATCACAGTCACACAGGACCTCTGAGAGGTGACCTTTGAGCCAGACCTGACCAGCAAGCTGGAGTGAGCAGATTGCTGCAAATACAAAAGTGCTGCCAAGCCAGCCCTGTCATCCCAGCTACGAGAACAGGGTTATCACGTGGTCAAGCCTGGGTTACATAGCTCTAAACTGGCCTGGGTCAGTGGAGATCTAGCAAAGTGAGAGAACTCTTTTCTAGCTTGTGCAAGGCTCTGGGTTCAATCTCCAGTCCACAGAAAAAACAAATAGATAAAAGTGGCTCCAGATCCTGGAGTCCTCGAGAGGATGCGAGGGGCTAGGGAGTACCCAGCTAAGGAGAGGCAGGCTGAGAACTGGCTGGGGAGGACACTTCACTGTGTCTGAGACGTCCAGCCACAGCATTAGAAGTGTAGTGTCATCCTTGGCTACATAGTCAGTTTGAGGCCAGCCTCGGCTAAGTAAGACCTGTCAAAAAAAAAACAACCCAACTTACAAGCTGCTGTGGCTGGAGGCAAGGCTCGATGACTACTCTACCCTCCCTCTTGCCATGTGATTTGCCCTCTGGAGGGCGGGTAGTGCCTCACCTGAACAGGGACTTGCATGCTGCTTCTGTATTCCTGCAGAATGTCTCCTTCAGCCTGTCCCCAGGCAAGGTAACAGCCCTGGTGGGGCCCTCAGGCAGTGGAAAGAGCTCCTGTGTCAACATCCTGGAGAACTTCTACCCACTGCAGGGCGGCCGAGTGCTGCTGGATGGCAAACCCATCGGAGCCTATGACCACAAGTACCTGCACCGAGTGGTGAGTGCCTGTGTCCTCGCCCTCCCACATCCCACCTTCTTCTGAGCTGTGACACAGAAGCAACAGGAGGGTGCAGTTCAAAGAACTGTCCCTGACATAACCAAGCTCACAAGACAGAAATTCGGCATTCCCCTAGCCACCGTGTGCCCCTTCTCTTACCCGCAGGATTAAAGCCTCACCGACTTGTGTGATGACATTTTTTCCTGATTTGCATTGATTTTTCCCACCTCTGGGCATTTCCAGACCACATGGCTCTGTTTCTCCCCGGTTGAACTTGACTTAGGAAGAATTGTAAAGCATACATAGTGGGCTCTCTATACCTACAGACTAGGAAGGCTCAACCAACCATTCATCAAGTTGTTGTTATTATTATTATTATTATTATTATTATTTTGGTCTTTTTGAGACAGGGTCTCCCTGCTGCCCCAGCTGTCCTGGAACTCTCTATGTAGACCAGGCTGGCCTTGAACTCACAGAGATCCACATGCCTCTGCCTCCCAAGTTCTGGGATTAAAAGCATGCACCACCATGCCTGGGCCTCATCAAGTTATGTTTTTAAAGATTGCCTTGGGGCTGGAGAGATGGCCTAGCAGTTAAGAGCGCCGACCACTCTTGCAGAGGACCCGGGTTCTATCCCCAGCACCCACATGGCGGGTGAGAACCGTCTGTAACTCCAATTCCAGGAGAACTCTAGTTCCAGGGGAATCCGACACCCTCTTCTGACCTCAATGCCACGGGTGCACAAACCTGCATGCAGACAGTACATTCATACACATAAATAAATAAATAAATAAATAAATAAATAAATAAATAAATAAATAAATAAAATTTTAAAAAAATTAAAAAAAGATTGCCTTAAGTTAGATAAAGTGGCACATGCCTTTAATTCCAACACTTGGGAGGCAGAGGTAGGCGGTATCTGTGAGTTCAAGGCCAGTCTGGTCTACATAGTGAGTTCCAGGACAGCTGGGGCTACAGGGAGACCCTGTCAAAAAATTTTTTTATGTGTTAACACATATTAATTATACATAATTTAGGGTTTTTCTCCTTTCCCACTGACCCCAACTAGTCCTTTTATGTTCATGACTTTTTTTTTTAAATCACAATGAATTTCATTAGGGTTGCTACTAGGAACATGGGTGAAGTGTTTTTGTTTTTTTCCTGATGTATTGATTTTATGTAAATTAGTGTTTTGCTTGCATGTGTATATGTGCCCACATGTATGCCTGCCTGTGGAGGCCAGAAGAAGGTGCCTGGAGCTGGAGTTGTAGATGGTTGTGAACTGCCATGTGGGTGCTGGGAACTGAACCAGATCCTCTACAGCCAGTGCTCTTAACTGCTGAGCCATCTCTCCAGCCCCTGGTGAAGCATTGTGACAGGAGCTTGGTACCTTACCAGTGGCTACGTCACTGGAGAAAATGTCTCTCCCTATGTACCGTGGCTTTAGGGATTTTGTTTCTTTGTGTTTTTTTTTTTTTTAAGTTTTTGTTTTCTTTTGTTTTTTGTGAGAGGTTCTCTCTATATAGCCTCAGCTGGCCTGGAACTCACTATGTAGACTAGGCTGGCTTTGAACTCATGGAAATCCACCTGTCTCTGCCTGCTGAGTGCTGGGATTAAAGGCATATGCCACCATACCTGGCTTTAGTTTATCTTTAATTATGTTTTTATGTGTGTTGTCTATGTGTGGGTATGTGCATGTATGAGTACAAGTATGTGAGGATTCCAGAAGAGGATGCTGAATCCCCTGGTGCTGAAATTACAGATGGTTATAAGCTGTCAGACCTGGTACAGGGAAACAAACCTGGACTTTCTACAAGAGCAGTACATGCTCGTAATTGCTGAGTCACCAAGTCATCTCTCCAGTCCCTGTTTTTCTTTGGGGGGGGGGGTGTTTAAAAAAGCATCTATTTATTTATTTATTTATTTATTTATTTATTTATTTATTTATTTATTTATTTTGTGATTACACACACACACACACACACACACACTCCTGTGGGACAGACAACTTGCAGTACCAGGTAAACACTCAAATTCTGAACCACAACCCTAGCCCTCCTTTAACATCCATGGCTGAGTTCTTCCTAAGTGTATCCTCAGGGTAGAAAGCTTGGTGACAGCAGACATCCATCCCCAACTTTTGTAGTTTTTGACATGAGTTCTTTCCAAAGTTGTGGAAGCAATTTACATTCCACTGGGAAAAGGAGGAGGAGAGAGAATAAAACAACACAAAACCAAAAACAAAACCAAAACCACATTCCACTAACCATGGATGCAGCTCCTGTTAGGTGGAGACTCGGAGGAAGTGGTCTGTCCATGACCCTACTACTTCAGGAACTGCTTTCAGAAAGGGGGCCTCAGAGCTTGATCCTGAGTTGGCAAAATGACTCAGCAGATAAAGGTGTTTGTCACCAAGCTTGACGACCTGAAGTTGATACCTGAGACATATGCACCCATACACCCTGCACATACACAAAATAAATGAAGTTTTTTAAATTTTTTTTTAATTTTTGTGTATGAATGTATTGTCTGCATGTAGGCTTGTGCAACCGTGTCATGCAATGCCACAGAGGTCAGAGAGGGTGTTGGATTCCCCTGGAACTGGAGTTAAAGATGGTTCTCAGCCACCATGTGGGTGCTGGGGATTGAACCCGGGTCCTCTGCAAGAGCAGTTGGCACTTTTAACTGCTAGGCCATCTCTCCAGCCCCATAAATGAAGTTTTTAAATTAAAAAAAATTTCACCCTGTGCTGATATCCAAGCAGAGAGGCCTGTACCGGTTGCGGGCTATGTATTACAGGAAGCACAGCAGTTGTTAGGAAAGTGCCATTTACATCATTGGCATACAAGGACTCACATGAGAATGTGGGGTGAGAATGTGGGGTTGGCACCAAGCTCTGTGTGTGTGTGTGTGTGTGTGTTTGTGTGTGTTGCTGGTAGTGTTAGGTAAGTGTTCTGCCACTGCCCTACATTCCCAGCCCCTGGCCAAGCTCTAGATGTAGCAGAGCCCACAGGCTAGAGAAATCTCCCTGCATCAAACATATGTGACCAAAGATGTGTGACTAGCAGGGGTCCCAGAAGGTGGCACTCTGCTCTGCTGCCCTGCAGAGCTCCAGGAGAGCCTGTGGCAGAGCTCTTTTGATTCTGGTGAGCATGCTTGAGTTTGCAGACAGATGAAATAGCCAGTCCTTGGTTTGCTAATTGGCGAACATGAGGAAGTAGCTTTTTATGGACTTTCTAATTTTCCTGATGACTGAAGATTTTAAATCTCTTTTTATATATTTGTTAGCCTCTGGGGAATACTTTTTCCTTGCTTTTTTTCTTTTTTTTTTTTTTTTTTTTTCTTGGTATTTTTTTCAAGACAGGATCTCCCTTTAAACTTTTTCCTTACTTTAAATGTTTTAATTTTCACAGTCACAAAACAGTGATGTGCTACACTCAAGCCATTATCACACATTTGAGTCAATTCTATAATGCAGACACGAGAATTATCCACCTCCCCTTTCAAATCCTAGTCCAAAGTTGTTCAGAGCTGCAACATCAGCACTCAGAAGGCTGTGATAAGATTCTGGGGATTTCAAGACCAGCCTGGGCTACATACTGAGTTCTGGGTTAGTATGAGTTACTGAGTGAGACCTTGTCTAAAAAAAAAAAAAAAGGAAAAAAAGAAAGCCTTCAGTCTCAGCACTCCAGAGTCAGAGGCATGTGGATCTCTGTGAGATCGAGACCAGCCTGTTCTATATAGCAAGTTCCAGGCCAGCCATATGGCTACAGGAAAATCCTGTCCCCAAAAGACCAGAAGTAAAATTATCTATCTATTTATCTATCTATCATCTATCTATCTATCTATCTATCTATCTATCTATCTATCCATCTATCTATCTATCTATTTCAAACTTGCTTTTCTTCAGTGGTCAGGGAACTTGGCTTAGCTGAGAGCAGCAAGCTTGGCAGGCTCCAGAGTGTCATTCTGGGAGGCCAAAGGTCTGGGAGGGGCTGGGTGCAGAGGGCCTCTCTGGAGAAGGAAGAGACAGCTGAGCACAGGGGCCTGCAGATCAGGTTTCAGACCTGAGACTCCTGGCGTCAGCCAGGCCAGCTGGGGAGGAGCTGGTGACAGCTGGGTGGATTCATTCCCAGCCCCTCCTACCCACCTTGCTCCCCACAGATCTCTCTGGTAAGCCAGGAGCCCGTGCTGTTCGCCCGCTCCATCACGGACAATATCTCCTATGGCCTGCCCACTGTGCCGTTTGAGATGGTGGTAGAGGCTGCACAGAAGGCCAATGCCCATGGCTTCATTATGGAGCTGCAGGACGGCTACAGCACAGGTACAGAACCCAGTGTCACCTTCATTGTGCCAAGGACCACCCTTGGGGATAAGACTGAGTGGGGGGGCTGGAGAGATGGCTCAGCGGTTTAAAGCACCAACTGTTCTTGCAGAGTACCTGGGTTCGATTCCCAGCACCCACATGGCGGCTAAGAACTGTCTTTAACTCCAGTTCCAGGGGAATCTGATGCCCTCTTCTGACCTCTGTGGCATTGCAGGACATGGATGCACCAATCTACAGTACACTTATACACATAAAAAATTTAAAAAAAATAATAAAAAAGACTGAGTGAGGAGCTTCCGCTATACCCCCCTTTCACCTGTTAATTTTTTTCCATTGACATGAAATTCACATCACAGAAGCATGACCATGTTAGCAAATGCTTGTTGGCATCTAGCTCATTACAGTGCTGCATGACCATTACCTCTATTAGCTCCAGAACATGCCAGAGCCAAACGTGGTGGTGTACCCTTTAATTCCAGCACTCAGGAGGCAGAGGCAGGTGGATCTCTGTGAGTTCAAGGCCAGCCTGGTCTACATAGCAAGCTCCAGACCAGCTGCGACTAAAGGGAGACGCTGTCTCAAAAAGACCAAAAAAAAGCCGTGCGTGGTGGCACACGCCTTTAGTCCTAGCACTTGGGAGGCAGAGGCAGGTGGATCTTTGTGAATTCAAGGCCAGCCTGGTCTACAGAGCAAATTCCAGGACAGCTGGGGCTACAGGGAGACCCTGTCTCAAAAAGACCAAAAAAAAAAAAAAAGACCAAAAAAAAAAATGTAATTTATTTTATATATATAATTTAATAATTTAAACTTGCTGATTGACATTTTATATAGTATATTTAATATATTTGTTTATTTTTATTATTTTTTTTAAAGATTTGGTTTTTAGTGTGTGTGAGTACATGCACCCATGTGGAAGTCAGAGGATGACTTTCAGGAGTAAGTTCTCTCCTTCCACTGTGGGACCTGGAGATCAAACTCAGGTTGTCAAGCTCCTGCGGCAAGCATCTTTATCATAAGCCATCCTGTAAGCCCTTGCTTGAATTTTTGAGGCAATCTTACTATGTAGCCCAGTCTGACCTGAGTTTGTTATCAGTTTCCCAGAGTGCACCACACCCAGCCTTCTGGAGTTTCTTTATGTAAAAGAAACTTTTTATTTTTTTTATTCCTTCTCCCCTTTTTCAAGAACAGCTCAGCCCTTTATATTCTGCACCTGACTTTTGTACTTAGTGCATCTTGGCGACCTTTCATAATGATATGTGGGATGAGGCCCCCACCTCCTTTCCTTTTTTTGTTTTTTGTCTTTTCTAGACAAGGTCTCCTGTAGCCCCAGCTGTCCTGGAACTCACTCTGTAGACCAGGCTGGCCTTGAACTCACAAAGATCCACCTGCCTCTGCCTCCCAAAGTGCTAGGATTAAAGGCGTGCGTGCGCCACCACGCCAGCTCCTTCTTCCCTTTTTTTATCTGCATAGTCTTCCAATGTTTGGGCTTTTATAATAATTTACTTAATAATTTATTGACTTGGCTTCTTATTAATGGACAGTTAAGTTTTTATTTATTAATATTTATTTATTTATTTATTTATTTATTGTATAAGATGGTTCTGTCAGTCATGCCCAACACCTGCCACTGTTATATGTGGCCAAGTGCTCACCTGTAGGAACATTCTCGGAGACAGGAGTGCTGGCCCAGGACACACAGGCTTTCTGCAACATAGACTGTCAGGAGAGAAGCATCAGAGTTACCAAGTTCCCTTGCTCCCAGAAGATGGGAGACTGCCCAGCCTTCTAACAGTGTATTGTCACACATCTGAGTTTCTGCCTGCTGCATGTTCGAGGTAATTAGTGTGATACAGTGCCCCTTTGCTTGAGAGGTTAATCTTTGCATCTCATGAACTGGTGGAACACTGTGCCCTGACCTACCATCTGTTAGTGGTTCCATCCAGAGATCCTTTGAAACCTCTGGGAAGCTGGTACCCTGTATTAGTCACTTTTCTGTTGCTGTGATAAAACACCATGACCAAAGGAACTTATAAAAGGAAGAGTTTATTTGAGCTTGCAATTGATGGTTCCAGAGAATCAGAGTCCATTGTGCGGGAAGCATGGTGGCCGGGGCTGGAGCAGCAAGGGTCACATCTCGAAATGAGCACAGGAAGCAGAGCGACTGGAGACCGCAAGGCTTGTTAAACTCACTAAGCCTGCCCCCAGTGACATACTTCTCTAGCACGGCCACACCTTCTAAGACCTCCAAGACCATTGCCACCAACTGGAGACAAATGTCTGAATACTTAAAGCCTACGGGGGACACTCATTCAAGCCACCACATTCCACTCCCTGGCCCCCATAGGCTCCTGACCATATAAAATGCAAAATGCATTTAGTCCAACCTTAAAAGTCCCCATAGTCGCCGGGCATGGTGGCTCACGCCTTTAATCCTAGCACTCAGGAGGCAGAGGCAGGAGGATCTTTGTGAGTTCAAGGCCAGCCTGGTCTACAGAGTGAGTTCCAGGACAGCTGGGGCTACAGGGAGACCCTGTCTCGAAAAGAGCTCCCTAGTTTGGTCTTCTAAAAGGGGCTTAGCACCATGCTTCTGGGATGCACCTGTAGCTCCTCCAAGCGCAGATGTCTGTCAAGGGCCTGAGAGCTATTCCCTGAAACTGAACCATAGGTGGGAAAAGACCCTGACCCCGTCCTCTGTGGGAGGACAGAATCCAACTTCCACCCCGCTCCATGGACACCAGAACCTGTCCCCTCCCTACCCCCCTGCTCTCTCTTTAACAGGTGTCATCTCTGCACCCAGGAAGAGAGCTCAGCACTCCCTGACTGCTTCTACCTTCAAAGCCTTCACCATGCCCAGCTGTGTCTGTGCTCCACAGTGGCTGCCCCTCCCAATCTCTATGTTCAATGAACAAACCATTCACTTTCTTTGTGGTACAGGCCTGTTTCCTTGTTTATGTCTTTCCAATGGTTGAAATGCCATGGGGAAAGCAGTCTTGTTTGGTCGACCTAACCCAGGTGTCCAGAGTACAGCCTGGTGCCTGGGTCCAGGCCAGACACTGTCTATGTGAGATCACCCCGCGGAGGGATGGACGTTCCAACAGCAAGGAGGACATTACTATACTCCTTGGCATTGAAAATAAGGCTGAGAGGGGAAGAGATCAGCCCATAATCATGTGATAATTGCAGGGTAGGGCTGGGGGGTTGAAGCTTAGGGGTAGAGCATTTATTCTAGGACTTATGTTTGAATCCGCACTATAAAACAAAAACTAAAAGAAAGAAGAGGGCTGGAGAGATAGCCTAGCGGTTAGGAGCGCCGACGCTCTTGCAGAGGACCCGGGTTCGATCCCCAGCACCCACATGGCGGCCGAGAGCCGTCTGAAACTCCATTCCAGGATGAACTCCAGTTCCAGGGGAATCCGACACCTCTTGTACTTCCGCGCATTGAATGACACGGGTGCACAAGACTCTGCAGGACTACCCACTAGGAAATCAGAATACAGAAATAAAAAAAATGTAATAAAAAAATTAAAAAAAAAAAGAAAGAGAGACAAAGGATGAAAGAGAAAGAAGGAAGGGAGGGAAGATGGGAGGGATGGAGGTAGAGGGGAAGGGGGTACAAAAGTTGCAGGGTAGAACTTCTGATAAGATCCTCTGGCTTGACACCCTGTTAGACCATGTCTCTGGACTTTAACTCTGCCTAGGGCTGAAGGTCTGGGCTGGGACTGGGGCCTCCCAGCTTGCATTCCAGGGAGCTGATAGCCTGAGATAACCCTATAGCTATTTCTATGTCCATCTAGACCCAGT
>VZQC01011925.1:125189-162107 GCA_009823505.1 Rhizomys pruinosus | reverse complement strand
AAAAAAAAAAAAAAAACAAAAGGTAAAAAGAAAAGAAAAAAAAATAAAAAAAAAATAAAAAAATTTTTAGTAAATTAAAATGTAGTAAATACTCATAAAATTGGCAGTTTAGTCACCTTAAATAATACAGTTTGGAGGCATAAAGTAGGCTGATGCTGTTCTCTTTGACTTCTTTTTGGGGGGGGTTCTTTTTGAAACAGGGTCTGCCTGTAGCCCCGGCTGGCCTGGAACTCACTATGTAGACCAAGCTGTCCTTGAATTCACAGAGATCTGATTCCCAAGTACTTGGATTAAAGGGTGTGTGCTACCAAGCCCAACCTTGGAGATTAAAAAATATTTTTAATTATTATTATTTTTTAATTTTTTAAAATTTTATTTATTTCTGTATATGTATGAATGTACTGTCTGCATGCAAGTTTGTGCACCCGTGTTGTGCAATGCCACGGAGGTCAGAAGTGGGTGTCGGATTCCCCCAGAACTGGAGTTCTCCTGGAATTGGAGGTTCAGACGGTTCTCGGCCGCCATGTGGGTGCTGGGGATCGAACCCGGGTCCTCTGTAAGAGCGATCGGCGCTCTTAACCGCTAGGCCATCTCTCCAGCCCCTTTAATTATTATTTTATGTGTGTGTGTGTGTATTGCCTGTATGTATACAAGTGTGCCTGTGTCATGTAATGTTCTCAGAAGTCAGAAGAGGGTGTCAGATTTTCTGAAACTAGAGTTACAGATGGTTTAGTCACTCCAGATCCTCTGTAAGGGCAGTCAGTGCTTTTTTTTTTTTTTGGTCTTTTCAAGACAGGGTCTCCCTGTAGCCCCAGCTATCCTGGAGCTCACTCTGTAGACCAGGCTGGCCTTGAACTCACAAAGATCTGCCTGCCTCTGCCTCCCGAGTGCTAGGATCAAAGGTGTGCACCACCACGCCCGGCAGGGGGTGGTGCTTTTAACTGCAGAGCCATCTCTCCAGCCTTTCTCTTTGATTTTTTTTAAATTTATTTATTTTACATGTGTATGAATGTACATTCTGCATGTAGATAGGTGCACCCATGTCGTGCAATGCTGGTGGACGTCAGAAGAGGGTGTCGGATTCCCCTGAAACTGAAATTAAAGACGGTTCTTAGCCACCATGTAGGTGCTGGGGATGGAACCCGGGTCCTCTGCAAGAGCAGTTGAGCTCTTAACCGCTAGGCCATCTCTCCAGCATAAGTGGGGCATGCTGGCACTTGCCTTTTGTTCCAGCACTTGGGAGGCTGTGAGGTTGAGGACATCCTGATTTATGTAGGGAGTTCCAGGCCAGCTGGTGCTAAAGGGAGACCCTGTTTAAAAGAAAAAAAAAAAAAGCACCCCCCCCATCTGAGGGACCAGAGGACCAAAGTGCGGATGTCATGAACAAATATCTGATAGTAAAGAGGCTGATGAAAACTGGTTGACACTCAGCATGGTCTCCATGCTGCATCTTGTCTAAGGACAGGCATAGCACGCAAACCCCTTTAGCCCTCCCGAGTCTGTGAAGCTACTACTATTAACCCTCTTTTCCCTAAAAAATAAAAAAAGAAAGGAACGGTAGGACTAAATAATCTGCAAAAATGTCACACAGCCAGATGGGCTGGTGATGCGCACCTTTGATTTCACTACTCAGGAGGCAGAGGCAAGCAGATATCTATGAGATTGAGGGCAGCCTGGCCTGTAAAGAGTTCCAGGGCCAGCTAGGGCTACAGGTAAACCTTGTCTCAAAAAAAAAAGAAAAAATCACAGAGCCAAGTGACACACTGCACATGGAGAGGCAAGCAGGAGGCTAGGGACACCTTGCCTAGCACACATGAGGCCCTGGGTTCAGTCCTTAGGGGGGGCAGAAAACCAAGTGACTCCTGAGATCCCAGCACTTCAGCTGCAGAGGCAAGGGGATCAGTTCAAGGTCATTCTCAGCTACATAGGGAGTTGGAGGCTAGCCTGAGCTACATGGGACACTGTCTCAGAAACAAAATAGAGCCTGGATGCCAGAATCCCTCAGACCAGAAGTCTTGTCTCTTCTTTTTTCTTTTCTTTTCCTTTCTCTTTTCTCCTTTCTTCCTTTCTTTCTTTTGGTTGTTTGTCTTTTTGAGATAGGATCATTCTTGTTGATAGGCAGTCTGGCTAGCTTTGAACTTGCTCTGTAGACCAGGCTAGTCTTAAACTTGGGGTGATCATCCTCCTTTGCTTCCCTGGTGCTGAGATCACAAGTGTGATCATCACGCTCCACTTCCTTCTGGTTTTTTTTTTTTTTTTGGTCTTTTCAAGACAGGGTCTCCCAGTAGCCCCAGCTGTCCTGGAATTCGCTCTGTACACCCACCAGGCTGGCCTTGAACTCACAAAGATCCACCTGCCTCTGCCTCCCAAGTACTAGGATTAAAGGCATGTGCCACCACGCCCAGCTCTGGTACTTGTATTTTATTAATTTTACTTTTATGTGGCTTCACATGTGCCATGGTGCACAGCGGAGGTCAGAAGGAAGCTTTAGGGAGTTGGTTCTCTCTTTCCACGTCAGTCCTGGGGGGTCGAACTCAGGCCATCTGCCAGGCACCTTTACCCACTGAGTTAGCTTGGCAACCTCAATCTGGAATTCTTTTTTTTTTTTTTACTTTTTTTTTTGAGACAGGGTCCTCCCTGGAACCCCAGCTGTCCGGAACTCACTATGGACCGTGGCCTTGTAACTCACAAAGATCTCATCGCCTGCCTCTGCCTCCCCAAGTGCTAGAATTAAAGGCGTTGTGCCACCAAGCCCCGGACTTTATTTTTATTTTCTGTGTAAATGAATGTACTGTCTGCTGAGTTGTGCACCGTCATGCAATGCCGGGGTCAGAAGAGGCGTGGATTCCCCGGAACTCTGGAGTTAGTTAAAGGTTCTAAGCCGCCATGTGGGTGCTGGGGATTGAACCTGGGTCCTCTGCAAGGCAGTCGGTGCTCCTAACCCTAGGCATCTCTCCAGCCCCCCCCCAAAAAAAAAAAAAAAAAAATTTAAAAAATTTTTATTTATTCTGTAGTGTATGAATGTACTGTCTGCATGCAGTGTGTGCACCCGTGTCATGCAATGCGCAGAGATCAGAAGAGGGGTCTCATTCCCCTGGAACTGGAGTTCTCCTGGAATGGAGTTTCAGAGTCTCGGCCGCCATGTGGGTGCTGGGATCGAACCCAGGCCTCTGCAAGAGCGGTCGGCGCTTCTTAACCCTAGGCCATCTCTCCAGCCCTCAATCTGGAATTCTTAACCAGTGGTTAAATTTACCACAGGTCCATGTACGGATCAACCCCCATCCACAGCCTCTTCTACCTCCATCCTTTTTTTGCAGTGTGAGGGTATAGCGGAGTGGTAGAGCACTTCCCCTACAGCATGTGCAAACCCCTGAGTTCCATATCTAGTACCACAAATAATGAGGTATGTCAGTAAGGGTTAGCTGCTCCATGCTGAGGAACTGGGGCTGTCTGTGCCAAGTCACTAATCAAGAGCAGCGAAGGAACACACCCACCCTGGGCTCTCTTGCCTGGTTTTTGTTGGCAGGCAGGAGGAAGTTGGACGCTTGAACAGCTGAGTCACTCTGGGCCATCCTAACAGCCACCTAGGATGATGACAGTACCTACATTGTTGCTGTACTTCCCCTTGACCCTCTGAGATCAGTCATTCTGTAAGCATTTACTGACTCCCTACTGTGCGCCAGGCACGTGATGGATCAAATGTATTTCCATTCTAAGTCTGATGATCTCCAAAGGGTAAAAAGAGGGCTGGCCCATCTTCTCCCCATCCAGGAGAGAAGCAACGTAGAGCTGGGGTTGTCTCAGGAAGTGATGTAGGCGAGCTGAGTGACACAGGGGGCTAGCCTTGGGTAGCTGGGGAGAGAATGGCACAAGAAATGATAGTTTGTTCATTCCTGAAAAAGGGAGGAAAGGAGGGCTGGGGGTGCAGTTCAGTGGTAATACTTATCGATTTCCCAATGTAATGAAGGACATCTGGCTTGAACCACAAGCACCAAAAAAGTGAGAAACATTGTGTTCCCCATAGGACTTTAGGGCAAAATTCATCCCCTATAACGTTCTGCCCCAAAAGAAAATGGAACACATCTAAATCTTCTTGAAACTTACACCAGATATTCATAATTCTTTTTCTAAGAGCCCAAAATATGGGCTGGATAAGATGGCCTCAGGCGGTTAAGAGCGCTACCGACTGCTCTTGCAGAAGACCCAAGTTCGATTCGCCACAACCAAATGGTGGGCTAAGAAAAACATCTTTAATACTGTGTGTGTGGTGGTGCATGCCTTTAATCCCAGCACTCCAGGGGCCAAGGAAGGGCAGAATCTCTGTGAGTTCAAGGCCAGCTGGGGCTAAAAAAAAAAAAAAACCCTGTCTCAAGAAAAAAAAAAAAAAAAAGAGGAGCCCAAAAGTGATGACACGTGACGTAAGTGCTGGGCGCTCCAGGGGATCCAACCCCCTTCTGGACTGCACAGCACCCAGAAACACACACAGAAACAAACACGTTTTTTTTTTTTCTTTTTTTTTTTGTATTTTTTGTGACAGACAAGTTCCCTAAGAGCCCCAGATGTCCTAAAGAAACTCACTATGTAGATCAAGTCGNGCATTATGCCTTTAATCCTAGCACTCAGGGAGGCCGAGTTAAGGCAGATCCTTTGTGAGTTCAAGGCCAGCCTGAGTCTAAAGATTGCGTTCCAGGACAGCTGGGGCTAGGCTACAGGGAAACTCTGTCTCGAACTACCAAACAAAGAAAAACAAAAAAAAAAAAGAAAGAAAGAAAAAAAGGAACTATTGCTCAATCTGCAGATCTCCTGAGACCCGCTGAAGCACAGGTACCTGGGTGGGGGCTAAAGAAGGGCCCTCCCCCCCACCCCCACCAACGGGGGATTTACGAAGGCATCTGAAGGAGGCAAGCACAAGCAAGCCTTCAACACAGTGAAGAGGCATTTAGGAATCAAATTGGAATACAGGCAAGGAGAAGCCCATTTGCCAGGAACACGAAGAAGAAGAGAAAACATGGGAAGAAAAGGGGGGCAGGGGACACTAATCCCACACCAAAGCTCACCAACCTATTGGCAGATTCGAACCGTTGGGATCCTCTGGGGATGGCCCCAGGACACAGATATCAGAAACACAATTGGGAAGAACTAATTTTAAACAAAGCTACCCTCTTAATAAAGAGCAAATTTCAAGACCTAAGAAAATAGAATGTGAAGAACTCAAGAAGGACATAGAGAGAGAGGGAGAAACTGACAAACTCCAGAAGGAACTGGAAACACTGAAAGATTCCCATGATGAAAAAGATAAGGAAACCAAACCGGGAGCAAAGAGCTAAGGAAGAGATTGAGAAGTCCAACAAGAAAGTAGAAATACTAAAGAATCAGAAGATGGAAATGCAAAAGTAAATCAAAATACTCATCCAATCAAGCGGAAAGGGAAATGTAAAAAGCCTAAGAAGCAGAATGGCGGCGGAGGAAGCAGAACAAAGCATATCAGAACCTGGAAGATAACACAGGAACAACTAAAAAACCTCAAGAAAGATTATGAAAATTTAAAA
This sequence comes from Rhizomys pruinosus, assembly GCA_009823505.1. Taxonomy (NCBI): domain Eukaryota; kingdom Metazoa; phylum Chordata; class Mammalia; order Rodentia; family Spalacidae; genus Rhizomys; species Rhizomys pruinosus. The sequence goes on along the minus strand of VZQC01011925.1, from coordinate 156,558 downwards.
ATACACAAAAAGTGGTGGACCAAAAACACAAGAACTGTGGGGACACTATGAAAAGATCATAAACCTCCACATCACAGGAATAGAGGAAAGAAAAGAATACCAAGACAACACTAATGCCCAGATCTTCAACAGAATAAAACTTCCCCAAACTAAAAAAAAAAGACAACCCAATAAAAAGTAACAAGAAGGCACCACATAGAACGTCTAACAGAGAAGATCAGAAAAGAACTTCTCCACACCACATCATATGTTTAAATGCTTTCCTCTAACACCCAAAACAAAGACAAAATCCTTTAAAGCCACAAGAGAAAAAAACAACAAATGTACCTATATATGGGGAAACCTATAAGAATTGAACTGATTTCTCAATGCAAACTATGAAAGCACGAAGAAGAAACATGGAGAACAGCATTCCCAGTGTTAAAGGCCACAAATAGATGCCAACCCACGGTACTATACCCAGCAAAAAAAAAAGGTCTAATTATAGCGAGATGAGAGAGAAAAACCTTCCCCGACATAAACAAGATGAAAGAAACTACCTGTCCAGACAACCAACCCCTTCAGGAGAATACTTGAAGCACTCAAAGGACAGAAGAAAGAGCAACCATCCCCAGGCACCTAGAAAGAGAAATAATACAGCCTACGCTTGCAGAAGTAGAAACCTAATCAAAAACCACAAATAGATAATAAGGTAAAAAGAAGCAACACACAAAAACCTTTCAGTCATAACCTAAATATTAATGGACTAAATTTCCCAATCAAAAGACAGACTGGGGATTGGAATTAGGAAACAGAATCCATCGAATTGCTGTCTGCAAGCAGAAAACACATCTTACCTTTGAGGACAGGCACCACCTTAAGTGAAAGTCGGGAAAAAAAATATTTTTCCAAAGCAAAATTGTACCAAAAACAAAGCAGCTGTTGCTATTTTAATATTCGGACAAAATAGACTCAAAGAAAAAAAAATCAGAAGAGACAAAGCAGGCCATTACAGTTTATCAAGGAACAATTCACCAAGAATATTTCCAATTATGACTATATATGCCCCAAACTATGCTGCACCAAACTTTATAAAAGACAATTCTCAGGACAACAGTCACACACTAACCCCAGTACACTCATGTATTGGATTTCAATACCCCACTGATCACTTTGGATAGGCTCAACAAGAAAAAGAAAATAACAGGCCGAGAACATCGAACTTAACGATATGATTACACCAAATGACCACATAAGCAACCTCTACCGAAATATTCCCCACCCAAGCCCGAGGATACACTTTCTACTCCGCACCCCACAGACATTCTCCAAAATAGACCAAAAGCTGGGACACAGAAGAAAGAACTCCACCAAACCAAAAATGAAATTAATTTCATGCATTCTATCAGGGGACACACCGTGCACTAAAGCTCAACATCAACACAACAGTAGGATAAGCCCTACTACCTACAAGAACAAATAGAGGACTAACCGACACACTCTGAATAATGAATGGGTCAAGGACAGGAAAAGAAAGAAATAAAAGCATTCCTGAACTGAATGACAATGGGACCAATACACCACACCACAAAACCTAGGGATACTAAAAAGCAGGTCTAAGTCCTAAGAGGAAGTTATAGCCCTGGGTGCCTACTCAGAAAAACAGAAAGAGCACAAGTTGAATGATCTAACACTACAGTAAAAACACTTGAGAGACAAACAACAGCTAAACTCTAAACCTAACAGACAGGAAAAATAACAAAAATCAGAGCAGAACATCATGAAATAGAAACAAAGCAAACCAATACAAAAAAAAAAAAAAAATCAATGAATCCAAAAGTTGTTCTTTGATGGAGAGCGAAAAACAGGATAGACAGGACCTTCTAGCGCAGTTCAGTTAACCAAAAGAAAGAAGGAACAAAACTCAAATCAATACAATTCCATGATGAAAAGAGCGAAATACTCAGACGAGAGGGCACGTTCATGGTGGTAGGTATGCAGTAATTTGATGAAATTGCTCTTGATTCAGCCTATCGGTAGTGTTAATAACAGCTGCCTTTCTGAGCGTATGGGTCCAAAACAAAAACAACAAACCTACAATAAAAAGGGGGATACAGATACGATATGACCCTTTTTGTCACAAACCTTGCAATTCAACTCTTAAAACTTAATACGGGGAAAAGGGTGTTATGCTTCAAAAAACAGGTCAAAATGTCACCAACCTTAACGGCTGAGAAAGAAGATACAGCTTTGTACAGTGTAGGACTTGTACTAGGAAGTGCCAGCAGAAAGAGTGGCCCATCTCTGCCATTGACAGGAAGAAAAGCCTCAGGTTGCTACAAACATAAAACCCCTCTGTGTGGATCCTATTTGTAACAACTATTATAATGAGTCCTAACAAAACTTACCTTCTAGCTTCTGCAAGGTTTTAATACGAGGACTTTCTTAGCTACCCCTATAGAACAAGGGAAATAGATGATGATGTTCATTCTCTAAACTGTAAAATTGGCGGCAAACTGTTATAGAGGTAATCACTAATAAAACCGGTAAAAACGCCTTCTTTTTAATTTTTCTAAAATTTAGTTATTTCTGTATGTGTATCAATGTACTGTTTGCATGCAGTCTGTGTGCAACATTCGTCCTGTCATGCCGATGGAGAGTCCAGAAGAGGGTCCATCTCCTGGACTGGAGTCTCTCGCTGAATTGGAGTTTCAGACGGTTCTCGGCCACCATGTGGTTGCCTAGGGATTCAAAACCCGAGTCCTCTGTGCAAGAGCGTTGGCTGCTCTTAACGCTAGGCTGCCATCTCATCCAGCCCAAATGCTCTTCTTTAATTGACTAATAGACATAGGAAAACTTGAAACAAGGGCTTATTCTCTATTCAGATCCAAATATAATACTATAGTCCCTTAAGCTCTGCACTTAAGTAAAATATATTAATACAGGGAAGCTCTGATATCAGCAATGGATTATTCTACCAAGAGGGCGACGTTGGCTAAGGGATCCAAGACCCCCAAAAGGTAAAGGCCTCTTGCCTGTAAAATGGAATATCTGCAAGAAGAAAGGTGATAATGTACCTGCCTGTCGAAGACCTTGTTATAACATGGGAAAGATGCATTGAGACCACACTTGCAATTTACCAGTTGGTCTCTGGATTACCAGAGAGTGTTACCAAAGGACACTAAACCAAAGAAAGGCAAATATAGGTCTCCTTGTAAGCAAGACTCCTCCGTCAGCACACCAGCTACACCCTCACCTGCCTTGAAATACTGTGTAGCAGTGGGAGCCATATGTCCCGAAATCCAAATCTAATTGGCTATTAGCTCTCTCCTTGGAGGAATAACCCATGGCTGATGCCAAAGCTTACATTCTCTAGTGTGTTAGGGATCGACTTCATCAGCCACTGTAAGACCTTGTCATATTTTTACAGAAAAAAAAAGTAATTCATGGATTAACATTACCATCCAAACATCTGTGTCTCTATCAAAGTAAAGTAACTCCAATAGCCATTATACGTCAAATACCTATTATATCAAAAATTGCTTGTGCTTTCATAGTAGGTTTGAAAGGTTATTCCTGGACAAACAACTGTCAGCCCATGAAAGGAGACAACAGCCGAATTGACCAGAGTCCAATACAACAAGGCTCCAGAGAAAGTAGACGTTTTGCTTCCTGTTTCTACTTGTGCCCCTTTTCTAAGCTAGGGAAAAATCTGCAGAAGAGGGTTGGTGTGATAGAATATAAGGGCTGCAAAGATTGGGGTGAATTGTGAAAACACAGCAATATACTCTGAATCACTCATCTGATCAACTCGATTGAACAAACAAAGCCTCCCCAGGGTGGATGGTTGGACCCATGGGTTGTGTGGGTTTGGGCATGATTCTTGCCAATTGGTTTTACATGGAAGGATGCTTGTATCATAAACAATTTTTATAAATTATTGTTAAAAAATGAAAAAAAAATGGAGTACGCCATAACGCGGCCAGGCCAGGTACACCCGCTCTGGGGGGGGTCTGGCGGGGGGAAGATGGGAGAGTGTATCGATGTGCTGAACAGGTCTACGCTGCCCCGGACCAGAGGGAATGGACTGCGCTCGGGTGAAGCAGGGTCGCGTTTCCCTCTGCTTCTGGTCCCTGCTGGGACTTGTTGGCGGGAACCTGGGTCGCAGGGGAGACGCGATTACGCGCCAGGCCAGGTACACAGCTCTAGGCGGGTCTGGCGGGGGGGAGGAAGCTGGGAGAGGGTCTCGCTGTGAACCCGTTCTACGGGGTCCCGGCCCAGACTGGGCCCGGGGGCGGGCTAGGTCAGGCACACACCCCCCCCCCGCGCGCCAAGTGATTTGCTAAGAATCCAAGTGGTCTTCCTTTTGGCTAAACCTTCAGAACAGAAAGAGAAGACAACTTAGGCTTCCAAATCCAATATATACACAAAATGAAAACCTGAAACCTAGCAAAGTCAATTACCACCATAAAAAGAAAAAAAAACAAAAGCATCGGAAGGAGGCAAGCAAAAACCATCCTAATATAGTTGTGAAACGTTGTTTGTGACTTGAACCACAAAAGGGAACTCCATATGCCAGGGCCACGACATAGGGACAACATGGGAAAGGCACAGGATACTCCCCACACCAGGCCCTACAACCTGGAGGAGATCGCCACAATGGGATCCCCTTGGAGGAGACCAAGGAACAGACCTTACAGAATAATTACAGACATAGCCAGAGGACAATTAAAGAAAATAAGACGGAGATCATGGACAAAATAAGAAGAGGGAGAGAATGAAAAAAAAACTCCAAAAAGGACTAGCTGGTACAAGACAAAAACTTTGGAAAGAACTAAAGGACCAGAATGACAAACTCCAGAAAAGAACTACGGGAGAAAAAAACAACCTCCGAAAGGAAGTAGAAACACTGAACCAGAAGCCAACCAAAGAAGACAGGAGCACCAAGAAGAGAATTGAGAAGCTCAAAAAGGAAAAGATTGAGCCGCTCGCTCAAAAAAGGAAATGGACGCGCGGTATTAAAGAAAAACAAGAGGGAGGATGAAACAAAAAGGAATTAGAAACAACTCAGTCAATCAAGAGAAGAAAAGGAAAAAAAAGCCTCAGAAGGAGAATAGAGAAGCAGAAAATAGATTATCATATCTGGAAGATAACACCGAGCAATTAAAAAGCTCTCAAGTAAAGATTATGCAAAATTTAAAAAATACCAAATAGTGGAAACAACCAGGGACCATATGGGGGACACTATGAAAGACCAAAACTCCACATCATAGAATCGAGGAAGGAGAAGTATCTTAAGAGAATAGTATTGATCAGATCTTCAAACAGAATAATAAATGAAAATTTCCCAAAATAACTAGACAAGCCCCAACAAATTACACCGAAGACATAGGACCCCACAATAGACAAGATCAGAAAGCAAACACCCCACGGCCATCTCATAGTTATTAAATGTAGATGCCCCAACAACAAAGACAAAATTCTGGGGGCCACAAAAGAAAAACAAGCAACATACAAAGGGAAACCCATCAGGATTACAACTGACTTCTCGCCTCAAACCATGCAAGCAAGAAGAACATGGAGCAACGCATTTCTGTGTGAAGGGACTATGATGCCAACCCAGAATACTTTACCCAAGCAAACCTGTCGACTAGACTTGAAGAGAAGGAAAATATTTCATGACAAAAACAAGATGATGGAATACATGTCTGGAAAACCATACTCTTCATAAATACTTGAAAGCAATTCAAAGGGCAGACGAGAGGAGCAACAACATCCTCAAACACCTAGGAACAGAAACTAACAAAAACATAACCATAGGAGCTAAATCAAAGGCTAGAAGTCCCAATGGATAATAAAGTGAAAGGAAGCAACATCCATCTTTCACAATTATAACCTGAAATATTAAAGGGCACAAACTCCCAATAAAAAGGCATAGACGGGGAGAATGGATTAGTAAACCAAACCCATCTATATTGTGGCTACAAGGAAACCATCTCAATTTAAGGATAGGCACCAACTTCAGGTGAAGGGTTGGAAGAAAACATTCCAACGCCAACGTGGCTCCAAAAAGGAAAGCGGGTGGCTTATTCTAATATAAGACAAATAGACTTCAAAGCAAAAGAAATCACCCAAGAGACAAACAGGGCCCTTACATCCTTATTAACGGCAACAATTGACGCTGTGAAAGATTTCACAATCATAACATATATGCACCAAACACAAGTGCACCAAACTTTATAAAGACAATTCTTTGGAATCTCAAGGCACAGATTACCCCGCACACTACTACTAGGGGACTTCAATAACCCCCTTACGTCCTCTGACAGATCAAAACAGGACAACAGGAAAACAGAGAGACACCTGAACTAAATTGACACACGACACCCAATGGACCTCCAACATTACCGCTATTCCCCCCACCAACCGGAGAATACACCTTTCTACTCAGCACCTCATGGACCATTCTCCAAAATAGACATACTATGGGGACAAGGGAAAAACTAACAAATATAAAAAAGGTTGAAATATCTCATGCATTTCATGACCACAGTGCAATAAAACCCGATATCAACACCAGAATAAACCCTACCACCTACAGGAACACATGGAGACTAAACAACACTCTCCGAATAATGAGTGGGGTCAAGGAAGAAATAAAAAAAGAAATAACAAACATTCCTGGACTGAATTGACAATGATTTAAACACAAACAGCAACAACTCTATTGGGCCACTCTTTAAAGCATCCTACGAGGAGTTTATTGCTCTAAGTGCCCACATTAAAAAAAAAAACAGAAGAAAGAGAAAAAAAAAAAAAAAAAAAAAAAAATAAAAATACTTGAGAGACAACAACCCCCAATGAACCCTTCCTAAGACGGAGCAGAGCAGACCAAAAGAAATAACAAAAATCCGACAGAGATCAATGAAAAAATAGAAACAAACGAAAACCATACAAAAAATCAATGAATCCCAAAAGTTGGGGTTCTTTGAGAGATAAAACAAGATTAGACAGACCTCTAGCCCAGTTTAACCAAAAGAAAGCGGGAACAACTCCAAATCAATTAGAATCTGTGATTGAAAAGAGGAAATATCACACCAGACAATGAAAGATCCAGAAAATCATACGTGAATACTCAAAAAACTTAATTCTACTCAGTTTGCAAAAACCTAGACAGAAAGAAAATGAATGATTAATGGGAAATTGAACTCCTGGGAATCACAAAGCTCAACCAAAAAGAAATCAACAGCCAAAACAGACCAATAATACAGGAAGAAATTCAAGATTGTCATACGTAGCCTCCCCTCCCAACCAAAAAATGCCCAGGCCCGGGAGGTTCACAGCAGAATTCTATAAAATTTTTTCCTAAAGATCTTACAACCATTACTACTTAAATTGTTAGAAGGATACAATGAGGGGAATTCTCCCCAAATTCCTTCTATGAAGCCAGCATAGTTCTACCAATATCCAGAAGGAAAGTACAACCAAAAAGGAGAACAATATAGACCTATCTCCCTAATGAAAACACAGATGCCAAAATTCTATTCTAAACAGGATTCTGGCCAATCACATTACAGACTCACATCAAGAAAATCATCCACCATGACCAGTTGGATCATACCAGACATGCAGGGCTGTCAACATACGAAAATCAATAAACCTATCAAACATATCAATGGACTGAAGGACAAAAACCACCCATCATCTCAATAGATTCGGAGAAAGCCTCTTTTTGACAAGATTCAGCACCCTTTCATGTTTAAAGTCATGGATGGAATTGGTCTGGAGGGATCATTCTTCAATTTCTCCTCATGTAATCCAAAGCCAAAAGAAAAAAACCCACAGCCAATAATATCATCCTAAATGGGAAATTGACAGAAGCATCCCCTTAAAGGTTAGGAACTCGGCAAGGGCCCCTGTCACCACTCCTCTTCAATATAGTGCTAGAAACCCTAGCTAGTGCAATAAGGCAAAACAGGAAATTAAAGGAGTTCTAATTGGAAAAGAGGAAGTCAAGCTATCCCTTTTTGTGATGATATGATTGTCTACCTAAGGGATGCTAAGAACTCCACAGAAAAAACTCCTAGAAACGATAAGAGCTTTGATTAAAGTCGGCAGGATACAAACTAAACCTAGAAAAATCAGTAGCCTTTCTGTACACAACAAAACAAGCAAATTTGAAGACGGACTACCAAGGAGATCCGTCCCACTCACAATAGAGGACAACGCAAAAACACAAAAAATAGCTAGGAACAAACTAACCAAAGACACCAAGGATCTCTACAACAACAAATTTTAAAACCCTGAAAAAGAATTGAGGGAAGACATCAGTAATTAAATATTTAAATATAATAAAATAAAACAAAAATAAATATAGTAAAAAGTCCATTATACCCAAACTATCTTGTACGGATTTAATGCGATCCCAATCCGAATCCCCAAGATTCTTCAAAGGCCTGGAAAAAAAAAATCCTAATTTCATTTGGAAAAACAAAAGACCCGAATAGCCCAAGCAACCCTTGGTGAAAAAGAGCAATACAGGCGGGTATTTCTCTACCAGACATCAACTATACTATTACAAGGGCCTATAGTTATAAAGACAGCTTGGTATTGGAACAAAACAGACCAGTTGACCAATGGAAACATAAAACTGAGATCCAAACCTGAGCTCATACAATTTCAGCCACTCCTATTTGCCCATGGGGGCACGAACCGACCACAATGGAAGAAAGACAGCCATCTTCAGCAAGTGGTGCTGGCACAACTGGATCCCCAGTTGTAGAAGAATGAAATTAAATCCTACCTCTCACCTTGTACAAAGGTCAACTCCAGATAGATGGACCAAAGACTCCAACGTGAACCCCAAAATTTGGAGGTGATAGAAGGAAGCTTGGCAGCAGACTACCAGACATAGGTTGTAGGAAACGACTTCCTAAATCCGACAGCAGTTGCACAAGAAATAAGATCGACATTGACAAATGGGACCTCAAAACTCAAAAGCTTCTGTACATCCAACGGTAAGCAATAAGGAAGTGAGGAGAAAACCCACCAGAGTGGAGGAAAAACCTTCACAGCAGATAATCTGACAAAGCATTAATTCCCAGATTATACCAAGCTATCAAAAAACAAATGAAGAAAAGAAACAAATGAATCATTCAAAAGATTGAACAAAGATCCGACAAACGACTTCACAGAGAGGAGTTAGAGATGGTCCGAGAACTATTAAGAAGTGTTCCACATCTCTGATAATTAAGGAAATGCAATTTAAAACCACTCTGAGATACACCTTACTCCACTTTACGGGATCTGGCTAGGATGGAGAAAACAAATTATACCAATTGCTGGAGAGGTGTGGGGAAAGGGGTACCACTTATTCCAATTGTGGTGGGAATTACACTTGTACAGTCACTATGGAAAATAGTGTGGTGAACCCTTAGAATACTCAAACTGAGCCTTCCATTTGCCCAGTCATACCATCCTGGGTATATACCACATAGACACCCCAACTTACTGGAGAGCTACATGCACAGCTATGTTTATTGCAGTCTGGTCACAATAGCAAAAGCTGGAATCCAGCCCAGGTGCCCTTCAACGACGAGTGGATAGAGAAAATGTGGTTAACATTGTATAAATGGAATACTATGGTAAAGAGGGACAACATGAAATTTGCAGGTGGTAAATGTATGGAGCTGGAAGACATTATGTTCAGTGAAAGTGTGTAAACCACAGTACCAGAAAAACAACGACAAATGGTGTCCCTCATTATGTGGATGCTAGTACCAACCACACAGATATAAATATTTCTAATGGAGGGGGATGCATAGTAAAACGGAACAACAGAAAGACTTGCATCAGAAAATGGACTGATATGGTGAATTGGAAAGGGGGTATGGGGGGGAGAGGGACACGGGGTCTATATTCTATTAATCTAGGACATTTAATTGACGTAAGCTCAGCAAGTACCCAGTTTCGCCAAACACTGTCTACAGGACACATATTGTTTTAGGACTTAGTAAACTTAAAAGTACACCTGTGTATATTAACACACAACACCCCATTGGTTTTACCGAACTGATAAAAATGGTAATGCATCTGAATTAAAATGGCGATATAATTCGCTGTTGCCCACATTGGCTTTACATAAAAACTGTAGAGCAAAAATTTTGTATTTGCACATACAAATGTTCTCTATAATTTCTCTGTTGGTACAGTATCACTTGTAGCATCTCTTTAAGATGATTTAAACAAAAAATCAAGTTTGCTTCCCAAGTTAATCATATATATCACCCAAAACAACAGGGTGCAATTTGATGAAATATGTGCCTTTACTCCACCCTATAGTCATGTATAATACAAACTGTCTTCTGGAGACTCATACGCTAAAAAAAACAGGGGGGGGAAGGATAAAGAAAGACATGAAACCCTTTCGTTAAACCCCTGCAATTCAAATCTTAAAAACTAACATGGAAAAGATTTGTTTGTTTTTGTCCAACAGGCACAAAAAAACGCACCAACTTAATGGGCTGAGAAAGAAAAGATACGACTTTCCATCATGTAGGTTGTACCAAAAAGTGGCACCGTACCGGCTGACCCGTTCCTGACATTCAAAGGGAAGAAAGCCTCAGATTGCCATTTACACATCGAACCCCTTCTTTGGATCCTACATGTAACAACAATTTATAATGAGTCCTAATGAAACTACCTTCTAGGTGCCAAAAAGGTTCTGATATGAGAGACTTCCTTGCCTCCCCACCATAGAACACGGAGAAATATAATGATGATGAAGTCGTCCTCCAACTGTAATTGAGGGACAAATATGTAGAGGTAACTTCTTATAAAACCAGTAAAAACTGCTTTCTTTAATGACTACTAGACATGGGAACAGTGGAAGGCTACTTCTGTCGGCAACCCAAATATACTACTAAAGTCCTAGGGCTATACACTCAAGCAAAATATATTAATACAGGAGTCTCTGACAACATCAGCAATGATTGTTCTACCAGGTGGCTGTTGGCCAGGGGTCCAAGGCCCACAAAAGGTAAGGGCTCATTGCCTCTAGGTTGGGATACCTAAAGGAGGAGAGGCAATAAGACCCTGCTGCTGCTGAAGAACCTCTGACTTTAAATGGGAAGGATGTGTATTTGAGCCCACAACATGCAAGTGTACAGATGGGCCTCTGGAATGCCCGCGAGTGTTACCAAAGGCCACTAAACCAAATAGCAAATTCTGGGTCTCCCTTGAGTCTATAGCACGACTTCTATGTCAGCACCAGCTACACCTACCTGCTTGGAAATTACTGTGCAGCCAGAGGCAGCCATGTGCCTTTTATATCCCAAATCTAATGGGCTATTGGCTCTCTCTTGGAGAACTTAAACCAGGCTGACGCCACAAGCTTAAATCCTCTAAAGGTTAGGAGATGTTATAACCCACCGTAAGACCCTGTCATATTTAACAGGGGGAGGAAATTGTAATTCATGGATTAACAATCCAAACATTTTCTATGCTAAAGTACCTACCATAAAACATTAGTGCTGCTTAAATACCAAATTATCTAATTGCTTGTTCTTCATTAGTAGGATCGAATTTTATTCCTGGACAGACTGTCCGCCCATGAAAGGAACCAGCCAGAATTGACCAGCGTTCCAAGTCAACAGCTCCAGAGCGAGTGGACTGTTTTTTCCTCTCATCCAAATTTGCCCCCTTTTCTAAGCCTGGGAACAAACATGCGCGAGGGGGGCGTGGTGTATAGTAGATGTAAGGGCTGCGATTTGGGTGGGTGAATGGTGAAACTTACAGCAATGAGTCTGGACACTCATTTGATCATCAACTTGGTTGAACAAACAACTTGTCACCCCACTGGATGGTGGGGCTGTAGGTGTGTTTGGGCACAACAGCCTGCAGATAGGTTTTCATGAAGGATGCTTGTATTAAAAAAAAAAAAAAAAAAAAAAAAAAAATAAAGAAAAAACAAACCTCAGAGAAAGATGCAGACAATTATGGCAGAATGCATGATCGGGATGGGTAGGGGTGGAGTAGGGGAAAGGGAGGGGAAAAATAAGCCTGCACTCTGAATTGCAAAAATGTATGAAATGTACAAAGCATTCAATAAAAAACTAATTTAAAAAAAAATGAAACAAAAACATTCATTATTAAAATATAAAAGGAAAACGTGAATATCACAAAACACGACAAGTTTAAAAAAATCCAGAGAAATCTATTAGGCGGAATACTTCAAACAACCTATACTCTACCAAGTTTGAAAAACCTAAGAGAATGGAAGTGATACATTCGTAAATTCTGGATCACAAAGCTCAACCGAGAAGAGATGCACAGCTTAAACAGACCTATAAAAAATAAGGAAATTGAAAAAAAAAAAAAAAAAAAAAAAAAAAAAACTCCCAACTAAATAAAGCCCAGGCCCAGACGGTTTCAGGCCAGAATAGGAATTCATGAACAACATTCAAAAAGACCTACCAACCATATCTACTGAAGTAAGTGTTTAGAAGGGATAAGGATACAAGCATGGGGAATTCTCCCCAAATTCCTTCTATGAAGCCAGCATCCACTCTAATACCAAAACCAAAAAAAGAGAAAAAAAAAAAAAAAAAAAAAAAAATTATAGACCCATATCCCTAATCAACACAGTCGCCCAAATTTCTAAACAGGATTCTGGTAAATTGCATATAGCCCACATCAAGAAAGACTCATCCACTCATGACCCAAGTTGGATTCATTACCAGAGATGCAGGGATAGATCAACATTTTAATTTATTGGAATATTATTGATAAAAATCAATAAACAGCCAGGCGTGGTGATGCACGCCTTAATCCTCGCACATGGGAGGCAGAGAGGCAGGCGGATTCTTTTTGTGAGTTCAAGGGCCAGCCTGGTCCTACAGGAGTGAGTTCAGGACCGTTGGAGTACAGGGAGACCTGCCTCAACAAAGACAAAAAAAACAACAAACAAAATCACCAAACACATAAATGGAATGAAAGAAAAAAAAAAAACACACCAATCATCTCAATTGATGCTGAAAATGAAAATGATTGAAAAAGGCTTTTGACAAATCCAGCATCCCTTCCTGCTTAAATCCTAGAAGGAATTGGATTTGGAGGGATCTTCCTCAATGTAATCAAAGCCTTTTACAGGAACCACACACAGCAAATATCATCCAAAATGGGGGAATGACAGAAGCATTCACGGTAAGGTTGGAACTCAGCCAGGCTGCCCCCTGTAACCACTCCTTCAATATAGTGCTTGAACACTTGCTGAGCAATAAGGCAAGAAAAGGACATTAAAGGCAGTCATAATTGGAAAAGATGAAGTCAACCTATCCCTATTTGTGATGATATGATTGTTACTTATAGGGATGCTAAAAACTCCAACCAGAAAACTCCTAAAAACGATTAAACAGCTTCAAAAAGTTGGCAGGATACAAATTTAACCTAAAAATTCAATGGCCTTTCCTTACACCACTCGAACATCGATGCCAACTTCGAGAACGAATTCAAAAGAGGACCTTCCCACTCACATCCTTCCCCTTCCCCTTCTTTTCTTTCTCGCCCTTCTCTTTCTCCTTTTTCCCCTTTTTCCCCCTCCCTTTTCCTCTTTTCTTTTTTTTCTCTTCCTCTCTTTCTCCCTTCTTTCCCTCTTCCTCTTCTCTCCCCTCTCCTCTTTCCCCTTTTCTCCCTCTTTCCCTCTTCTCCTCTTTCCTTTATTCCCCTCCTTTGCCACCCTCCCGAATAATCTTCCTCTTCGGGTACCTTGTCCTCAATGGTTTTGTATGCAAAATGGAGTCTGGCCAAATACTGAATAAGTAAATAAATGATGAACCAAGTCGAGAAGGCCCAATAGTAGGGAGATCCTCAGAACTCAACTTGTGCTTGATTGAACAAATAGACTCATCTGATTGGCTCATCTGACTAGTGGTCCCTGATTGGTTCTTCCTGTAATTTCTTGCATGATGAGTAGCTTTAAGGCCCACTTGTGGCTTCATTCTGGCTGCCCCTAGGGAGGCAGGGCCGGTGATCACAGTCCTGGAGCCGCTGGGCTCCTTCTTCCGCAGAGGCCATGGGGATTGTGGTGAGAGACTGATCTCCAGGCTCCCGTCCTTCCAGAATTTCTTTCTGTTCCTACCGCAGTGATCCCTGGGGCACAGCATACTGTCCATATAATGGAGGTGATTTGTGTCATCTTTGACCTCTGAGGGGCCCAGAACAAGAGCTTGGATAGATGCCCACACAGCATCTGCTGAAAAATATAAAGTTATAAATCAGTCTATCAAACTATGGTGTAAAACCATGTCCTCTTCTTATATCCTCACAACTCCATAACAGATGGAGAAGCCAGGTTTGATTTTTAAATTATGAGACCCCAAGAGTTCTCTCCTGGGAAGTGGAAGCTCAAAGAAAAATGTCCTTAGCCTGGACTTCCAGCTTCTCCTTGTGGTCCTGGATCCAAGTAGCACCACAGAGACCCTCACACATGTGGAAACATGTCCACCATCGGTTACAGTCACCTCCAACAGCTGACTCTGCACCACCATCTGGCTAGGTGCTCATCCTTTGTCAAGATGCCTCAGGGAGCTGGGTCATTTGGACAGAGTACTCTGGGCTCCCAGGCAATTAAACTGAAGTCAGGGAGAGGAGAAGGAGAAGGTTCTCGATGGTCATTGGCCATTAAGAATCCATGTCCCATGGAGAAAGGAATGCAAGATGGGGGTCCCCCTGGTGCAAGCTCAGGACAGGTTCTGTTTGGTTTAGATCCGAGGGTGCTGTGAAACACATTCCCTCTACTTGCTGGGTCTTCGGCTTGGTTCTGCTGTGGGAAGAATCTAAGAGGCCACAACATGTAGACTTCAGCGAGGAGAATTCTGACCCAAGTCAAGGCCCTGGAGAAAGACCAAGCCAGACCAGAGCTGAGCCACGATTCAGTCAGCAGATAGGGGCCTGGCTTCAAGAGAATGACACTCAAAAGAGGCTCCCAGCTACCTAGACAGGCATGGGAGGGAGGGTTCTGCTGGTTGCCAGGCAGCCCTGCATTCCTACCAAGAGCATCACAGCTTGAAGAGGAAGCTGTGTGCACCAGTTAGAAGCACACACTTACAGATACCATCAAACAATTCAACCCGCTCTGAAATTGTGGTGTGCTGGCCCCTGCTCGGTGCTATTTTATGTTGTGACTTTGCCTAGTTTTAAGAACCACAGCTTCCTAGAAATGTATGAACTTTATAGATTCACTATCCTCTATAGATCTTTCTTGAGACAAAGCAATGAAAAGATACTGCCACATAGGGAAAGAAAGGAAGGAAGGAAGGAAGGAAGGAAGGAAAGAAGGAAGGAAGGAAGGAAAGCAGGAAGCAGGAAGGCAGAAAGGAAGGAAGGAAGGAAGGAAGGAAGGAAGGAAGGAAGGAAATAGGCTAGGCAGAAACTGCTTGGTATATGCATCCTGAGTTTACTGAGGGCAAAGCGGGGAAGTCAAATAGCCCGAATTGTTCATAGTGGCAGACAGGAACACAACATATCTGTTCTACTTCCTAAGTGGAAAAGACAACCGTGACAATGTCCTGTGAATCTGGAGTGAATTGTCACTTTCACGGGCACAGAGATTCTACCTCTGTAGAAGTTTCAACTAGATATACTCTGCAGGATTCCTGAAGGGACACCCAGATCAAACGGTAGTTGTAAGAATAACCACTCTTCTTGTGGTCCCAGAGCCTCACCGTGGGGAAGGTTCCTGGAGACTCTTGGCGTGGGGTGCTGCCTCCTGTGACAGAGCATGACTTCTGTGCCCTGACTTGTACCAGAGCCTAGCTGCAAGGATGATTGCCTGAGTTCTCACGGCCACTCACACAGAGAAGTTACTATTAGCCTCATTCTACAGATGAAGAAATTGAAGTCCAGAGATGTGCAAGGGCTTTTTGGGGTCCCATAAGCTGCAGAGGAGCAGAACATAATGTCAGATATGGCTGTGAAGGCTCTCTCTCTCTCTCTCTCTCTCTCTCTCTCTCTCTCTCTCTCTTCTCTCTCATAATCCAAGGTGGCCTGGAATTCACTACATAGCCGAGGATGAACTTGAACTTCTCTTGCTTCTATCTCCTGAGTCCTGGGATTACAGGTGGGCCGTCCTGCCCTGTATGTGTGGTGTTGGGGACTGAACCCAGTCTACCCACTGACCCCCATGCTCACTTCAAGATGATATGCTTCAAAAATTTTATTTATTTTTTATTTGTTGCCCACAAAGGTCAAAAGAGGGCATCAGATCCCCTGGAACTGAAGTTAAGGACAGTTGTTAGCCTCCATGTGAGTTCTGGGAACTGAACCTAGTTCCTCTGCAAGAGCAACCAGTGCCCTTAACCACTGAGCCATCTCTCTAGCCCCCTAATATGCTTTTAAACTACTCTATAGCACCAGGGACGTGCTATAGAGTAGTTCCTTGGTGGCTCTTAATTCCAGAAGCCTCCAGGCCTTCATAGTCCTAGTTCACCACTTGAGGAATTACTGACTCTATATATGATGCTTTGGACAATTTGAGAAAACAGAGAAATATAATGATGTTGGCTGCTTGCTCCTAGCATTGCTGGGCAGAGCAATAAAGGAAAAGAATGAGCTCAGGGAGTCCATTTCCCAGCCCCACATGTGCATAACAACCTGCTTGGCAGTGTGCCCTGCAGGGGACTCTCGCCTCCTGTAGCAACAGGGCTGAACCTGCCCCAAACCAACACAAAGCCCTCTCATGCCCTTGCTGCCTTTCAACACAAATTGAATTTTCAGCCTTGAAGGCTCTTACATTTAAAGTGGGGGCTCTGATGGAAAGAGAGTGGGATCCCTTAAGTTGGGATAAAGACTTGTCTCGAGATGATGCTGGGCACATTGTATTCTGTCAGAGGACATGGCAGCCCCACCCTCAGAGGCATCATCACCCAGCTTCCCGATGTGGACTAGACCTTTTGAGATGAAGTTCCAACAAGATAAAGCTGATGCCCTCAAGGTCCACCCTTCCCCCATCTTTGCCTCTAAGCTCATAACCAGACTCAAGGCTCAGCAGGCCCCCAGAGGTGAGTGACACAGTGGGACCCAGAGGAAGTGCGCTGCAGGCCTAAGGAACTTGTTGAATTTTCTAATTCATACAAGCAGAGGTCTGGAAAATGTGTAGGGAATGGATTTTAAGAGTGTAGGATAATGGTGTAAGGAACATAAACTCAGATGAGGCTGGATTTATTGACCTGGGCCCATAAACCAGAGATTCTGGGTTTAATGTTGCAGTTCATGGAGTTAAAAATGGCACTAACCATTTATTTGACTGGTTGGCTGAAATATGGTTGGAGAGATTGTCCCCTGTGAATGAGCTTGGAGATGCCTGATGCTCCAAGGTTTACTGTTGTTGAAGGCATTCAAAGACTCTGGAGGACTGAATAGTGGAAGGGATTCACTAAGTAAGAACTACTCCATAGAGAAGGATCCAGAAGATATGCTGTGACAGTTAACATTCATTGTCAACTTGATAGGGTCTAGACTCTCCTGAGAGACTGGCCTTTGGGTAAACCCATGGGAGGTTAGCTTGATGGCGTTGACTGAGTGGGGACCACCCACCCACTGCAGGGGGCACCATTCCCTAGACAGAGATCTTGGAGTGTATGAATGGCATGCATTAATCACTCTCTGCTTCCTGTCTGTGGATGCAGAGTGACCTGCTACTTCAAGCTCCCAGAGCCTTGACTTCTCTACCATGATGGCCTGACTTTGAACCTGAGCTGATCCAAACCATTTTCCTCTTATGTTGCTTTTGTTGGGATAACTTGTCACAGACACAGAGAAACTAAGACCCATGCCATCACCAGAACTTTAGGAGACAGAGTTGTGAGGGAGCTCCAGCCAGTTGCAGGCCTGTCATTGCTCCTCTCTTGAGGCCAGTCCCTAAGGTGAGAGTTATCACTGAACTGGAAAAAAGCAGTGGGTCTCGTTAGACCCCAGAGTGGGAGGGGCCAAGAGCTAGAGCCTAACTGTCAAAGCAAAGGGGAGTGTGCTTGCTGTAATGGCATGCAGAGCAAAGCAATGTACAGGGTGGTCAGGCTCAGGAAGACCCATGGAGTTTCCAGAAGAGACAGATGAGAAGCGCACTGACTCTTCACTCCGGTAGTGTGAGCAGAGGATTCCCACGGCAGCAGATTGAAAAGCTACCTTGAATCAGGACAAAAGAGCCTCAACCCACTCCCACACTGAGCTACTCTATGGACTAGAACCTGGTGAATAAAGGGACAGCCACACTTCCTTACAGAAGTACCCCTGCTACCATACCAACACATTACATGGTTAATCTTTCTCCTTACTGCCCTAAAGGGACCTATAGCCATTTATAAGGATGCCTGTACATTGGGGTAAAGGAAAAAAAATCAGATCTTTCCCTTTGGAGGGAGTTCTGGACACTGGCTCTGAATTGATGATGAATTTGGGTGAATTTTAGCTAAGATCCAACTCCTGTGGGTCCCTAAACTCACCTTGCAGTCATTTTTCCAGTCTCTGAACACAGAGCTGGGATAGGTCCACTTGGCACTCAGCAGACTCCCACACTGACTCCCTGGCCTATAAGCCAGGGTTATGATTATGGGAAAGGGCCAAGTCTTAGAGCTGACAGATTTGGTTTCAGCTACACCATGACCACAGTCAAGACAGCGAATATAATCACTTTCTCTGGCCTCTTGATGGTCCATCCCTCACTCTGCCTCCCATCCACCCAGGAAGCCATTCAGTTGCCTGGTGCTATTGTAGACAAATTCCATCTAAATGAATTCATCATCAAATGCCTTGGAGTGCCTTTAGAGATTAGTGTCACTGTCTAGACCCAAAAGACCCAGGGCTGCTGGCTCTCACTGTACCCCCACAACTCTCCTATTGGCTGGAACAAAAGACCAATAGGCCTTGGAGAATGATGGATGATTGTTGTGAGCTTAAGGAGTGCAGCAGTGCAGCTGTTGCTCCAGGTGTGGCTGCATTGCTTGTGTAGATGAACGCACATCCTGGTACCTGGTATAAAGGTATTGATCTGACAAGTGCTTTTTTCCTCCATCCTACCCATAATGCTCTGTGGAAACAGTCTGCTTTCATTTGGGGCCAGCAATAGTGCATGTTCTGTCTGACCTCAAGTACCTCTAATACTAGGTCATAACTTAGTTTGCAGGGATCTTGAGTCCCTATCTTTTCCACAGAAACATCACACTGGTCCATTAGATTGATGACATCATGCTGAGTAGACCAAATGAACAGGAGGCAGCCACCATTTCAGACTTGTTGGAAAAACACATATGCATTAAAGGATGGGAGATAAATCCAACCAAAATTCCAGAGCCTTCTACTTTAGTAGTTTAGTAATGCAGAGACAGTCAGTCCTTCTAGGGAGAGGGGAAATTGCTGCACCTGGCCCCTCCCACCATCAGAAAGAAGCGCAAAGCTTACTGGGAAGTGGGAAGTTAACAGAGGCACAGAGCTCTACAAAATCCAACAGAACAGCTCAGGGATGACAGGAGGTCACACACACAGGGTCACAGTTGCCTGAAATTGAGGTGAGGGAGGATGGGGGGGCTGAATGAATAAAACAGTTATGTTGGCTGAGAGTAGTCACTCCTCTCCTTGCTATGACAAAATATCTGATCAAAGAACAACTTAAGGGATGGATGAAGAGTTTATTTTGCCTCAGGATTTGAGGGCATGGAGTCCATCATGGAAGGAAAAGCACTTGGAGCAGCTGACCACATGGCATCTGCAGTCAGAAAAGAATGCAGAGGGAGATGAATTCTAGTGTTCAGCTCTCCTGGGCCCCAGCCCAGGCAATGGTGCCACACACATTAAGAGGTCTTCCTACCTCAGTTAAACCTCTCTGGCAACACTCTCATGGGCACACCCAGAGATGTGCCTTCTAGATGATTTCCAAGCTCAAGTTGACAGTGAAAATGGACCATCACACTGACCTGTGATGGCTTTCCAGAAACTACTCCCATTTAAAGTGCACAGGGTGACAAGTTTTTGAAAAGACAATTATATTTAGATGCAATATATATGCACTAAACTGCATATGTAAAAGGCATATGATGGGGGCCTGGAGAGATGGCTCAGCAGTTAAGAGCATTTGCTACTCTTGCCAAGGACCTGGGTTCAATTCCCAGCAGCCACATGTTGGATCACTGCACCCAACTGGCTGTAATTACAGTTCCAGGGGACCCAACAAACTCTTCTGGCCTCTGTGGGCACCAGCCACACATGTGGTGTACATACATGCAGGCAAAACACTCACACACATAAAATAAAAAGTTTAAAATAATTTTTTAACATGTGACAAGTTAAGTCCACTAAGATTTATTTTTGTTTGTTGTGTGTGTGTGTGTGTGTGACTGTTTGTGGGTGTCCATGGAGGCCAGAAAAGTGCATCAGATCTGTAACTAGGTTCTCAGCTGCCTCTCCTGGGTGCTGGGAACTGAACTTGAGTCCTCGAGAAGAGCAGCCAGTGTTCTTAACCACTGAGCAATCTCTCCTGCCCAAGTTTCAACAGATTTGGCTTCAGTGACACCACCACCACAGTCAGGACAGTGACTGTGATCACAGTGACTATGACAGTGACTGTGATCACAGTGACTATGACAGTGACTGTGATCACAGTGACTATGACAGTGACTATGACTACTTCCCCCTACCTCTTGGTAGCCCATCCCTCACGCTGCCTCATATCCACCTGAGAAGCCATTAATCCGCCTAGTGCTGCTGTAGACAAATTACATCCAAATGAACTCATCACATATCCTCTTTTCATCTGTGTTCTGCAATATGCATAATTATTATACAACTTGTCTGTAGTGTGTATCCATAGTTCATCATTCTTACCCTCAAACTGCTAAATTTTTTATAAAATAAACTTTTAATTGCAGAGTGGTATAGTAGTTTTTATCATGATATCAAACTAATTTAAAAATAACTAACCTATAAAGTTAACGGGTTTATTTCATCTCGTGCTTTTAGAGGTTCAAGGTCAGGAAGGTGTAGACCACTGCGTTTAGGCTTCGGATGAGGGTGTTGCTAGTAAGGGTGCCAGTTGAGATGGCAAATGCATAAGGGACCAAGCTTCTTGTCTCGTGGGCAGGAAGCAAAAGAGAAAGAGGAAAGGATCCTAGAATCCCTCTGTGGGTATGACCCATGACATAGGACTCCCCTAAATTAGGCCCTACTTCTTAAAGATGCCCCACTTTTCCAAAGCTCAGCCAAGCTTTCAATATTCAGGCCTCTGGAAACACTCAGCCTCCTTATTATACCCAACAATTTCCAGGTTAAAGAAGCAAGAACAGTACAGGACACTGCCATATGCTCTCCTCAGTTCCCTGAGGTATAATTTGTATATTATAATCTGCCCCTTTGAGGCTTGGCTTGTGCATGGTTTCTGGGGATCTGAACTCAGGTCCCAGGTCTTGTGCAGAAGCACTTTACTCAGAATATGGTCCATGTTAATGAGTGTTCCATGTGCTTTAGAGCATGCATATACTGCAGTGGATGGATGAGCTGCTCTATAAAAGTCAGTCAGGTCAAACTGGATGAAAATATTCTTTTTTTTTTTTTAGTCCCAGCTGGCCTGGAGCTCGCTCTGTAGACCAGGCTGGCCTTGAACTCACAGAGATCCACCTGCCTCTGCCTCCCAAGTGCTGGGATTAAAGCCATGCACCATTGCACCTGGCAAAAATATTCTTTATGTCATTATAGATGTTGTGTATAGTCAATCTACCAATCGCTGAAAGGGAAATGTTGACATTTCCACCTAGAATTATATATATTTTTTCTATTTCTTCCTTCACCTCTGGTTTCTCCTTATGTGTTTGGAAGCTTTGTTACTGGGTGCATACACATTTACGATTGTTGTGCATTCTTGGAGAACTCTTTACACAAAATATTAAGTAATGCCATATGATGACATTTCTTGGTCCCAAGTCTATTTTATATGATGTGAGTACTTAGATGCTCCCACTTTTAGTGTTTGCCAGTAGATTTCTGTCCTTTAACTTTTGATTCTCTTACAACTTCATAGATTCTGTTACAGACAGGATATAATTGAGTTGTGTTTTTTATATTCAATCTGAAAAATCTATGTCTTTTAACTAATGTGCTGGGTCCATTAACGTTTATGGTGATGATTGACATGAGTATCTCAAAATCTATTATCTTAGCTATTTTCTAATCTTTCCATTTGTGTCTTTTACCTATTTTTCTACTTTCTCTAGGGTTAACAGCATTTTCTTGATTCCATTTTCTTTCTTCTTTTGCTTTCTTCTGGGAACATTTTAGTGCTTGTCATAGTATTTATAGTACATGTTTAAATTAGTGTGAGTACGCCTTCAAATAATACCATGCCACCTCATGAATACTGTAGTTACCCAACAATGACATATTCTCCATCCCTTCCTCTGATCCATTCTTGTTGTCCATCTTAGTTTCAAACATAATGAAGCCATTTAATGCATTATGGCTATTTTTCTTCTGGCAGTCAGTTGTGCTTGAGATCAATTAAAAAGTAACTAAGAAAAATCATTTTATTTTATTTATTTGGAGTATTCCTAGGTTTCTACATTTGACAGAAGAACTGCCTTTAATAAATTGATGTTATTGTTTTGTGTGAGTGCCTGGGGTGTGTGTAGTTGTGTGTGCCATGATGTTGTGTGTGTAGTGGGCAGAGGACAACTGTGTGGAGTTTTTCTCTCTTTCCACCTTCATGATGTGGTTGTTTGGAGGAAATGGCCCCACAGTCTGCAAGTATTTGGGTACTTAGGCTGTTGGTGGTGCTGTTTTGGGAGGTTCAGGAGGTGTGGCCCTGCTGGAGGAAGTACATTGCTGGGGGGGGGTTTGAGAGTCCCTAGCCTTGCCCCTCTCCCAGCCTGCTCTCTCTGCTTCCACCATTGAAGCTGTGAGCTCCGATTTCTGCTCTGGCTGCTTCCTGCCAGGCCTCCCCACCATGATGGACTCTTACCCCTTTGGAACCATAAACCCAATAAACTCTTTTTTTCTATAAATTTCCTTGACCATGGTGTTTTATCACAGAAACAGAAACGTAACTGTTCTATGTGGGCTTCAGGGATTGAACTCAGGTCACCAGCACATGTGCAGCAAGTGTTTTTACCCATTGAGTCATCTCCCCACCTGTCTTTTAATCTTTTTTTTTCTGTGACTAGGGATTGCACATAGGACCTCATGCCTGCTGGTCAAACCCTCTACTACTGTGCTGCACGCCCCACCCCTCTAATACATCTTAATCAGCATGCCAGTGCTAGCTGTAACTATTTCAGGCTTTTCTTGTCTCAAAAATATTTATTTCTTTATCAGTTTTCAAGAAGATTTCCAGGTGCATATAGAATTTGGATCTAACACATTTGTTCCCTCAGAATCTTTTATTTATTTAATTTGTTTTGGTGCTTTTGAGACAGGGTCTCATTCTGTAGACCAGGCTGGCCTTGAACTCATTGAAATCTGCCTGCCTCTGCCTCCTGAGTGCTGGGATTAAAGGCATGTGCCACCATGCCCAGCTCCCCCAGAATCTTTAACACACTATTTCCATCGCCAGCCAGTTTCCATGCTTCTTGACAAGAAGTCTGCTGACATTCTTACTTTTGTTTCTTGGTGTGTGTGCCTCATTTCTTTAATATTCTTGAGGATTTTCCCTGTTTTATTTTCAGCACTTTGAATTTATTGTCCTGTATTTAATTTTCTTTTATTTATTCATTTGTTTACTCTTGGTATTTACATTACCTTTTATTTGCTGAGCTTTGTCTATAGGTTGGTATCTGTCATTAATTTCAGAAAATTCCTGTCCCTGTTTTGTCAAAGCTTTCTTCCCTCTCTGGGACTGAAGTTCTGTGTTCTTCTATTTGATAACTTTCTGCAGTTCTTGGGTTCTCTGTCCTATCTTTTCACTTCGTTGCTTGTTTCAGTTTTGAACATCTGCTTATTGGTTTTAGGGAGGAGAAGGTTTCTCAGCTACCCCAGGTCTACAGAAGAGCCTGTGGAAGGAACTTCTCATCCTCTTCACTGGGCTTTGATTCTTGGCATGTCCATTTGTTACTTTTTATTTTTATTATTATTTTTTAATTTTTAAAAATTTACTATTATTATTTTTTTAATGTGTATGAATGTACTGTCTGCATGCAGGTCCATGCACCCGTGTCATGCAATGCTGCAGAGGTCAGAAGAGGGCATCAGATTCCCCCTGGAACTGGAGTTAAAGATGGTTCTCAGCCACCATGTGGGTGCTGGGGATTGAACTCAGGTCCTCTGCAAGAGCAGTCGGTGCTCCTAACCACTAGGCCATCTCTCCAGCCTATTACTTTTTAAAAGTATGTTGTTTGGCCGAAGCTACTCGCTGCTCTTGCCTGTTGATGTCCAGCTCTTCGTGACAGCCTCTGAGTGATGTGTTCACCACAATAACTTAAATGTCCTGCCAGCCCTACCAGCCAGATCTTCTGAGTCTGGCTTTCAGGAATTGCTCTTTTTTGTGTATCTTTTCTTGCTTTTGCTTTATTTTTTTGTTGTTGTTGAAAGCTGGACATTTTTCTTTTTTTATGTGTATGAGTATACTGTCTGCATGTAGGTTGTGCACCTGTGTGCACCAAGAGGGTATTGGATTCTCCTGGAACTGGAGTCAAAGATGGTTCTTAGCTGCCATGTGGGTGCTGGGAATTGAACCCAGGTCCTCTGCAAGAGTGGTCGGCGCTCTTAACTGCTAGGCCATCTCTCCAGCCCCCCCTATTTTGTTTTCTGAGACATGGTTCCCCTCTATAGTTCTGGCTGGGGGTAGAGCTCACTACGTAGACCAGGCCAACCTTGAATTTGTGAGTACAGCATGAGCCAGCACACTCGGCTGAATTCAGAATCCTTCAATCTACAGAGACAGAACAGATTAGAGGTGTTGGGGACCCAAGGAGGGCAGAATGGGGAGGGTGGAACGGGGAGGGTGGCTGAATGAGAAAATGGGTTTGTGGGGTGGCAAGAAAGTTTTGAAACTAGAAAACCTGTGGTCTCACAGCACTGTCAGTTGGCTTAATCCTGACAGACCTGAACACTTCAGAATGTTACAGGAGCTTTGTCTCATCAAGGGGAAAAAATTTAAAGGAAAAGGAAGATGAATGGTTAGGATGGCACATGCCTGCGGTCCCACTCGGGAGGCAGAGGTGGGAAGAGTACTCAGACTTTTGAGGTCAACATGGTCTGCATAAGTAGGCCAGCCAGGAGTACCTGGTGAGACCCTGTCTCAAACAAACAAAGAGTAAAAAGTGTGTGGTGACCTACCTAGCCCAGGAACTATGGGGTCAAAGGTCATGAAGCAGGAAGAAGCTGGGACATCTGTGGGGCAGGCAATGGACAGTGGACGGAAGGTGGAGGATGCAAGGAGGAGGGGACAGGAAGGTGGCTGGCAGGGATCTGTGGCTTTTAATGGCAGAAGACGGAGGACTTGGAGGGTTTTGATCAGAGCGTGACACCATCCCACCTTCTGGCTCCTTGTAGAGAATAGGGACGGAAGCTGAAAGCAGCCCCATCTGCTGGGCTGGAACTGGGCTTATGCCACTCTGTGAGGAAACTCTGCCCAGAGGAGAGGGACACAGCAATTGTCCCACGGTGAGCATTCAGGAAGTTCTGCTGTTATTTATAACTGAAGGAACCTTGTGAGTTGAAATTGCTTTGAAACAGTTCAAGGAATTTTCTGCCTCAGTGAGCCAGGGCCCAGTGCCGGCACTACACACAGTTATGCGGTAGTGACCCTTCACCTGTCCTGGCCCCAGCACCGGACACACCCCAGGGCAATTTTGGGAAGGACTGACTAAAGGTTACGTCGCCCTAGCTGGAGGCCCTGTATTGACCATGCCTGCTGGACTTCCCTGACCTCTGATCCTTAGTTATCTGGTTTTTCGGGACAAAAGCCTAGAGACAGGGAGGGTTCTCTCCACGTCCGACCAAGGCTGGGCTCTGGTGACAATGGCAACTGCCGATGGGTCCATCTTCCTAGAATGGGAAGACAGGACCTGGGGACAGCTAGCTCGTACTTCTCTGGTCCACCACGCCCTCCAGGGAGCCTCCCTTGGCTTCCTACCCCAGCTGTTCTCCGTCCACATTATTTAGTCTGTACTGCTTCCTGAGTGTGCTGCTTGCTTTTCTTTTTTTTTTTTTTATTGATTAGTGTTATTTTATGTGTTTATTTATGTGGTGAACTGTGGTATCAATGTACTGTCTGCATGCAGGTTTGTGCACCCGTGTCGTGCAATGCCGCGGAGGTCAGAAGAGGGTCTCGGATTCCCCTGGAACTGGAGTTCTCCTGGAACTGGAGTTTCAGACGGCTCTCGGCCGCCATGTGGGTGCTGGGGATCGAACCCGGGTCCTCTGTAAGAGCGGTCGGCGCTCTTAACCCCTAGGCCATCTCTCCAGCCCTGCTGCTTGCTTTTCTAGCATGCTGGAAGTTTCTCCAAAAGCAGATAATGTCGGTGGTCCTTGCTGTTCACAGCACGTGCTCACATTCTCCCCTTGCTGTGCATCAGCCCCATCTTTCTGTTCAGCTTCTATGGGGTATTTCCACAACTCCTCACATTCACTGCAGTGCAAATGAAGACTCCTGAGATTTTCTCCCAAACCTGTTCCCCTCCCACGCAGAGCATCTGAGGTAATGGCACTCTGTGCCGGTCGCTCCAGTTGAAAATAATCTAGGCATCTGATGAGACTCCTCCCTTTCTCCAGGCCTCACAATTCATCTCCCAGTGGGAGCTGGCTGCTGTCAATCAGCCCTGCTGCCTGAGCTGGGTCCTGTTCCCTCATCAGCTCTGCCACACCCAGACCTGAGCCACTATCTGAGTTTTGCCTCCTGCCATCTCTAGTGTCACCTTTGGAAACTCTTCTCTCCAAGCAGACACCTAGATGATCTTTTTACCGTAGGCTTTATTATTTATTATTGTCTGTACTGTGTGCCTGTTCATGCATACCTGTGGGCATGTGCATGCATGTGAAACCAGAGGATGAGGATGTCGCCAGAGGAGGACTGAGGGTATTTCCCACAATCCATCACTCTGCCTTATCATAATCTTTTTTTTTATGTGTATGAGTGTACTGTCTACATGTAGGTTTGTGCACCCCGTGTCATGCAGTTCCACGGAGGTCAGAAAAGGGTGTCGGATTCCCCTGGAACTGGAGTTAAAGAAGGTTCTCAGCCACCATGTGGGTTCTGGGAATTGAACCCGGGTCCTCTGCAAGAGCAGTAGGAGCTCTTAACCGCTGAGCCATCTCTCCAGCCCCTATCATCTTTTTAAACGTTGCCGTGCGGGCATGGTGGCACATGCCTTTAATCCTAGCACTTGGGAGGCAGAGGCAGGTGGATCTCTGTGAGTTCAAAGCCAGCCTGGTCTACAGAGTGAGTTCCAGGACAGCAAGAGCTACAGGGAGACCCTGTCTCAAAAAGACCAAAAAAAAAAAAAAAAAGTTATTCATCAGGGTTGGATGGCTCAGTGGTTAAGAGCCCTTGCTGCCCTTGCAGAAGACCCACGTAGTGGCTCACAACCATCTATAACTCCAGTTATGTGGTGCACATACATACATGTAGGTAAAACACTTATACACATCAAAAAGAGAAATAAATCTTACATTTTGTTAGTGTATTTATTATTGCGTGTGTATGTGTGTGATGTGTGGGGGTCAGAGGATGACTTTGTGGAGTCGGTTCTTTCCTTCCACAGTAGAATCTGGGGTTTGAACTTGGGTCATCAGGCTTGCATGGCAAGCACTTTCACCTGCTGAGCCACCTCGCTGGGCCCCACCATGTTTTCTGAGGCAGTGTCTCTCACCTAACCAGGAGCTCCCGGTTCCTGGAGACTGCTCAGTGAGTGCCAAGGCTCCTCCTGTTTCCCTCTCCTCAGTGCTGGGGGTCCAAGCTGGGATGAATGCTTACAGATCACGCTGCCCGAAGGCTTTTACATGGGTGTGGGGATCTGAACTCACATCCCCACACTTGTGCATTTTACCAACTGAGCCATCTCCTTGGCCCCTAGATGTCACTTTTCCCAACAGTTTTAGACTGATGGGAAAATGGTGAAGATAACGCACTCCCGATACCAGATGGATCCCGGAGTCTCGCATATGTGAGGCAAGTGTTCTACACCCGAGCTGCCTCCTCGATTCCCATTCTTTACAGCTTTTTTTGGATGAGCTTATATATATGTTGTATGCCCATGTGTGCATGTGTGTGCATGTGGAGGCCAGAGGTCATCATCAGGTGTCTTCCTCTGTCACTCTCCACCTTAGTTTTTGAGACAGGGTCTCTCGTTGATCCTGGAGCTCACAGTTTTGGCTCGGCTGGCCGGCCAGTAAGACCCAGGGTTCACCCAGCCTCCAGCGCTGGGTTACAGATACACAATGCTGTCTGCAGTTTTTCTGTGGCTGCTGGGGATAAGAACTCAGGTCCTCATGTTTGCACACCCGGACCCTTACCCATCGAGACATTCTCCAGATCCCATTCTTCACAGTCTGCATCGGTGTGGTACATGTATCACAATTATAGAACCAACGTCTCAACCTTGGGTAAAGGCTACCGTTTGTTCAGATTTATTTCATTTTCCTCTAGTCGTCTTTTTTTAAATTTATTATTTTTTATGTCTATAAATGTACTGTCTGCATGTAGGTTGGTGTACCCATTTCGTATAATGCTGTGGAGGTCAGAAGAGGGTGTCGCATTCCCCTGGAACTGGAGTCAAAGATGTTCTTAGCTGCCATGTGGGTGTTGGGAATCGAACCCAGGTCTTCTGCAAGAGCAGTCGCTGCTCTTAACCGCTGAGCCATCTCTCCAGCCCCCTCTAGTATTCTTTTTGTCACTGTGGGTCCAGTATCCCACTCAGGGTTCTGCACTGTGCTAGTCCTGTCTCCTTAGATCCCTTCTTGGCTGCTTGGCCTCCTCTTTTTCCTTTTTGTAAGGCAGGTCTCTTATAGCCCAGCCTGGTCCCAAATTCACTATGTAGCTGAAGGTGGCCTCCTGCCTCCGCGTCTTTAGTGTTGGGTTACACGCTGCACCACCATTCCTGTTTTATTCAATGCTGGGATCAAACCCAGGGCTCTGTGCACACTAGGGAAGTACTCTACCAACTGAGCTACATCCCCAGCCTTTCTGTGTTGTTGAGACAGGGTCTCACTCTGGCACTGGTTGGCCTGGGCCTTGCTAGCCCAGCTAGTCTCAGATCCTGACAGTCTTCCTCCCTCAGTGCTGCGACTGCTGAGTGTGGCAATGCACCCTCCTCATCACACCTGTTTCTGATGCCTGTGAGTTCTGAGGAGCATTGGTCAAGGCTTTGGAATGGGTCATTGGGATCCTGTCCGATGGTTTTCTCAGGATTAGCCTGGGATGATGGATTTTAGGCTGTCCTATCAAAGACCCATACGAATGCCAGGCCGACCTAAGAGATCCTGTCTCAAAAAAAAAAAAAAAAAGAATCCATCCCTTCAGCATGGCCTACCCCAACTGTATCACTCACAGGCTAAGGTGGCACTTGCTAGCCTTCTCCTTATGAAGTTTTTTTTTCCCCTTCTCATACTGTGCTCTTTTCCAGGAAAAGCCCTTATGCATAGCCCACACTGAGTGTCATCAAGATCCTCAGAACTACAAATCCGGATGTGCCACTCCTGATCCAAACCCTCTGACTTCTTCCTGAGCTTGGGTACAGCTGAGCTCCCTGGCCCTCAGGCCTGGCTCAGCCCCACCTCCTGGCACCTCCCTACCACTCACTGCCCTCCAGCACACTGCCTTCCTTGTGCTGAGATGCAACCTCACCTCTGGGCCTCTGCCCAGCCTCTCCCTCTGCCTGGAACCTCTTCCGCCTCCTGCCTGGTCTTCAGCCAGTTCCTGTATAGCATTCAAGATATAACATGAATGTCTCTTCTGCTGCCTAGAGTGTGGCCCCAAGGGCTACATTAATTGGGATGTAGCTCCCCACTGGGAGATGTCGAGGATGGAAACTTAATCAGCCAGAGTGAGAGAGGTTCGGCCTCTGGGAGATGATTAGGTTAAGAGAGGCCATGAAGGCAGAGTCCTCATGATTTTGTAGTCCCCATGATTGAACTCTGGTGGCTTTATAAAGCAGAGGGATGGATGGGGAGAAACACACAGGTCACTCACTATCTCTCCTCACAAGACATCCAGTTACTACCTCAGCACTCTGCCTCAGGCACTTTATAGTAACAGAAATGGACAACATGCTGGGCCCTAAGGAAACAAGGCCGCTCAACAGCAGCAGAGACGGGCTGCCCAGAGCTCAGCACTGGAATTTTCCGGCACAGATTTTAAGACAATTGTGCTTAAATGTTTAAAGCAATACATACCCTGGGATCTTGTTTGCTTTTTGAAACAGGGTTTCATGACAACAGGCTATCCTAAAAATCTCTATGTAGCTGATGGTAGCTTTGTATTTCTAATCCTCCTGCCTCTACCACTGAGTTCTGGGATTATGGATATCCAGTTTTTTTTGTTGTTTTTTTTTTTTTGGTCTTTTCAAGACAGGGTCTCCCTGTAGCCCCAGCTATCCTGGAACTCGCTCTGTAGACCAGGCTGGCCTTGAACTCACAAAGATCCGCCTGCCTCTGCCTCCCAAGTGCGCCACCACGCCCAGCATGGATATCCAGTTTTATGTGGTATTAGGGATGGAACCCAGGGATTTGTATAAGCTAGGCAAAGCACTTTACAAACTAAGCTATATCACAATCCCCTTGAAAATATTTACAGGCACTGGAAGGCTATTTGAAAGGAACACACTGCTGGGAAGCAGGCTCAGCTGGTCCAGTGCTTACCTGCCATGTACTGTGGCTATGGCTGGCATGCCTGTTACTCTAGCACTTGGGAGGTAGAAGAAGGAGGATCAGAAGTTCAAAGTCATCTTCAGCTACATAATGAGTCTGAAATCAGCTTGGGATACACAAGACACTGTCTCAAAAAAAAAAAAAAAAAATTAAAAGAGACCGGCTGCTGGGAATGGTGGCACAGGCCTGTAACCCTAGCACTTAGGAGATGGAGGCAGTAGAATCATCTTTTTTTCTCAAAAAAGAAAAAAAAAAAACAGATTTGAAAAAGAAAAACTAGAGCTTGTAGAAGAATAACAGCAATCTCAATCACTGGGTTTGACTGAAGAGTGGAGGTGGCAGAAGAATGCATGACATGGGCCATATTGTCCAGAGTGCCAAAACGGCCCCAAAGACTGAACACGGAGGCTACAGAGGTGGCATAGAGGTTAAGAGGGCCATGTAGAGGATCCGAGGTCCTCTTCTGACCTCTGTGGGCACTGCACAACACGGGTACACTTACATACATGCAGGCAATACACTCTTTTTTTTTTTTTTTTTTTTTTTTTTTTTT
>VZQC01011925.1:113910-125157 GCA_009823505.1 Rhizomys pruinosus | reverse complement strand
TTTTTTTTTTTTTGTCTTTTTGAGACAGGGTCTCCCTGTAGCTCCGGTTGTCCTGGAACTCGCTATGTACACCAGGCTGGCCTTGAACTCACAAAGATCCAGTATACTTACATACATGCAGACAATATACTCTTACACATAAAGTGAAAATAAAGATTGAAATACTAAAGCAAGAGACTGAGAGGCTGAGGGGCCTGGGAGGAGTTTCATCCTACATCTGCTGGAGTTCCAGGCAGACAGACAAGAAAGCCCAGTGGAGGAGGGAGGACAGCCTAGAGCTCAGCCTAGATCTGGTGAAAGCAGCTCCAGATCTGAGGAGGTGAGTCCTGCTGAATGGATGCATGAGGGAGTGCGGGAAGGTTCTCTGAATGTAGGCCATCCAGGGGCTCAAAGCCCCTTCTAGAACTCCCCTAGGCTCTGCACGCAGTGGGAGCCAGTCCTCATCCCTGGAAGCCTGGCGGCCTGCTGCTGCTCTCTCTCCTGGCCAGATGTCCTTCGCCCACTGTTCAGCCTTTGTTCTCCTGCCTCCGCCTCCCTGGTTATCTGTGGGTTTAAACAGACAGACAAGGAGGAATGCTGCCCAGCTACTCAGCTGCTGCCAGCCCAGCCAGCAGCCTCAGATCTTAAATCCTTCCCCTCCAGCAAGAGGAATCCTTCCACCTATGTGGAAGGCTGACTCTACTGAGTCTAGAGGGAATGCTTTGAACTCAGAAAAACCAACCCAAACACGACTGCAACTGTCTGAGAACAGCTAGAAGAGCTCACATGTTTTCATTCCAGCCGGGCGTGGCGGCGCATGCCTTTAATCCTAGCACTTGGGAGGCAGAGGCAGGCGGATCTTTGTGAGTTCATGTTTTCGTTCCATAGCCATTGTATACCCACCAGGAGTCCAGGACACAAGCATCATCCAAAACAGACTGCCAGAGGCCAGCTGGTCATGGCAGTGTGGTCCACCGTGTGTTCTGTAGGCAGAATGCCTTGTTTTTAAAAGAGAAAGAGCCAAGACACAGTCTCACTTTCCAGATGGAAAAACTGAGGTCCAAGAAGCACTTGAGACAGGAGGAGCCATGAGTTTGAGGCCAGCCTGTGTTACGTGGTGAGTTCTAGGCCAGCCTGAGCTACCACCTATGACCCTGTCTCCAAAACAAAAATGAAAACACACACACACACACACACACACACAGAGCAAAGCGAAGCAATCTGTGCTTCCTCTCAGTGATGGGAAGTCTTGCTTCCTGGGCCACCGGCTTCTCACTGAAAGCAGGCACCATCACCCCTCAGCATGAATGCAGGTTCTGCTGCATACAATGCATGCTGCCAGACAGGAGAGAATCTTGTCTGACCCCAAAGTTCACGGCTAATTACCAGGGACTGTTGGACTCACTTGGCAAAGGTTTCTGATGGCTCGCAAAAGGGAATTGAGACAGACAGATCAATAGAGAGCAAACTAAAGAGAAGGCTTAGCCGGGTGTGGTGGTGCACTCCTTTAATCCTAGCAGTCGGGAGTCAGAGGCAGGTGGATCTTTGTGAGTTCAAGGCCAGCCTGGTCTACAGAGTGAGAAAAAGGGGAACTCTGGTTAAAAAAAAGACCCAAAAAAAAAAAAAAAAGAGAAGGCTTGCAGAAGGGCAGGGGAGCAACACAGTTATCATCAGATGGAGACATGTTGGCTGGCCTCCCGCTGTCCACAGGAGGCAGAGGGGCCTTTTTATATCTTTACGGAGATGAGGGATCTTCATAAAATGTGAATCACATCATTTCCCTGATTAAGTTTTCCCATTGCTTCTAGGTTTCTAATACTCCCCAAACCTGTTCCGGTGATGAAAATAAGACTTGGGCTGGAGTTGGAGCTCAATAGGAATGTATGCTTAGCACACAGGACACCCTGGGTTACACACACACACACACACACACACACACACACACACCTTTTTGTTGTTTGTTTGTTTTGACAGGCTCTCACTATGCAGCCCTAGTTGGCTTTGAACTCCCAGAGATCTGCCTGCCTCTGCCTCCCAAGTGCTGAGATTAATGACATGTGAGACACTTGATCTGGTTTTCTTACTAAAATTTTCTTTCAGCTGGGTGCCTGCCATGTCACACACCCCATTAATTCTGGCACTTTGGAGGCAGAGGCAGGTGGAGCTCTGTGAGTTCAAGGCCAGTCTGGTCTACATAGCAAATTCTAGGCCAGTCAAGGTTACATCATGAGACCCCGTCTCAAAAAATTTTAAACATTGTGTGTGTGTGTGTGTGTGTGTGTTCTAATATGTATGTGTGGCGGTCAGAAGACAACTTCTGAGAATTGGCTCTCTCCTTCCACTGTGTGGGTCCTGGGGCTCGATCTCAGGTTGTCAGGCTTGGCAACATGGACCTTTACCTGCTCAGCCATCTAGCCGGCCCTGAAGCTCTCTTGATTACATACCCTGTCTACTTGATTGCTACACATTTCTTCTCACCAGCATGTGAATCTCAAATTTGTTCATTGCACAGTTCTCAGAATCTAGGGCAATGCCTAGTTCATAGCAGCTGTTCAGTAGAGATCTGTGAGGGGGTGGGTAAGGGAAAGCACACAGGAGGGGTTAGGAAGGAGCAGATGTAAAGGAAGCCAGAGCCTAAAATTTCTGGGCTAAGTACACTCTCCAATGGGGAAAGGTGCTATATGGCCTTGTATGGCCTCCAGAACAGCAAAGACGCTCTATTAACCCTATCGTCTCCTTCCAAGAGAGGGTGCTCCTTCCAAGAGAGGGTGCCCCAATCTACTCTCTCCTCCAAACTCTCTAGTTTGGCTTTTAAATCCTTTTTTTTTAATTTTTACTTATTTATTTATTTTTTGTATTTTTGAGACAGGGTCTCCCTTTAGTCCCAGCTGACCTAGAACTCACTCTGTAAATCAGGCTGGGCTTGAACTCACAGAGATCCACCTGCCTCTGCCTCCTGAGTGCTGGGATTAAAGGCATGCACCATCATGCCTGGCTAAGTTAAATGTTTTTTGAAAATATTTTATTATTTTTATTTTACGTGTATGAGTATATTGCCTGTGTGTATAAGTGCACCTGTGTCATGCAATGTCCATGGAGTTAAAAAAAGGCATGGGTTCCCCTGGAACTGGAGTTACAGATGGTTGTTAGCTGCCATGTGTGTGCTGGAAATCAAACCTGGTCCTCTGCAAGAGCAGTCAGTACTCTTAACCACTGAGCTGTCTCTCCAGCCCCACGTTTCGTGTTTTTATTATCACTGTGTGCACACCACAGCACCCATGTGGAGTCTGAAAACAACTTTCAGAAGCGGGTTCTCTCTTTCTACTATGGGATCCAGGGATGAAATTCAGGTTGTCAGGTGTGTGACCACAAGTGCTTTTCCAAGTTGAGACCTCACCAGTACTGTTCTTTTTTTGTTTTTTAAAAGGTCTCCCTGGGGGCTGGAGAGATGGCCTAGCGGTTAAGAGCACCGACCGCTCTTACAGAGGACCCGGGTTCGATCCCCAGCACCCACATGGCGGCCGAGAACTGTTTGAAACTCCAATTCCAGGAGAACTCCAGTTCCAGGGGAATCTGAGACCCTCTTCTGACCTCCGCGGCATTGCACGACACGGGTGCACAGACCTGCATGCAGACAGTACATTCATACACATACGGAAATAAATATAATTAATAAAAAAAAATTTTTTGAAAGGTCTCCCTGTAACCCCCATCTGGCCTGGAATTCACTGTGTAGACCAGGCTGATCTTTATCTCACAGAGATCTGCCTGCCTCTGCCTCCTGAGTGCTGGGATTAAAGGCATGCACCACCAAACCCATACTTGTCTTTGTTTTGAGACAGGGTCCCACTGTATAGCTCAGGCTGGGCTCCAGCTCGCAATCCTGCTTGAGCACCCTGAGTGGTGGGATTCAAGCCTGTGCTGCCATGGTGGGTTTCTGGTATTTTCTATACATAGTATCATAAAGGTAAACTGCACAAGAAGGGGTGCAGAATGTGCTGCTATCTGGTGGGCGTCTTGGAACATTGGAGACAGAAGGGACTTGAGGAGGTGTGGGCATCTGGAGTGTGCAACGATGAAGAGCATCGAGCCTGGCAGAGCCACAAGTGTGAGGTGCTGTTGAAATAAACTCACATCCTCACACATTTTCTGCCCGAGACATGCAAAATTTCACAATAAGGATGTTCCAGATTTAGTGCCTGAATTAATACCTTCTGTTGAGAAGAACCTTCACTTAAAAAAACCTGCATAGAATTAAAACAATAAAAGAAAACCCAAACTATTAACCATATTAATCAGGGAAGTAGAAGGTGGTGGTGGTACAGGCCTGCCATCCTGGTTACAGGGGCTGAAGCAGGACTATTGCAAATTCAAGGTCAACCTTGGACAATTTAGTGAAACTCTGCCTCAAAAATGAAGTTTAAAAAAGGACTGTAGAGAAGGCTCAGCAGTTAAGAGCACACACTGTTCTTCCAGAGGACCCAAGTTCTGTTCCCAGCACCTACAATAGGTGACTTACAACCACTTGTAACTAGCTCCAAGGGATCTGGCACCCTCTTCTAGCCTCTGCAGACAACTGCACTTATGTGTACACACACATCCACACACACACACACACACCTTTAAAAATAACTTTAAAATTTTTAAAAACTGGGGCTGGAGAGGTGGCTCAGAGGTTAAGAGCATTGGCTGCTCTTGTGGAGACCTGGGTTCGATTCCCAGCATCCACGTAGCAGCTAACAACCATCTGTAACTCCAGTTCCAGGGGAATCTGATGTCCTTTTGGGAGCTCCTTGGGCATTCATTGAGGGTGCACTTACACACATGTAGGCAGTACATTCACATACATAAAATAAAAATAGGGGCTGGAGGGATAGTCTAACGGTTAAGAGCACCAACTGCTCTTGCAGAGGACCCGGGTTCGATCCCCAGCACCCACATGGAGGCTGAGAACCGTCTGTAACTCCAATTCCAGGAGAACTCCAGTTCCAGGGGAATCTGACACCCTCTTCTGACCTCCGTGGCATTGCATGGACACGGGTGCACAGACCTGCATGCAGACAGTATATTTATACACACAAATAAATAAATAAATAAATAATAAAAAAATATTTAAAAATTAAAAAAGTGAGAGGTCCAGAGAGATGGTTCAGAGGCTAAGAGCACTGTCTGTCCTGGCAGAGGACCTGGGTTAGATTCCTAGCACGTACGTGGTGGCTAACAACTGTAACTCTAAACTCGGGAGTTTTTCTTTTTTTTTTTTTTTTGGCTTTTGGAGACAGGGTCTCCCTGTAGCCCCAGCTGTCCTGGAACTCTCTATAGACCAGACTGGCCTTGAACTCACAAAGATCCGCCTGCCTCTGCCTCCCAAGTGCTAGGATTA
Source organism: Rhizomys pruinosus (assembly GCA_009823505.1). Taxonomy (NCBI): domain Eukaryota; kingdom Metazoa; phylum Chordata; class Mammalia; order Rodentia; family Spalacidae; genus Rhizomys; species Rhizomys pruinosus. The sequence continues at coordinate 119,795 of VZQC01011925.1, read as the reverse complement.
AAGGCGTGCGCCACCACGCCCAGCCCCGGGAGTTTTTCTTTTGAGACACAGTATCACTATAGCTCAGGTTGACCTGGAACTCACTATATACCCTAGGCTGGCCTTGAACTTCTGGTGATTTCTTGTCTCAGCTTTACAAGGGCTGGGATTACAGATGTGAGCCACCACCCTTGGCTTTGTTCTTCCTCACAGCTAAAAACAAAACAAAACAAAACAAAACCCTGTATTATGTATATACACTACATTTTTTTCCCTGATAATACAAATTAGATCCCTTCCTTCCTTCCTTCCTTCCTTCCTTCCTTCCTTCCTTCCTTCCTTCCTTCCTTCCTTCCTTCCTTCCTTCCTTCCTTTGAGATAGTTTTTCTTTCTTTCTTTCTTTGAAACAATCTTCTATAACCTACGCTGGCTTCAAATTCTATATATAGCTGAAGATGACCTTGAAATCTGAGTCTGTTTTGCTTTGCTTTCTGAGAAGGGGTCTTCCTACAGCCCTGTTTTGGAACTCTCTATGTAGACCAGGCTGGCCTTGAACTCACAGAGATCTGCCTGCTCCCCACTAAATGCTGGGATTAAAGACATTTTGTGACTAGTGCTGCAGTGCATATGTGTGTGTGTATCTGATATGCTGTCTTAAGTCCCTGGATGTATGTGGCATAGCTGGGTCATGTGTTAGCTCTATCTATAACACTGATTTCCATAATGTCTGCATTCATTTACATTCCCACGAGCAGTGTATGAAGGTTCTTTCCATCCCGCACCCTTCCCAGCACCGGTTATTGTCTTCCTTTTTTTCTTTTTTGAGAGACAGAGTCTCATATAACTCAGGACAGCCCTCAAATGCGCTATGTAGTAGAGCCTGGCCTTGAACTCCTTCTCCTCCTGTCTCCACCTTCTGTGTGGGAAGAAGGTGTGCACCATCACCCTGATGCTTAGTTATTGTCTTCTTGGTGTCAGCCATTGGCTGGCATGACATGGACTCTTCAGGTAGTGGTTTGTTTTCTAAGTGTTTAGTTTAGTTTTGTTTTTTTGAGACAGTGTCTCCCTTGGATCCCAACTGTCCTGGAGCTCACCATGTAGACCAGGCTGGCCTTGAACTCACAGAGATCTGCCTGCCTCTGCCTCCCAAGTGCTTTGTTTTGTTTTTTAAGACAGAGCCTCATGTCAACCCTGAACTCCCAATTCTGCTGCCTCCACTTCCCAAATGGTAGGTGTAAGGTTATGGTGCGCTCCCCCCGAATGAAAGGCCAGGAGGTCTAAGCTCTGCGGAGCAAAGTTTAATTCAGGGTAGCTGGGGCTAGGCTCAGGGGAGAGGAAGAGCCAAGCACAGAATGGCGTCTGGCTTGGGAATTTAAGGGAGAAGGTGGGAGTGGGATTCAGTGAGGGTGGGGTGGGTCTGAATCTGGAATTGGAAGGGCGAGGAGGAAGATTCCTGAGTAATCAGTGGTGGCCTGCTTTAGTATAGCCAAATGCTAGTCTGGCTTTCAAAAAGATGGAAGATTCCTGATGGCCCCTTTTAGCATAGCCAAAGGCTGGCCTGGTAGAGCAGGATCCTGGGCACCACCAGGATCTTAGGTGTCTCTGCATTTCAATGCCTCTGGAACTCACACCCTGACAGTAGGGTTTATTGCTGGTATGCCTACACTGGCTTCCGTGTAGTTTTGACTTGTTTTTCACTGGTTTCTAAGGACTGAACTTTTTTTCATCTGTTTTTTGGCTGTTTGTATTTCTTCTTTCCTTTCCTTCCTCTTGCTTCTCCTCATTCTTCTTTCTTATGAATGTGTGTATGAGTGTGCGTGTGTGTGTGCGCGCGTGTGTATGCATGTATGCATGTGAAAGGACCTCACTATTTATCTATCCCAGGCTGGTCTTGAACCTTAAACTTGTAGCCGGGCGTGGTGGCGCACGCCTTTAATCCTAGCACTTGGGAGGCAGAGGCAGGTGGATCTTTGTGAGTTCAAGGCCAGCCTGGTCTACAGAGTGAGTTCCAGGACAGCCGGCGCTACAGGGAGACCCTGTCTCAAAAAGACCAAAAAAAACAAAACAAAACAAAAAAAACTTGCTATGTAGCCCAGGCTGGCATCAAACTCATGGCAATCCTATTTCGGGGGCTGGGATTATAGGTATGATGCACAACACCAAGCTTATGTGTGTATTTTATTTTTTCATATTTCCTGAAAGAGAGAGTGTAATCAACCTGTCACTCAGTCAAGAAATGAAACATGCAAATGACTTTACCACCAAGAAAAGATCTCTAAAATTTCTTTTTTAAAAACCTCCCCTTGAGAGTTTTGGTTTCCAGCATCTCTCTGAGGGCTGGCAAACGCTTGGCCAGGCAGGGGCATCTCTAGTTTTGCCTGGGTGTAAAGCAGGTCCAGTGTTCTGGGCACTGCCTGTAGCTTGGATGTTTCAACCCTGCTGGGGTAGAAGCGATTATCATGGATGAATTTTAACATTCTCGACATCGACAAGCTGATTATACATACATCGGCCAACTGTTCCATCTCTGGTTTACGTCAGTGTCCCAAGGCAAAAAGAGGCAGAAAATACTGAGGGGTGATTTTCCAAAGGCCATTCTGGTGAGAACAGGTTCTGGGACTTGAAAGCAGCTGTGCTCTTTTCTGGAGACCGAGTGGAGCCTCGTAAAGGAAGCAGAAGTGAAGTCATCTTGTAGTTATTCCTCCCTGTGAATGGGGCTGGCTGATCACCAGAAGAGACAAAAATAGTGTAATTAGGGCTGGAGAGATGACCTAGCGGTTAAGAGGGCCGACTGCTCTTACAGAGGACCCAGGTTCAATCCCCAGCACCCACATGGCGGCTGAAAACCGTCTTTAACTCCAGTTCCAGGGGAATCCGACGCCCTCCTCTGACCTCCGCGGCATTGCGCGACAGGGGTGCACAGACCTACATGCAGTCAGTACATTAATACACATACAAAAATAAATAAAATTAAAAAAAATAGTATAATTACCCCTATCATTTATTCAAAATAATGATGCAAGCTAGGTGTGGTAGTGCATACCTGCAACCCCAGCACTTGGGAGGTAGAGACAGGAGGATCAGAGGTTTGAGGCCACCCTTGGTTATACAGAAAGTTTGAGGTCAGCCTGGGCTACATACAGAGTTCAAGGATACCCTGACTCAAGCAAACAAAAGGAAACAAAGTAAAAACCAAAGTGCCTGAAGAAGTAATGCTGCAAAGCCAGTATGTTATCAGCAAGACATACAGACATTGCCAAGATTCCTTCTTGTAGCTAGGCATGGTGACCTGACTGCTAGTCTAGCACTTGGGAGGCTGAGGCAGGAGGGTGGAGAGTTCAAAGAAGTGTGCGCTACAAAATGAGACCTCCCTTTTATCTATAAAAATAGTCTTGCTGGGCGTGGTGGCACACGCCTTCAATCCCAGCACTCGGAGGAGGCAGACGCAGGCGGATCTCTGTGAATTCAAGGCCAGCCTGGTCTACAGAGTAAGTTCCAGACCAGCTGGGGCTACAGGGAGACCCTGTCTCAAAAACAAAACAAAAGTCTTATGCTTGAGTTAATTAGTGAAAAAAAAAATAGATGTTTAGTAACAGTAAACTACAGAGTTTAAAGCAACTCAAGGGGGTCTCACCAGGCAGCACACAAACTAAAATGGAATGATGGCAGAGATTAGCCTGGCCCCTGCACAAGGACGACAGTGAAGTTATGGAGCTGTCCATATTTTAACTCTCTTGACCAACAAAGAAGGAAAGAAATTCATGGGGAAGTTTATTTTTTTTTAATTTTTTTTTTTATTATTATTTATTTTTGTATGTGTATGAATGTACTGTCTGCATGCAGGTCTGTGCACCCGTGTCGTGCAATGCCGCAGAGGTCAGAAGAGGGTCTCAGATTCCCCTGGAACTGGAGTTCTCCTGGAATTGGAGTTACAGACGGTTCTCAGCCGCCATGTGGGTGCTGGGGGTCGAACCCGGGTCCTCTGCAAGAGCGTCGGTGCTCTTAACCGCTAGGCTATCTCTCCAGTCCCATGGGGAAGTTTATTAAACTCAGTTGTGCTCTCAGTGGGAGAGCACAGGGTTCCATCAGTATCAAGAAATAAGGCCCAAATAAAAGCCAAAAAGAGTAGGCATGGTGACTCAGGCCTGTAATACCAGTACCTGGGAGGAAGAGGCAGAGGATCAGAAGTTCAAGGTCATCCTCAGCCACATACTAAGTTCTAGGCTAACCTGAGCTATGTGAGACCCTATCTCAACAAACAAACAAAAAACAAACAAACAAGCAAACAGCCAAACATGGTAATGCATACCTGTAATCCTAGCACTTGGGAGGTTGAGGCAGGAGGATTGCCACAGGTCCATGGCCAGCCTGGGCTACAGGATGAGACCCTATCTTAAGAAAACAAAAGGGGGAGGTGGGGACAGAAGAATAGGCCAGAAGCTCATGGGCCAGCTTGCTTGAAGTGCGATGAAGTGGAAGAGACAGGAGCTCTGCCTCAGCAAGGTGGACAGAGAGGACAGACTCATGAAGGCTATCCCCTAACCTCTGCGAGCATGCTGTGGCATAAGCCTGTGTGCAACTTGCAGACACACACTCAATACAATTTTTTTTTTTTATGTGTATGAATGTATTGTCTGCATGTAGGTTTGTGCACCCATGTTGTGCGATGCTGTGGAGGTCAGAAGAGGATGTTGGATTCTCCTGGAACTGGAGTTTAAGACGGTTCTTAGCTGCCATGTGGGTGCTGGGAATCGAATCGAACCCGGGTCCTCTGCAAGAGCAGTCAGAGCCCTTAACCGCTGAGCCATCTCTCCAGCCCCTCAATACAATTAAAAAAAATATTCTACAGCACAGCTGGACCTTGAGGACTTGGTGACAGGAACCAATCACAGAAGGGCAAATATTTGACTTCCTTTTTATGAGGTACCTGGACTTGTCAAATGCATACAGACAGAAAGCAGAATGTGGTCACCAGAACTGGGAGAGGGGGAGTGGAGACCTAACCGGGACAGTTTCAGTTTTGTGAGATAAAGGATTTCTACATTGGTGATGGTAGCATGTGTTCTAGATGGATTTAACACCAGTCAACTATACATTTAGTAGTGTTCAGAATAATTAAAATGGTGTAGTGGCACAGGTCTCTAGTCCAACACTTTGGAGGATACGTAGAAGTTTAAGGCCAGCCTGGTCTATATAACAAATTTCAGGCAAGCCATGGCTACATATGGTGACCTTGTCTTCTCCCCAACTAATGAAAAAAAAAAAAAATAGAAAAGAAAGGGCCAGTGGAATGGCTAAAGTGGCTCACAACCGAGTTCAATTTTTACTGGAACATACATTTAAAAAATTTGGGGTGTGGCCAACATCTGTAATCCCAGCATTCCTAGTGCAAGATGGAAGGTGGACACAGAAGAGTGTTCTGGAAGCTCGAAGGCCAGCTACTCTGGAGTATGAAATCCAGCAGTGGAAAGAACTAGGCACTCAGCCCCAAAAGAAGGTGAAGAGCATTGCCTGCCACTCGCTGTGTCCTCACGTGTGTTGTAGCATGCATGCTCTGGTGGGCTTGTATACACATGCTTATGGATGTGTATCTATCAAGAAAAGTAAGGAAAAGGGATCATAACTATGATCTGAAGAGGGAGAAAGGATGGCTGGAGAGATGGCTCAGCACATAAGAAACATCCACTGCTCTTCCAAAGGACCAGAGTTCAATTCCCAGAAGCCATGTATCCAGCTCCAGAGGACTGATGCCCCCTTCTGGCCTCTGTGTGTATCTCCCCACACCTAGTGTATACACACACACACACACACACACACACACACACACAAATAATAAAGTAGGAGATAGGAAACGGGATTGCGGAAGAAGGATGAATGGGCTTGTCTGGATATTTCTTTTTTTTTTT
>VZQC01011925.1:99641-113041 GCA_009823505.1 Rhizomys pruinosus | reverse complement strand
TCTCTCTCTCTTTCTCTCTCTCTCTCTCTCTCTCTCTCTCTCTCTCTCTCTCTCTCTCTCTCTCTCTCTCTCTCTCTCTTTCTTTTCTTTCCCTTCCTTCCTTCCTTCCTTCCTTCCTTCCTTCCTTCCTTCCTTCCTTCCTTCCTTCCTTCCTTCCTTCTTTCCTTTCTTTTTAGGTATTTTTGAGACAGGGTCTTCCTTTAGTCCCAGCTGGCCTGTAGCTCGTTCTGTAGACCAGGCTGGCCTTGAACTCACAGAGATCTGCCTACCTCTGCCTCCTGAGTGCTGGGATTAAAGGCATGTGCCCCCACTTCGGCATTAAAGACGGTTTTTAGCCGCCATTTGGGTGCTGGGAATCGAACCCAGGTCCTCTGTAAGAGCAGTCAGTGCTCTTAACCACTGAGTCATCTCTTCAGCCCAGCTCTTGGGCACTTTCAAGTGGTGAGAAGCTTCTAGAACAGCAGGAAACAAGATAATTCTGTGGTCTGCTCTGAGAAAGGAAGCGGTATGTAATTGAATATGCTGGCGGCAAAGAAGCAGGTAGGTGTGAGAGGCTATTGAAGGACTAGCAGAGGCTAGGATGTGGGTTCTGAGCCTCCGTGAAGCTAAGCTCTGGAGTTGTCTCTGTGCAGACGGGCCATTTGCAAATGGTGCTTGCTCTATTTTATTTTATTATATTATTATTATTATTTTTTTTTTGAGACAGGATCTCACTAAGTAGCCCCCACTTGCTTAAAACTCACTGTGTAGATAAGTCTGGCCTAGAACTCAGAGATCCACCCACCTCTGCCTCCTGAGTACTAGGATTAAAAAAGCATGCACCATCACTCCTGGCTCTGTTTTTTTAATTTAAAGACAGGGCCTCATGCAACCCAGGCTGGCCTTAAACGCCCAATGTCCCTCCCTCCACCTCCCAAGTACTGGGATTACAGGTAAGCACTGCCACTGCAGGCTTCCAGCCACCCCACCCCCACCCCACCCCGCAGGCTTCTAGACTGGTCCTTATTCTATGTTCTTGGTGAAATCAGCTCATTCTCTGAGTTCTATCTTAAATTTTATAGGTGGAAACTTCCTGAAAGAATAGCTGTAGGGGCTGGAGAGATAGCCTAGCAGTTAAGAGCAGGGATTGCTCTTGCAGAGGACCCGGGTTCAATCCCCAGCACCCACATGGTGGTTGTGGTGGTTTGAATGAGTGTCCCCCATAGGCCCTAGGTATTCAGACGTTTGTCTCCAGTTGGTGGCGCTGTTTTTGGAGGTCTTGGGGTGTGTGGCCGTGTGGGGGAAGTGTGTCACTGGGGGCAGGCTTAGTGAGTTTTAACAAGCCTCGTGGTCTACAGTTGCTCTCTCTCTGCTTTCTGTGCTCTTTGCAAGATGTGACCCTTGGCTTCCTGCTCCAGATCCAGCCACCATGCCTCCCGCCACAATGGACTCTAATTCTCTGGAACCGTCAATCCTAAACTCAAATAAACTCTTCCTTTTATAAGTTCCTTGGTTATGGTGCAACAGAAAAGTGACTAATACAGTGGCTAAGAACCGTCTGTAACTCCAATTCCAGGAGAACTCCAGTTCCAGGGGAATCCAAGACCCTCTTCTGACCTCTGTGGCATTGCACGACATGGGTGCCCAAACCTACATGCAGATAGTACATTCATACACATAAAAAAATAAATAAAATAATAATAAAAAAGAATAGCTGTAATTGTAAGGCAGGTTTATTTTGTGGGAGAAAATGATAAATTGAAACACCCACAAATCGGGCCTCCTACAGCCTCCTCTGTAGTGTTTTTTGCTCTTCAGGGTCATATTTCTTGACCAAGTATAAATCAAAAAGAAGAAAATGAAGACTGCCCTTTTGAACTCAGTAAATCCTTCTGCTTAGAGTTAAATTATTATTGTTGGGGTTTTGTTTTTTGAGACAGGGTCTCCCTGTAGCCCCAGCTGGCCTGGAACTCACTCTGTAGACCAGGCTGGCCTTGAACTCACAGAGAGTCTCCTGCCCCTGCCTCCCAAGTGCTAGGATTAAAGGTAGGTACCACCATGCCCAGCTAAAATGAAGCACACGTAGCTTTGTGTGGCTGCCCATTAGCACCAGGGACCAGAAGAAGAGACCAGGTCAGTGGAGCCTAGTCAAATGTACAGTGGACAACTCAGACATTCTGTTCTATGATGGAATTGCAGAAGCCTCATCTTTGCACCCACAAGCCCCAGTCAGTCAGCCAATAAGCATCTCCGGAATGCCTGGCTGATGTGATAAGGTCAGTGTGGCATAATGTCAGTGTGGTAGACGCCAGCCTGGGAGTCAGGAGACCTGCCAATTTCTTTACTTTTAAAAGAAAAACCTGGGTTGGAGAGATGGCCTGGTGGTTAAGAGCGCCGGCCGCTCTTGCAGAGGACCCGGGTTCGATCCCCAGCACCCCCATGGCGGCCCAGAACCATCTGAAACTCCAATTCCAGGAGAACTCCAGTTCCAGGGGAATCTGACACCCTCTTCTGACCTCCGTGGCATTGCACGACACGGGTGCACAGACTTGCATGCAGACAGTACATTCATACACATACAGAAATAAATAAAAATTAATAAAAAAAAATTAAAAGAAAAACCTAACTCACCTCAGTTTCTCCGAGTGTGCAGAGATGAGTCCAGGTCCTATTTCTCCCAAGTAGAACTGTGACGGATTTCAAAGCAGATTACTGAGTTCCCAGTCTCCTCCATCTCCAGAGACACCAGATAGCTGAGCAAGTTGCATTCTAAATCCTGCTACCTCTGCTAGAGCCCAGCTTGGGTCCCCCTGGATGTGTGGGCACCTTCCCCTGACATGGTCAGAGGGGACCCCACACACTTGTCCTTGCTCTGAGTTCTACAATGCTCCACACATACTTGCTATCTTCCCATTCCTGAAATGCTCAAGAGGTCCTGCCTCAGGGCCTTTGCACATGCTGATTGAGCTTCATGCTGCTTGAGCTTCCTACAGGATTGGCGGCTGCTTCCTCTCTTCAGATCTCCCTAGATGCTGCCTTACTGAAGCAGTTATCTGTTCTCTTATTGGAGTACCACTTTCCTTCGAGGTCTCCCAGTGTAACCATTTTGTCTCTTTTGTTTGGGTCTTCATCAGTTCCACAAAGGTGGGATGTTGGGGAAAGCCAGGGGTCTTTTTTGTTTTATTCACAACTGTGCGTTTGTTGGGGCATGATGGGGTCATGGATGTAATCCCAGGACTGATTTGTGTTTGAGGGTAACAAGGACTACACATACTTTCCAGGACAGCCTGGGCTAGAGAGGGCCCTTGCCTCAGAAAATAAGAAATTAGAGGTACATTTGAACAAGAACTGTACTCTCAATGCCTGGCACACACAGATCTCAACAGGGTTTGCAGCCCCATAATTTTCAGGGAGCTGATGTGCCCGAGTTTCCCATTCAGCCTCCTGGGTCCAGCCTGGGCTCACGCAGGCTGCAGGCACTTTCTTCCCTCTGCTGTGTTTGGTTCTCAGTATTTCCTTGGGGAGAAAAAGGCTCTTATGACATCACGACGCACTCACCACACTGCAGTGACATCATGATCCCATTGACAGCGTCATCAGGTCCTCAGCGACACCTCTGTTCTCTCCCGTGGGAGGACCGGGGCGCTCTGGACCCCAGCACTTGCCCTTGCCCATGACGTCACAACTAGCGCTGGCGTCACGTGCCCCCCCGCGGGGGCGGGGCCTGAGGGCGGCGCTTCCGGTCTATACGAGGAGCCTGGCGGCTTGAGCGTCGGCGGCGGCAGCGGAGCAGCGGGGATGGCGGGCGCGGCGAGCGAGGCGCGCTTTGCGGGGCTCTCGCTGCTGCAGCTGCATGAGCTGCTGGAGGACGAGGCGCAGCTCGGGGACATGGTGCGCGGGATGGAGGAGGTGAGCGCCGGGCGGGTCCTGAAAGGCGGGGAGTGTCGGAGTGAGGATCGGGGACCCCGAGGGCCCGGCCGTGTCCAGGCGGGGATCGGGACGCGAGTGGGGACCGGGGGACTCCAGGGTGGGGCTGGACAGCCGCGAGGGAATGGAGGGCCGAGGTTGGAGTGCTGGGGTTCGGTTTCGGGTCTCCAGGGGATCAAGGCCGGTGGGTGCGGGCACAGATTTGGAGGTGGTTTGAAGGGAGAGGGCGGAGAGTTGGGGCGCTGAGCGGACTCGCTGGGTCCTGGGAGAGGATTTAGCTTGGACGTGCTGGAGGGGAGTTGATTGACGGGTCCTAGCTGGGCTCGCGGGGAGCAGAGGTCTGAGCTGAGTCCAGGAGGGGCTCCCCGAAGTTCAGAGGCTCGAGGCCACCGGTGGCCTCGAGAAGGGCGCGCGGCCAGCGGCTACCCGCGGTTGGCCTGGGGCTCTCGAGTCTGAGCACGGTCTGTGGGTGGCAGCGGGCTCTGCCTTCATGGGAGACCGGAACGTGGGAATTCTAGTCTGGCTGGCTTGGCCCCGCGCTGGCCTACCCCTCTGGGTTCCTGAAGCTGCTTCTAGTAAAAGATTAAATGGGGGCTGGGAGCTGACCACTGATCACCCCTACCCCCACCCCCACCCCTGAGGCCAGCATAGCCTCCGGGAGGCGTGTGGCCGCTGGCGGTTCTGGTTGTCTTCCTCCACACCTCGCTGTGGTTAGCTCTCAGGAGTGACTGACCTGGCCCTTGAGGGTCTGCATGGCCACTTCCTTCTGAACTCCTCGCCGCCTTTTGGGGCTCTGATCCTGTAAGTCTGGGTCTGTCTGATCCAGCTTTCCTTGGCCCATCCACCTCTCCTTTGTCTCTGAAGTCCGAGCTCCCTCACCCCCCCCCCGAACGTTGTAGGGGCTTTTGGCTAGCTTTCCGAAGAGGGTTTGTTGAGCACTGAGCCAGCCCCCTTAAAAGGGGGCTTGTGAGAAAGTTGCACATTCAGAATCCCTGGAAAACCCTCAACAGATCATTGTCTGGAGCCACAGAGAGGCCACTGTAGTAAGATGGTATCAGTCTTTCCATTAATACACCCCTTGTATTCACAGGCTTTGTAACTTGGCACATAGAACGTTGCTCCGAGATGCAATTTACCCATTTATGGTGTCCATGTGGCACTTTCCATTTTAGAGAAGAATGAGAGACAGAATCCATCTTTCTTGACTGAATGAGAGTTTCATGTCTGCAAAAGAAAGAAAAATCTTTGGTGGGTTTCTCTGCTTTTCAGTTGCTGGGAGATCTTTTGTTAGGCTGTCTGCGGGGCATCTCTTTAGTTTAATAATAAAATGATAGGTATGTTTTTCTAATACGGAACCCTGTCTGCAAGTTACTACTTGGCTTCGTGTGACTATTCTGTTACAAGAAGAACAGACAACTGGAGCTCTGTTGGTGGAACGTTTAATAAAATAAACTGCTCTTTAGTGGACGGCGTAGTGGGAGTGAGTCAGATTCTGGTGACTCCAACCCCACTTGTTTCCCTCCCTAAGAACCTGGACGGTGTTTAGGAAGAGAAAGGCAAATGAATCTAGGAGGCTTTTATTTTTATGGAGTAAAAGTGACCTTCACACTACTGTACAGACTCTGAGGACTCCGAGCCCATCTCATAGAGATTGAAATTACGCAGCAGGAGTTTGTCTTTCTGGGTGTGTAGTGCTTTTAAAACAAGGAAACAACTTGAAAATCCAAATACCTTGGGCAGCTCACCCAACCCAGTCACTCATCGAAAATCCCATGGCCGTGGTTATCTGGGTGTAACAGCCATTCGGGCTGAGGTCGTCTCCCTCACCTGGCAGTGTCACGTGTTAGTTTATTTTGGGATGGTTTCAAAACACAGAAGAAAAATACTCTGTGAACCATATACTCTTGATCAAGTGGAATGTTTACAATTGAATGTTAAAGAGCATTCAGCCTTTGGAATTGTACACTGCAGACTGGACTTGGCTGCTTTTCAGCTGTGCAGATAAGTCACGGAACCTTTCTGAACATCCATTGGAAAGGACAGTGTGATTGTCATAGAGTTGATGAGCATCACGTGAGATAATGATTGTTGAATACTCACACAGTTGTACTTGGCGTTCAGTAAGGAACATTTTTTTTTTTTTTGGTCTTTTCGAGACAGGGTCTCCCTATAGCCCCAGCTGTCCTGGAACTCACAAAGATCTGCCTGCCTCTGCCTCCCGAGTGCTAGGATTAAAGGCGTGCGCCACCACTCCCAGCTAGTAAGGAGCATTTTAAAGGGCTCAGTTGTAAAGTGTCTGCCATGTAAGCATGAGGAACCAAGTCTGAGCCCCTTAACCCATACAAAAAACAAGGCTTGGTGGTGCACTCTTGTAATCCCACTGCTGGGGAGGTGGAGCTCAGGATCCCTAGGGGACACTGGCCAGCAGCCTAGCCTAATCAGTGAGCTCAGGCCAGTGAGAGGCCCTGTCCAAAAGTGGGTCTACTGAAGCAATGGGGGAAAGACACCCAAGATTTTCTTTTGACTTCCACATGCTTACATGTATGTTCTCACGTGCATATGCAAATGAATGAACATACACACACACACACACACACACACACAGAGTAATTGCAGAAAATAACCACCTGGAGTTCTCTTTTTATTTTTTTATTTTTTATTTATTTTTTGGTCTTTTCGAGACAGGGTCTCCTTGTAGCCCCAGCTGTCCTGGAACTCACTCTGTAGACCAGGCTGGCCTTGAACTCACAAAGATCCACCTGTGTCTGCCTCCCAAGTGCTAGGATTAAAGGCGTGCGCCACCACGCCCGGCTGGAGTTCTCTTTTTAAAAGAATACTGACTTGGGGCTAGAAAGATAGCCTAGCGGTTAAGAGTGCTGACTGCTCTTGCAGAGGACCCGGGTTCGATCCCCAGCACCCACATGGTGGCTGAGAACCATCTTTGACTCCAGTTCCAGGGGAATCGACACCCTCTTCTAACTTCCGCAGCATTGCACTACACTGGTACACAAACCTACATGCAGACAGTACATTCATACACATACAAAAATAAAAAAAAATAAATAAAAGAATACTGACTTTTCATAATCTACCTTCTAAAAAAAAAAAAAGAATACTGACTTATCCTGACAGGTGAATAGGGTTTCATTTAAGTTTTTTTTGGTCTTTTCGAGACAGGGTCTCCCTGTAGCCCCAGCTGTCCTGGAACTCACTCTGTAGACCAGGCTGGCCTTGAACTCACAAAGATTCACCTGCCTCTGCCTCCCGAATGCTAGGATTAAAGGCATGCGCCACCATGCCTGGCTAAAAAAATTTTTAAGTAGGGTCTGGAGAGATGGCTCAGTGGTTAAGAGCACTGACTGCTCTTGCAGAGGACCTGAGTTCGATTTCCAGCACCCACATGGCGGCTAAGACCTGTCTTTAAGTTTGGCATGGTGGTGCACGCCTTTAACCCTAGCACTCAGGAGGCAGAGGCAGGTGGATCTCTGTGAATTCAAGGCCAGCCTGGTCTACAGAGTGAGTTCCATGCCAGCTGGGGCTGTAGGGAGACCCTGTCTCAAAAATATTTTTAAAGTAAATTTTGACTTGTCATTAGCCTAGAAAACAGTATACTTTTTCCAAAAGGATTGTGCTGGGCACGGTGAGGCAGGTGGAGCTCTGGAGATTGAGGCCAGCCTGGTCTACATAGTGAAAAAAAAAAGGGGGGTTACATGTCTCAGGGGTCTAGGAAGAGACTTGAGGGGACTAGGCCTTTTGCTTCATAGACTTTCTAGATTCCTGTTACCTGAGGTGAAGGGTTTCTTTTTTGAACTGGCAGAAGGAAGTGTGTTAAATTGTAGAGTAGGACTTCTTCCAGTCCTGGGGATATTTTGTGGTGGCTGTAAAGTGTGGCTGTGAGTTGAAGGCATTCACTGTTAGGTTTAAATGCCCTGGGCACTGTGTTTCACTGACACTGTTTTAATTGTAGGTGTGAGTTTTAGTGCAGCTCAAGGTGTTCAAATGATGTTGGAAGTGGGACAGTGCAGCAAGCCCCTTTGTCCACTGAGCCAGCTGGTTGGCCCTTGTTCTTTCTCTAAGTTACATGGTAGTGGCATGTGCCTTTATCTGTCCACATTACCCCAGTGGACTGGGAAGGCACTCCCTTAAAAGGAACTGTTGCTTAGGGGATTATGCAAGTAAACCCAGCCTCTTGGGTCACTTATCCCTGGGTGCCTTCTGAGGAAATGCTGCTTGGTCTGTGGTAACTGACTGTTTCACTGAGGATTCAGATTCTGCTGCTCTGTTCTCGTTGGGAATGAAAATACCTCCATGCAGAAATGGGGAGGGTCTGATGGGCAGATTGCTCTATGGAAAGTATTCTGGTTCCCTAAGGGCAGATTGCTCTGTGGGGCTGTGATTTATGTGTGACAGAAGCTACTGCACTGGTCATAACGGCTCATTGAAATGTAGCGCTAGTCCAGGAACACATGGCTGAACGAGTGCTGGTTGGATTGGGGTTTTACCAACCAAGATTTGAACTCACTGAGTTTATACATCTCGGGTTCCTTTCTGTGAGCATTTTGTTCTCTCCCTTGTCTGTATAATGTATACATGTATGTGCAGGCATGTGTATAGGTGTGTGTGTGTGTGTGTGTGTGTTTGTGCACGTGTGTACGAAGGTTAGAGATCGTGGTCAGTTCTCTGCCCCATCACTTTCCACCTGATTTTTTTGAGACAGGGTCTCTCTGAACCTGGAGCTCACTGATTGGCTAGACGAGCTGGCCAGCAAGCTCAGGGGTCCTCCTGGCTCTCCCATGATGGGTTGCAGTCACGTGCCGCCACACGCGGTTTTCCCTGGGGGTCCTCCTGCTTGTGCAGCAGGCAACTTCGACCGATTATTGCTTTGTTTCTTTTGTGTCCAGCAATATTTTCTGAAATTCAGCTTTACATGGAAAAATGAGGTGTTGCATTTAAGTTACCTAAACTCTGCTTCAGTCTCCTCAACAGTTAAGTGGTGATGCCTACCTTTTAGGGTTTTTGCGGGGCTGAGTGTTAATACGTAGCACAGAGGAAACAGTACTCAAGGCTAGCTCCCTTTTTTAGTAAGCTTTTCAGATGGTAGACGGATGCAGGCAGATTGCTGAAAATTTGAGACTGTCTTGGGCTACAGTGGCTTTAAAAAAACATGAAGAGGGGGCTGGAGATATGGCCTAGCGGTTAAGAGCACTGACTGCTCTTACAGAGGACCCGGGTTCGATCCCCAGCGCCCACATGGCGGCCGAGAACCGTCTGAAACTCCAATTCCAGGAGAACTCCAGTTCCAGGGGAATCCGAGACCCTCTTCTGACCTCCGCGGCATTGCACGACACGGGTGCACAAACTTGCATGCAGACAGTACATTCATACACATACGGAAATAAATAAAATTAAAAAACAAAACAAAACAAAACATGAAGAGATGGGCTGGAGAGATGGCCTAGCGGTTAAGAGCACCGACTGCTCTTACAGAGGACCCGGGTTCGATCCCCAGCACCCACATGGCGGCTGAGAACCGTCTGAAGCTCCAGTTCCAGGAGAACTCCAGTTCCAGGGGAATTCGAGACCCTCTTCTGACCTCTGCGGCGTTGCACGACACGGGTGCACAGACTTGCATGCAGACAGTATATTCATACACATACAGAAATAAATAAAATTAATAAAAAAAATTAAAAAAAATAAAAATAAAAAAAACATGAAGAGATTAAGATTTGAGCCAGAGCTGGGTGTGGCAGAGGCAGGTGAATCTCTGAGCTTGAGGCCAGCCTGGTCTACAGAGTGAGTTTTAGGCCAGCTGGAGCTACAGGGACACCCTGTCTCAAAACAATAACAAAAGAGGGGGCTGGAGAGCTGACTCAGCAGTTAAGAGCACTGGCTGCTCTTGCAGAGAATCTGAGTTCAGTTTCTAGCACCTACATGGTGGCAAACAGTGCTCTGTAACTCCAGTTCCAGGGGATATGATGCCTTCTTCTGCTCTCCATGGGCACTGCACACATACGGCAAACTTACATACTCATACATATAAAATAAAAATCAATCAATAGACAACAAAAACAAAGATTTTGAGCCAGGCCAACCTGGCAGCCACTTGGCCAGTGAGGGACTGACCATGTCAGCTTCACCCCACACAGGCTGTCTCCCGCCTCCTCAGTCAGATATTCTGTGTCCCCTAGCCTCTTCGTTTATGTCATCTGTTACTTAATATTTATTTATTTATTTATTTATTTATTTATTTATTTATTTGTTTTTGTCTTTTGAGATGGGGACTCCTTATAGCCCCAGCTGGCCTCGAACTCTATAGACCAGGCTGGCCTCGAACTCACAGAAATCCTCCTGCCTCTGCCTCCCAAGTGCTAGGATTAAAGACGTGTGCCACCATGCCTAGCTTAAAGATGGTTCTTAGCCGCCATGTGGGTGCTGGGAATCGAACCCAGGTCCTCTGCAAGAGCAGTCGGCGCACTTAACCACTGAGCCATCTCTCCATCCCCTTAATATGTATTTTGTAAGCTGTTCATCCCCCATGGCCCCCATTAGCCTGGTGCAAAGAATGTGCTCCCTTAGTTCCCCTGTGAGCAGTGACTGGGCTTCGAGTGGATGCTTGGAATGGCCCAGAGCAACTGAGGAAGAGGGACTCCTTTAGGTGGAAAAGGGCTCATGAGACTCTGTTAAGTGTGAGGCCCAGGCAGGGCACTGGCAAGACATAGAGTAGCAGGAGGAAGTGAGGTTCTGGAGCCCCACAGAGCCATCTGCATGAGGTGACAGATGCCGCCAACCTCCCTGAGTGCTTGTTGAAATCAGAGGGACTATAAATTTCGAGAGGCCACTAGGTAATTAGTGGGTTGCCAGAAGCAACGAGATGCCATCGAGGAACAGGGAGAACTGGTCCAATGACCCCACTTTGACATCCTTTTATTGTGCTTATAATTACTATGTCAGACTGGCCAGCAGCGGACTGCGCCATTTGAACTTCGTCCCTCCTGTGCAGGCTGGCTGTGCCCTGTGCTGAGGAGCAGCTGCACTGTTTACTGGCTTGTTTCAGTGCTGCAGTGGCTGTTACTACAGAGATTCATGCCAAGCACCCAGCGCAAGGTCATCTGCAAAGACTTCGTCAGTGACAGTTGACCAGGTCATCACTGTGCTGATGGGCTGACACTAGAACTGTATCTGGCTGTTTCCCTCTTTGGCAAGGGGAGGATTTGGAGTCTGGCGTCGCTCAGGAACTGTGTGACCAGCGGCGTAAAGATGGAGGGGAAAATCCTTTGTAGGAGTTCATGAAGAAAAACGGAATTGGAGAGGTGTAGTTGGCATTAACAGAATTGGAGAGGTGTAGTTGGCATTATTGTCTCTAGGTTATAGTATAGTCTGTCAGGAGAAAGCCCTTTTTTTTTTTTGAGACAACATCTCACTATGCTGCAGCCCTGGCTGGCCTGGAACTCACAGAGATCCACCTGCCTCTGCCTGAGGACTGGGAGTAAAGGCGTGCGTCACCACACCTGGATAATACTTCTTTTTCAAAATTTTTTATTTATTCTTGTATGTGTATGAATGTACTGTCTGCATGTAGGTTTGTGCACCTGTGTTGTGCAATGCTGCAGAGGTCAGAAGAGGGTGTCTGATTCCCCTGGAACTGGAGTGAAAGACGGTTCTTAGCCACCATGTGGGTGCTGGGAATGGAACCCAGATCCTCTGCAAGAGCAGTCGGCACTCTTAATTGCTAGGCCATCTCTCCAGCCCCAATACTTCTTTTTTTAAACATTTTATACTCTATTTGTGTGGGGATTTGTACATACCATGATGCATGGTGTGGAGGTCAAAAGACTAGTGGGAGTTGGTTCACTCCTTTCACTAGGTAGGTTCTGGGGCTTGAAATCAGGACATCAGGCTTGGTAGCAAGGTCCCACCCCCTGAGCCATCTCTCCAGCCCCATAATACTTCTTTTAAATTGGAGCTTTTGTTATCTTCAAGGTTAGTGAATGGCCCCTTGAGGTTTTGTTCATGCCCACAGCCCCAGTGCCTAGGATGGTTGGGGGCACAGTAGGTGCTGATTAATGTTTGTTTGTAGACAGCTGTTTTCATTGATGTGAGTCCAGCTGGGTTCAAGGAAGTGTGCTCTTTTGCTCAGCCTTTATAGAGAACCCAGTGTGTCCACTTCAGGAAGTGAGACCAGTAAAGCTGCAGTTTTTCTTGTTTTTGGTTGTCGAGAGTAGACCTCTAGGCCTTCTGTGTGCTAGCCAAGGGCCCCGCCACTAAACTGCACCCTCAGCTCCAGCGTTTCATTTTTTACGGTCATGCAGGTATACAGAAACCAATTTCACATGTCACTATACGTATTAAGTGGTAGTGAAGCTTAGGTCCAGTGGACCTGGGTGGAGGGCAGGTCTACAGGGAGTGTTTCCTGGAAGAGATGGTGACTCAGCTGTGGTTCAGGGCCTGAGGTAGATAGAGCTAGCCAGGTAATGAGGGAGCAGGTCTCTGGGCCTGGGGCTGGACAGCATGAACAGACATTGAAGAAGGAAGCCCAGGAGAGAGTGTGCACGGGAACACTACCAACATGACTGGAGGGACCCATGCAGGGGGAAGGGGGATGAGGCCAGAGAGGCAGGTGGCACCAGATGGCCGCACAGGCCAGTTCGATAAGGAGCTTGGCCCGATCCTCTAGTTGGAGAGCTGTTGGAGGGTTTAAGCTGGGCAGTGTTGTGGTTGGCTGCACCTGACATTTACATTGATGGTTCTGGAGAGCCTTGGGTGTTAGGTTTGAGGGGGATAAGTTTATAAAGAGGGGAGTCAGAAGGCCGAAAGATAAGTGATAAAATTGAACTTTGTATGCCCCAAATAAGGGGCTTCAGAGCCAGAGTCTGGACTCTCAGAAGAGCCCATGGAGACTTGCTTTTCCCAGATGGAATAATATCGAATGGCCATTTGTGTCTGTCAGTGGCACATTGTAAAAGGATGGAGAACTAATGGGCCCAGTTATACACACACACACACACACACACACACACACTCTTATATACACATATGTGTGTATATATCTAATATATAATATACATCAAAAATGTGACAGAAAAAGAGGAGGGAAAAAGTTTTGAAAATGGTATAAAATTGTAGTCAATTGCCTTTTTTTTTTTGTCTTTTTGAGACAGGGTCTTCCTGTAGCTCCGCCTGGCCTCTATATGTAGACCAGGCTGGCCTTGAACTCACACAGACATCTGCCTGCCTCTGCCTCCCAAGTGCTAGGATTAAAGGCGTTCGCCACCATGCCTGGCTGTCAATTGCTTGTATATGTATGTATGTATGTATGTATGTATGTATGTATTGTATATATTTTTTGGAGGGGCAGCACCTTTCTTTGTAGCCCAGGCTGACCTCAAACTGATGCTCTTGTCTCAGCCTCCAGAGTATTAAAACTACAGGTGTGGCTACTATGTGTGTCAGGAAGGTAGAGATTAAGATAAGATTTGGAAAAAAGACAAAAAAAA
>VZQC01011925.1:85842-97765 GCA_009823505.1 Rhizomys pruinosus | reverse complement strand
GTCTTTTTGAGACAGGGTCTCCCTGAAGCCCAGCTGTCCTGGAACTCACTTTGTAGACCAGGCTGGCCTTGAACTCACAAAGATCCGCCTGCCTCTGCCTCCCAAGTGCTAGGATTAAAGGCGTGCGCCACCACGCCCGGCCTTAGTCATGTTTTAAAAAAAATATTTATTGTGTGTGTGTGTGTGTATATGAGTATTGTAAGGAACTCCAGGACGCCAATTGAGGCAGAAGTTCCAAGAAATAATTATCCTGGACTATGTTCCTTCAACCTAAGGAAAGTTGCTGCAACATCCTGCAATCACACCTCACAGGAGACCACAGCCAGGCCTCAGTCTCTCGAGATGTTCCTACCGATACCAGTCACAGGTCCTAGTTTCCCTCGAGATACTCCTACTGATACCAGCCACAGACCCACCTACGCCCATTCCCCCATCTCCTTGTCCCCACTTCCTTGAAAACTCACTTCCTTGTGTGCCTGGGTTTAAAACTGACATTTGAGAAAACAAATATGGTTAATCTGGGCTAACTATGTGGCCTTAAACATCCAAAAGGAAAGTATAACCAGAAATAAATAATCAGTAAGGCCTGAGAAATTGTACTTCAGGTCTAAAACTTGAGATCTTAGTAAAAAGACAAAAAGTTAAAAAAAAAAAAAGAGCACTGTTGTTTTGCCTGTCTTCAATTCTTACTGGCAAGTGCAGCTACCCTGTGGCTGCCACTGCTTTTGCCTTTGCCATCCTTCAAAGACGTGAGAAGACACAGCTTTTCAACCTTCCAATATGGACTGAAGACTCATGTTTCTCCAAGAATCCTCCAACCTTCAGTGCCAGATGGGGACTGCTGAGACATCCAGCTTGTGGACTGAGCTACTACTGGGGTTTCAGCCTTTTCAGAGTATAGACTGCCATTTTTGGACTGATGTATCACCGAGGCCAGGACAAGAAGATCAAGACAGCCGGGCGTGGTGGCGCACACCTTTAATCCTAGCACTTGGGAGGCAGAGGCAGGCGGATCTTTGTGAGTTCAAGGCCAGCCTGATCTACAAAGTGAGTTCCAGGACAGCAGCTACAGGGAGACCCTGTCTTGAAAAGACCAAAAAAAAGAAGATCAAGACAGGACGTGGTGCTTACTGGACCTCATTTGGTGATCACGGGAAGGGAAGACCCCAGTGTGGAGCATAAGGGCTGGACCCATGGGTGGTTGGGGTTGCCAGGGAGGAGCCTTCAAGCAATTCCTTAAGGAAAACATGACATCTTTCAGCCTAATAAAGAGAAAATAAAATTAAAAATAAAAAAAAAATCATAAGCTGAAGATGCTAAAACCTATGATGTCATAATCTTGATAGATGTGTGGCATGCATATATGCATGTTTTGGAGTGATGCAAATTGGAAGGAACAACAAAAAAGACTGGGTTAAAGAACTGACTGAAACAGTGAACTTCTGCCCAAAACAGTAAACTTCTGTATCAAAAATTTTAAGAGACTGAGAAAAAGATGAAAAACACATATGGCAGAATGCATGAGCTCTGGTGGGGTGGGGAGCACGGAAGGGGAACGGATCCAGATTTGATTGGGAAATGTACGAAATGCACAAAGCTTCAATAAAAAATTGGCTTTGAAAAAAAAAAAACAGCTGACATTTGGGGGACATTCTAAGGGTGGTCACCCTAGTCACGACACGGGCAGGCCATCCACCATGCTGCCTCAGATACACAGGCAGGCCAGCCACCATGCCTAAAATAAACCTGACTTCCTTTTCATTGGAGTCCTGACAGTTTCTCCTCTCTGCGCTGAGTCTCCCCTCAAAACGAACCTAACAAGTGTGTGTGCATAGTATGTGGGGAGGGGCATTTGTGCTATATCACGTGTATGGAGGTCAGAGACCAACGCGGTGCAGCTGGCTCTCCTCCCTGCACGAGGGTCCTCAGACGGAGCACGGGTTGTCAGGCTTGGTGGCAAGCAAGTGGCTTTATCTGCCAGAAGGAAGACCTCCATTAGCCTCAAACCATAAAGCAATCTTGATTTGCAAAGAAGCCCTCTAGAGACCCTATCCAGAAATAATGCAGACCTTAGGGGGCTGGAGGGATGGCCTAGCAGTTAAGAGCGCCGACCACTCTTGCAGCGGACCTGGGTTCGATCCCCAGCACCCACATGGCGGCTGAGAACTGTCTGTAACCCCAATTCCAGGAGAACTCCAGTTCCAGGGGAATCCGACACCCTCTTCTGACTTCTGCGGCATTGCACGACATGGGCACACAAACCTACATGCAGATGGTACATTCATACACATACAAAAATAAATTAAAAAAAAAAATAATGCAGACCTTAACTCTCCTTCTAGCCATCCACAAGATCCTTATTTATTGGGGTGGGGGTGGGGAATGCAGGCCCTGAATCACTTACCCATCTCCTAGGTTCTGTTTACATACACAAAAGTACTTAAGCTCCCCTGCTGTTTGACCCCTGTGGGTACACAGACTTCTGCTGTTCAGTAGTCGGCCCTCACTGACTAATAAAAATCAGTATGGATTGTATGAGGTTGGTTGCTTTTTCTTTCCTACCTGCAACTTTTTGGACTCTTAATCCTAACATTCACCTGGAGAGACTTCTAACCTGGGAGGCCAAACTCTGTTGTTCCTAACATTTTTGGATCTTAATGAAGTCAGTTGTTTTGCTTTTCTACCTGTATTTTTTTTATTAATTTTATTTATTTCTGTATGTGTATGAATGTACTGTCTGCATGCAAGTCTGTGCACCCGTGTCGTGCAACGCCGCGGAGGTCAGAAGAGGGTCTTGGATTCCCCTGGAACTGGAGTTCTCCTGGAATTGGAGCTTCAGACGGTTCTCAGCCGCCATGTGGGTGCTGGGGATCGAACCCGGGTCCTCTGTAAGAGCAGTCGGCGCTCTTAACCGCTAGGCCATCTCTCCAGCCCACCACCTGTATTTTTTTTAATGAGTAAGCCTTAATATGTATGTGCTATAGTTTGTTTGAACCTAGGGCCTTGGACATGGTAGGCAG
The DNA here is from genome assembly GCA_009823505.1 of Rhizomys pruinosus. Taxonomy (NCBI): domain Eukaryota; kingdom Metazoa; phylum Chordata; class Mammalia; order Rodentia; family Spalacidae; genus Rhizomys; species Rhizomys pruinosus. The sequence goes on along the minus strand of VZQC01011925.1, from coordinate 94,745 downwards.
GTGCTTTGTCACTTAGCTGCATGTCCAGATCTTTGTACTTTAGATCTTAGATGTCTCCCAAAGTCTATGTGTTAATAAAAATAAGGTCGGGGCTTAGTGAGAGGTCTGTCAGTCATTGAGGATGTCACCCAGAGGGACCTTGGCTCTTCTTTACTCTTTGGCTTCTTGGCCCTGAGGCAGATGGTTCTGTTCTCCCCTGTGCTCCCTGCTGTTGTAATCTAGTACCCCGTGCCCCAGGCCTGAAAGCAGTGGGTATGCCCTGTTGTGGATGAGAAACCCAGAAACTATGAGCCAAAAGAATCTCTTTGTAAGATGATTATTTCTGGTGTTTTGTCATAGTGATGGAAAGCTGACTAACACAGGGGTCTGGACAGTCTTCTAGGGATCTGATTCCCTATGCCACATGTAGTTAGTTGTGTGGATTTTTGTTAAGAATTTTTAGTTCGCAAGCCAGGCATGGTGGTGCACACCCTTAATCCCAGCAGAGGCAGGCGGATCTCTGTGAGTTCAAGGCCACCCTTGTCTACATAGTGAGCTCCAGGCCAGCTGGGACTAAAGGGAGACCCTTTCTCAAAAGACCAAAAAAAAAAAAAGTTTTAGTTGGCATGATCTAGAGATTCTTTTTCTTTTTCTTGACTATTTTTTCTACCTAGAAACTGGAGAAAAAAATCTCACATACCCATGACTAGAATAAGATCTCAGTTATATAGAAGCAAGAGAGAGTGATCACAGTCAGGAGAATAAAGTTCCTCATGTCATGATATATATTAAACATAAGAGCAAAACTGTCGCTGGGTGTGGTGGGGCACGACTTTAATCCTAGCACTCAGGAGGCAGAGGCAGAGGCAGGTGGATCTTTGTGAGTTCAAGGCCAGCCTGGTCTAGACTGAGTTCCAGAACATCTGGGGCTACAGGGAGATCCTGTCTCCAAAAAAGACAAAACAAACAAATAAACAAAAAAACTGTCAAAAGATAGCTTTAAAATAAATTCCTTCCTTCCTTCCTTCCTTCCTTCCCTCCCTTCCTTCCTTCCTTCTTCCCTCCCTCCCTCCCTCCCTCCCTCCCTCCCTCCCTCCCTCCCTTCATCTTTTTGAGACAGGGTCTCACAGAGATCTGCCTGCCTTCCAAGTGCTGGGATTAAAGGTGTGCTCCATCATCCCCAGCTTATTTATTTATTTTTATTTGATGTATATGAGTGTTATGTCTCCATGTATGTAAGTACACCATATATATGCATTGCCCAAGGGGGCCAGAAGAGGGCATTGGAGTTGGAGTTACGGACAGTTGTTAGCTACCATGTGGGTGCTGGGAACTGAACGTGGGTCCTCTGCAAGAGCAGCCAGTGTTTTTAACCACTGAGCCATCTCTCCAGCCCTCTGGAGAGAGGGCATAGTCTTAGCATAAATCAAGGATCCATCTGGTTAGGTGTTTTCTTATTTCTTGTTTATAAAGTCTGATCTGAAGAATGCACCTATAGGAATTTCTTGTAGTTGTGGTTGAGAGGCAACAGAGATGAGGAAATAAAGCTGAGTGCTATCTCAATCCTGGCTGCTTCGGTAGTTGGTCTTGAACAGAACCCATAGTAAACTTCTGGTTCAGGTGGGGTGTGGGGCATGCCTAGTGGTCTCAGCTACTCAGAAGGCTGAGGATCACTCCAGCCTGAGTTTGAGGCCCCCTGGGCAACCAGGGGGAGAGCTGTCCCCCAAAGGGAAAAAGAAATGAAAAGATTGGGGTTTAAAAGTTTTTCAGCCAGGCATGGTGGTGCATGCCTTTAACCCCGGAACTAGAGTCACAGATGGTTGTTAGCCAGCGTGTGGATGCTGAGAATCAAACCTGGTTCTCTGCAAGAGCAGCTTAACCTCAGAGCCATCTCTCCAGCCCCATAATGATTTTTTTTTTAGGTGATTGGGCTGGGCATAGTGACATGTGCTTGTCATCCTGCCTACTTGGGTGGGCAGCTGGATGGGACAGACGCAGGAGGATCATTTGACCCTAGAAGTTTTTTTTTTTTTTTTTTTGGTCTTTTTGAGACAGGGTCTCCCTGTAGCTCCGGCTGTCCTGGAACTCACTATTGTAGACCAGGCTGGCCTTGAACTCACAAAGATCCACCTGCCTCTGCCTCCCAAGTGCTAGGGTTAAAGGCGTGCGCCACCACGCCTGGCGACCCTAGAAGTTTAAGACCAGCCTAGGCAATGTAGTGACCTGCCTTACCTCTCTGCCTGATGACCCTGGCATTTTCTGCATTGGCTCTGGGCAGCCGCAGGCTCGCCAAGTGCCCAGCATGTTTGCTCTAGACTTCTCCATTCCGGTTTTATTTGTTTAGTAATTATGCAATGCTCCAGCAGCTGTTGAACCGCAATGAAAAGAGGAAGAGTTGTTTCTATGAAAACTGATCTGAACAATTTAGAAAAGTTAATATAAAGCGATTGACCAGAGAAATCCTTGCTGGCGAATGAGGTGCGGGCTAGACAGGAAAACCAGAGTTCCAGGATTCTGCTCTCATCCATGATTGTTGTCCAGGGCCCTGAGTTCTTACTCTGGGGAAGGATGTAGCCTTGCAAAAAAGAAAAAGAACCCTTTTTCTGGAGAAAAGACCTAGGAGATGGTTAGTGCATAAACTGTGTCAGGACCTGAGTCCTATCCAAGGAACCCATGTATAAAAACAAGAAACTGGTGTGGGGCATGGCCGTGTGCCCACACTTGTAATTCCAGTTTGGGGGAGGCAGAGACCGGCAGGCAGATCACTGGGGTTCACTCATCAGCCAGTGAGAGACCCTGTCTCAAAAAAAGTGTGGATGGCACCAAAGAACAGCCCTGAGCTGTAGAGCGGGCAGAGCCAGTAAAGGCTCAGGTTCACAACCAGGAAGAACAGTACCCAGTTTGTCCTCTGACCTCCAGACACATGTGCAGGCACAGAGAAAAACCAATCTTAAAAAAAAAAAAAAAAGGGTACCCAGATGCCTTGAAAATGGTCAGCCAGGCATGGTTAGCCAGGCATGGAGGAGCACACCTGTTAGCCCAGCACCCCTGAAGTGAATGTAGGGTTAGAGTTTAAGGCCAGCCTGGACTACAAAGTGAGACCTGTCTCAAAGAAACCAAAACAATCAAAATGTTTAGTGTGAGGGTACCTTAAACCAAATTGCCTGGTTGACTGGCAGCTGACTGATTCTGATTGGGTGCAGGCTTAGCTGTAGGGATTCTGATTGGGTGCAGGCTTAGCTGTGGGATTCTGATTGGGTGCAGGCTTAGATGTGGGATTCTGATTGGGTGCAGGCTTAGTTGTAGGGATTCTGATTGACTAAGTGGGAATGTGGCAACCACCCCACTTTTAGGAGACTCCGGGGCAGTTAGCGTCATGATCAATGTGGGTGACCCATCCTGCCTTTCGACCCTCCCCTCACCCTGCCACCCTGAGGTCCGAGTTACTGCAAGACCACAGTTCTAGTAAAGTCCCCTTTCATGGTGTCACCGGTGACCAGGACCATGCACGCCTTTGCGCTTCCAACTGCTCCCCATTATCCAGGAAAGTCCAAGAAGCAGGAGGAGCTTGGTTTTTCTCTAAATATCAGGAAATAAGTCTTCTAGGAAAAAAACCAAATCTTGGTAAGTCATTCTGCAGAACTAGGACACTGTCAATTTGTATCCAGAGACTTTGTTTTCCCCTGGGACTGTCCATTGCTTATTGAAGCATCGCCTCTTGCGTGTCTGTGGGCATTTGTGCTCATTGTGGCATGGTGACTTTTAGATGCAAGGCCAGCTCCACATGGACACTCCAGACACCACTACCTGCTTACCTGCTACTTTCTGAGGAAAGTCATTTTCTTTTTTTTTTTTTTTTTTTGGTATTTTCGAGACAGAGTCTCCCTTTAGTCCCAGCTGGCCTGGAGCTCACTCTGTAGACCAGGCTGGCCTTGAACTCAGAGATCTGCCTGCCTCTGCCTCCCAAGTGCTGGGATCAAAGGCGTGTGCTACTACGCCTGGCCCAGGAAAGTCATTTTCATTTTAACAAGAATTCAGACATCTTTAATAAAAAATAAGCTATTGATACTAATTTACTGGTTGGAAATAATATGTTCTTTGTCGAGTGGGTTGTTTCAGAGCTTTTGATAAGCAGCTGGTAAATTTCCTTCCTGAGTAGGCTGTAGTCTTGGAGATGGCTTCTCACAGCCCCCGGGGTGATTGTATTTTAGGACAGTTTCATAATGTTCTCATGCTCTTTAACTGTATTTTTGTACTTTCAGATCTTTAATTTTGTCACCATGTTAAACAGTCTGACTCTGCAACTGTTAGGTTTGCTTTAGTAGAACTGAAGGAAATTTGAAGTAAGCCTCGTTAGATTGTAGTATAGCACACCTCTGGTATAGTGTAGGTTTGGAGGAACCACAGGCCTCCTGAAAATCTGGAGTCAGTGTTGGGAGACTGTGACATTCATTATTGGTGAGCTCTTTCTGAATGGAAGATGAATTTGGACTTTCTAATAACATAACCTTGGGGCCTATGAGAATGGCTCAGTGGGTGAAGGCACCTGAATCCCAAGTCTGACAACCTGAGTTCAATTTTGGGGCCTTGCATGGTAGAAGGAAAGAACCTGTGACTCCTCAGAGTCGTCCCTGATCTCCACTTGCATGCAGATTTACATGTTTAAAAATTACAAATGTAGGGGTTGGAGAGATGGCCCAGTGGTTAAGAGCACCGACTGCTCTTGCAGAGGACCTGGGTTAGATTCCCAGCACCCACATGGCGGCTAAGAACCATCTTAAATTCCAGTTCCAGGGGAATCTGACTCCCTCTTCTGACCTCGATGGCATTGCACAACATGGGTGCACAACCTACTTGCAGACAGTACACTCATACACATTAAAAAAAAAAAAATTTAAAGCCGGGCGTGGTGGCGCACGCCTTTAATCCTAGCACTTGGGAGGCAGAGGCAGGTGGATCTTTGTGAGTTCAAGGCCAGCCTGGTCTACAGAGTGAGTTCCAGGACAGCTGGGACTACAGGGAGACCCTGTCTCGAAAAGATAAAAAAAAAAAGCTATTTGCTTCATATTTTAAAAAATTACAAATGTAATTTTTTTGGGGGGGTCTTTTTGAGACAGGGTCTCCCTGTAGCCCCAGCTGTCCTGGAACTCACTCTGTAGACCAGGCTGGCCTTGAACTCACAGAGATCTAACTGCTGGGATTAAAGGCATGTGCCACTATGCCCAGCTACAAATGTAATTTTTTATTTTTTATTTTTGGTCTTTTTGAGACAGGGTCTCCCCGTAGCTCTAGCTGTCCTGGAACTCGCTATGTAGACCAGGCTGGTCTTGAACTCACAAAGATCCGCCTGCCTCTGCCTCCCAAGTGCACCACCATGCCCAGCTCAAATGTAATTTTTAAAAACGTAACCTGTAATGTAAAATCCAACTTAAATTGCCTGTGACTTGGTGAAATTTACTTTGAAATTAGTTGGTGAGATCGGTCAGTTTTACAGTGGAAGGCGAGGCAGCAAGCCCAGCTGAATGAATTCTTGCCTCCCTTTTGTATCACCTGATCTGTTGCAGGTCTCCATGCGGACTGAACTCTGCTGTTAATAGTGGAGTGGTACAAAAGCTCAGACTTGCTTCTTTATTTTATTTATTTATATTTATTTATTTTACAAGTTGCTTTTTATGTTTTGCATTCTCTGTTCTTTTGAGACTGATTCTCAAACTGTAGTTCATGCTATCTTGGAACTCACTCTGTAGCCCAGGCTGTCCTAGAACTTGGAGGTATGAGTTACCATGCCTGGGTCAGAAGTTGGTTTTTAGAAGGTGAAAAGAGAACCAGGCATTCTGTTTTTCCTATTTAAATTGTGTTTCTTATGCTCAGACAAGGCTAAAAACTCGTAGAATTCAAGCTGACACCTAGAAACTGATGGTAAAAAAATTGTTAAAGGCCTTGTGTGGTAGCACACATCTTTAATCCCAGCCCGGGAGGCAGAGGCAGGTGGAGCTCTGTGAGATTGAGGCCAGCCTGCTCTACAGAGCATATTCTAAGACAGCCAGGGCTACACTATGAGACCCTGTCTCAAAACAAGCAAACAAATAAAAAAAACATTAATTTTTTTAAATTAATTTTATTTATTTCTGTATGTGTATGAATGTACTATCTGCATGCAAGTCTGTGCATCTGTGTCGTGCAACGCTGCGGAGTTCAGAAGAGGGTCTCGGATTCCCCTGGAACTGGAATTCTGCTGGAATTGGAGCTTCAGACGGTTCTCAGCCGCCATGTGGGTGCTGGGGATCGAACCCGGGTCCTCTGTAAGAGCGGTCGGCGCTCTTAACCGCTAGGCCATCTCTCCAGCCCCATTAATTTTAGTGATTGTTATGACATTATAGTTAGGGTTGAAAAGTTCTTACCCACCAAGTTTTTTTAAGGGTAGACTGATGCTTGAAAGGCTGATACTTTAATTTTTAATTTATTTTTTATTTTTTATGTGTATGAGTGTACTATCTGCACATAGGTTTGTGCACCCGTTTAGTGCAGTTCCTCAGAGGTCAGAAGAGGGCATCGGATTCCCCTGAAACTGGAGTTAAAGATGGTTCTTAGCCGCCATGTGGGTGCTGGGAATCAAACCCGGGTCCTCTGCAAGAGCAGTCGCCACTCTTAACTGCTGAAAAAGGCTGATACTTTAAAATACCTTTAAAAGTGAAGGCTCCAGCTCCGTGTAGAATGGGAACCTAGCATGGGCAAGACCCAGGTTCAGTATCTCCCACTTTACAAAAAGCAAAAGGTGGGTGCACAGCTAAACAAGACTGGTCAGTGTTAGTGGCTGTTGAACCGAGATCGGATTACACGTGGTGCCTGGCCAGCGTTCTGCTCAGCTCTTCAGTTGCTTTTACTTGCGGAGCACATGCCATCTGTGCGCAGGCTCATACTGCCTGACAAAGGTACACTCTGGACTTGGGCAGTGCCTAGCTCTGAGTTGTGTGTACATACATGATCTTGATTACAAGACTGTTGCAAACCAGGAGGGCAGGCAGCTCCCCAGTCACCAACTGGTGAGTACTAAGAAGCATTGATCAGCAGTAGGGTGTGGTGCGCCTTTAATTCCAGTGCTTGGAAGGCAGAAGCAGGGAGATCTCTGTGAGTTCAAAGCCAGCCTGGTCTACATAGCGAGCTCCAGCCCAGCTGGTACTAAAGGAAGACCTTGTCTCAAACAAAAAAGCGTTAACCTTTGGCACTGCCAGAAACTGTGGTGGTGACCATCTAAAGAAGCTAGCCTTCGGAGAGGTTATGGTTTCAGCGATAACTGATAGTGGCCTGAGGCCCTAAGTCATGAGATATTTAGGAATGAAATTGAGCCTCTATTTGGTGCCATGCCTGTGGTGGTCTGGGCCCAAGGGCAGAAATAAGACACACTTCTGGTCTTTTGTTTTACTTTATTATTTTGGGGTGGTCTAGCAGCCATCCTCCTGTCTCCCCGAGTCCTGGGATCACAGGAATGTGCCACACCACACTTGACATACAGTTCTGCTCTTCAGGAGCCGAATGTCTTTATGAGAAGCGTAGACATGAGCTTAGGTGTCCTTTCAGTTCATGGGGAAACTGCCTCAGTTACTTCCACTCAACATACCTTCCAGGCTCTGGCCAATGCAGGTATGTTGAGTGGAGAGGATGCTGGCTGGAAAAGGGGGTATGGAGACTCCTGAGAAAGGTTGGGGAGGAAGGACTGCCCGAGTCCACCTACTGCGATGCCTCATGGGGAGAAGGAGCACCCACATTTTACCCTCTCCTGTTCCTGGTCCTGTTGAATCCTGCATTCAGAGGACAAGAAGCCCAGAGAAGATCTGGTGTAGTTTAGCCAGTTGGCTTGGAGGCACAGAGCAGGACCGAGGGCGAACCTCAAGGACAGTGGACTATGCCAGCACAGTGTTCTGTGGTGTGTAACAGATAACCACAGCACTGTGGCTTCAACAGCAGAATGTATGTGTCACAGCTAGAGGCCAAAGACCTACCCTGAGGTGGCTGGGGTCCAGGAGGGTCCAGGAAGGTCCAGGAGGGTCCAGGGAAGAATCTTTCTCACCTCTTTCACTTCTGGTGGGGACTAGCCCCCTTGGGCTGTGGCTGCACCTCTCTACATTGTATGAATTATGTTGATAGAGGAGGGATACACACAGCCTCAGGCATTGAAGGTCTAGCTGGGGGTGGGGAGGGGTCAGTTCAGATAGAGGTGGCTCAGAGCCGCTGCCAGGCCTTGGTTGGGCAGCCGGGTGAGCAGGTCAGTGCTGGCCTCGCAGTCTAGGCTAGTGGGTAGAGTATTGCCTCTACCAGGGTTGGGCTTCTTCTTGTTGCTCAACAAGGTGTTTGCTTGTTAAATAAAATGTGATTGTTCCTTGCACAAATATTAGGCCTTCAGATAGTGGCAGGTGACCATGCCTACCTCTGCTATCCCTTAGTAATCCAGCCTATCTTCCAAGTTCCCGCCAGATGTGCAGCATATAACAGATCTCAGTGCTGCTAAGAATTTCCATTCGTTTGCATTTGTAAGCAGGGTTCAGCAGTGTCATTTGGTTCGTTGTCATGTTATTGTATAAAGAGGGGATCAAAGAACGCCAAGAGTATTTTTCCATGAATAAGACTGAGCTTGAGAATGTGGATAGATTTGCCTGCCTTAGTGTTTAAGAAGATGTAATTATAATTACAGACAGGGGAGCCAGCTTCTGGCCAGCTTGCATCACATTGGAAATGCAGTTGGCTTGGACACTGTCCACTGGAAACCCAAGCCCTTGACCCCACACTAGCCAACAGGGCCCTAGGGTGCCTGTCTGGCTCTCATTTGTAACTATGCCATGTGCAGGGAGAATTTATATCTGTTTTTTTTTTTTTTCTCCTTATTGAGTTTATTCTTTTTTTTTTTTTTTTTTTTTTTTTTTTTTTTT
>VZQC01011925.1:26540-85359 GCA_009823505.1 Rhizomys pruinosus | reverse complement strand
CCCCTCCCCTCTCTTCCCTTTCCTTTCCTTCTTTCCTCTTTCTCTCTCTCTCTCTCTCTCTCTCTCTCTCTCTCTCTCTCTGTGCGATATATGTGTGTGTATCTGTAGTGTGTTATATGTGTACATGTTGGTGTGCATACATGTGTGGAGACCAGAGTTGACTTTGGGGAACCCACCCGTCTACACACACACACACACACACACACACACACACACACACACACACACACACACACACACACACACGCCAGAAGCAGAGGGGCTGGGGTTACAAACCTTCGAGGCCACATTTGACTTTACCCACTGAGTCATCACCCCATCCTCCTCCACTTTCATTTTTTTAAAAATTTTACTTATTTTCTTGTGTATGAATGTACTGGCACCTGTGTCGTGCAATGCCGAGGAGGTCAGAAGATTGGATTCCCCTGGAACTGGAGTTAAAGACGGTTCTCAGCCGCCATGTGGGTGCTGGGGATTGAACCCAGGTCCTCTGCGAGAGCATTCGGCGCTCTTAACCACTAGGCCATCTCTCCAGCCCCTCCACTTTCATTTTTAAAGTGAAGTAATTAATTTTCCCAGGATACTTGCCTTCTTGTTTGTGTTAACGTCAAAAAGGTGAAGTTTTTTTTTAATGTAAGAAAATGACTTTTTTGGGGGGGTCTTTTTGAGACAGGGTCTCTCTGAAGCTCTGGTTGTCCTGGAACTCACTCTGTAGACCAGGCTGGCCTTAAACTCACAGAGATCCGCCTGCCTCTGCCTCCCAAGTGCTAGGATTAAAGGCATGCACCACCATGCCTGGCAGAAAAGGAGTTTTTTCCTGTAAAATTTTATAGCTATCATAATGAATCAACTCATCCATAGCTGAAAGTAGAAAGAGTTTGAAAGTGCACTGGTCCCTCTTTGCCAGGGTGGCGTGTGACATCTGGGTGAGGGTCCTTCCAGACAGCTACCAACTCATTAGGATAGAAGTAGCCAGGCAGAGGATTCCAGCAAAGTGCTGTGGCCTCTCTGTCCCGAGGCTCTATCCTGTAGGAGGAAAAGGAAACTCAAGTGAAGACTGAGAACATTTATAAAAAACTGTTCTTTACTGCGGAGAAATTATTTCCTGAAAAGCTTATGGTTAAGAAAAAGCATCAATGGTGAGAAAGATCAAGAGGTCTGGCCCGGTTCTCGGTTTCAGCCATCTGCTGCCGCCCATCCCATCCCGTCGTAAAATGGAGCGTGGGGCACCCAGATTTTCCTCTTTTAGCCTGATGTCTGCTGAAATTACAGCGGAGCTCTGTGTACACTCTCAGATTCACCGTGCAGCTTGGTTACTGAGAGACGGGCTGGTGTGGGTCTGAGAGGGGGCAGGGTCCCCGTCCTGTCCCTGCCAGTGGTTTTGAGCCACGTCTCTGCCGTCTGCTTTCATTTGACCGAAGCTGGCTGTGTTCTTCCTGCTTCCTGCACTGGAAAGGAATATCAGGGCAAGGAAAATGCAGAGTCTTGGTCTGGTGCAGAAATGTGTTCTGGGGACCTTGTGAAAGTCAGAAGAGCTCATTCATCTGCTGAGAAGCCCCACCCACCCGCAGCATTCTGACCCCTGTGCATGCTCTTGAGGCTGGGGGTGTGCTGGGTGATCACTTAGAAATTGCTCTCATGCCGGTGGGTGGTGCATGCCTTTAATCCCAGCACTCAGGAGGCAGAGGCAGGTGGATATTTGTGAGTTCAAGGCCAGCCTGGTCTACAGAGTGAGTTCCAGGACAGCTGGGGATACAGGGAGACCCCGTCTCAAAAAAGACCAAAAAATAAATAAATAAAGAAAGAAATTGCTCTCATGTATTCTTATAAAAACATCGGACTGCCGAAAGGTTTAAAAAGTTACAGCCAGGGGCTGGAGAGATGGCCTAGCGGTTAAGAGCGCCGACCGCTCTTACAGAGGACCCGGGTTCGATCCCCAGCACCCACATGGCGGCTGAGAACCGTCTGAAACTCCAATTCCAGGAGAACTCCAGTTCCAGGGGAATCCGAGACCCGCTTCTGACCTCCGCGGCATTGCACGACACGAGTGCACAAACCTGCATGCAGACAGTACATTCATACACATACAGAAATAAATAAAATTAATAAAAAAAAAATTAAAAAAAAAAAAGTTACAACCAGTTTAACAGTCTGGCTGCTGTCCTTGGAGCTGATTTGGCCTCTTTTATTGGCTGAGGGCTTTGGCTGTCAGACGATTGTCTTGTTATAGCCCAGGCTTCTCTGTGGGAATAAGGTATTTTATATAGGAGCTGGAGAGGTGGCTCAGGGTTAAGAGTACTACTGGTTGCTCTTACAGAGGAACGGGGTTTGATTCCCAGCACCTACATAGTGGCTAACAGCCATCCCATAGCTCCAGTTCCAGGGGGTCCATCCCTTTCCTCTGACATCCCTGGGTATTACATACATGTGATGCACTTACATAGAGGCGTAACATTCATACAAATAAATAAATAAATAAATAAATAAATAAATAAATGGCTGGAGAGATAGATGGCTCAGCAGTTAAGAGCATTGACTGCTCTTGCAGAGGAACCGGGTTCAATTCCCAGCACCCACATGGCAGCTAAGAACCATCTTTAGTGCCAGGCATGGTGGCTGGTGGCGCATGCCTTTAAACCCAGCACTTGGGAGGCAGAGGCAGGCGGATCTCTGTGAGTTCAAGGCTAGCCTGGTCTACAAAGCGAGCTCCAGGCCAGCTGGGAATAAAGGGAGACTCTCTCTCTCTCTCTCTCTCTCTCTCTCTCTCTCTCTCTCACACACACACACACACACACACACACACACACACGCACGCGCGCACGCACAGTGGCTGGAGAGATGGCTCAGCGGTTAAGAGCACCAACTGGTCTTGCAGAGGACTTGGGTTCGATTCCTAGCACCCACATGGTGGCTAAGAACTGTCTTTAAGCTGGGCGTGGTGGTGCACACCTTTAATCCTAGCACTCTGGAGGTAGAGGCACAGGCACACGGATCTCTGAGTTCAAGGCCAGCCTGGTCTACAGAGTAAGTTCCAAGCCAGCTGGGATTAAAGGGATACCCTGTCTCCAAAAGACAAAAAAGAAAAAAAAAAAAAAAAATTAAATAAAATAAAAAGTAAAAAACACACACACACAAAAATGGAATAAAATATAAATAAAGTTATTTAAAAGAATATTTTATATATGCATTTTACAGTAAAACTCCAACATTTCAGTTTAGGTACACATTTCGATCACCTGAGATTTGTTTTGTTTTGTTTTAGTTTTGAAGCAGGGTCTCACTGTGTAACTCTGGGTAGCCAGGAACGTGCTATGTAGACCAGGCTGGTCTCAAACTCACAGAGATCTGCCTGCCTCTGCCTCTGCCTTTACCTCTTGAGTGCTAGGATTTAAAGGTATGTACCACCAGCACCCAGCCCTGTTTTTTAAAAGCTACCTTGCCTGGGCCTCTTAGACAGTCCATTGCTAGGGGGTTGGTCTGGAAAGTGGTTGTGTGTGTGTGTGTGTGTGTGTGTGTGTGTGTGTGTGTGTTTATGTACACATCCAGGGCTTCGTGTATGCTAGGCAAGTGCTCTACTATTGAGCTGAAGCCCAGTCTACAGGTCCTGGGTTTTTTGTCTTTATTTATTTTTTTATGTGCATGAATGTACTGTCTGCATGTAGGTTTGTGCACCCGTGTCGTGCAGTGCCGCGGAGGTCAGAAGAGGGCGTCAGATTCCCTTGGAAGTGGAGTTAAAGACGGTTCTTAACCTGGGTCCTCTGTAAGAGCAGTTGGCGCTCTTAACCACTGAGCCATCTCTGCACCCCCCCCAAAGGTGTTTCTGATGCATGAACACGCTGTAAAGTTATACTTAAGGACACCCTTTAACACATGTGTGAGTGCCCGAGGTCAGCTCAGCAGGGTTGTGTGCTCCTGGGCTTGCTGTGCTGCCTCTGCTTAGGACTTTTGGAGAAATTTCTGCTTTGGGAATTACCCAGAGTGTGTGTGACCCCATGGGCCCCTAGATAGACTCAAGGACCAATCTTAAGGTGCTCATCTGTTGAACGAAGACTTGAGGCACCTATTACATGACAAACAGCTCAATTCCTTTTTTTTTTTTTTTTTTTTTTTTTTTTTTTTTGAGGAGAAGCACACATCACAGTGCATGTGTGGAGGTCAGATGACAACCTGAGGGTGTAGATTCCCTCCTTCCACCAGGTAGGTCCCAGAGATCGAACTCAGGTCATCAGGTTTGGCAGCACCTTTACCCACTAAACTATCTTGCCGTCCCAGTTCACTTTGTCCCAGTTTGCTTTTCCTTACTCCATATTTTGTTAGCCACCTTTTCTTCTTTGGGGCAGGGATGAAAGCCAGGGCCTTGCACATGGCAGACAAGTGTGCGGTGCTGCAGCCTTGTTAGTGCCACACATGGCAGACAAGCGTGCTGTGCTGCAGCCTTGTTAGTGCCACACATGGCAGACAAGTGTGCTGTGCTGCAGCCTTGTTAGTGCCACACATGGCAGACAAGCGTGCTGTAGCTGCAGCCTTGTTAGTGCCACAAATGGCTTCACATGGTTTTTTTAAGGGGAGGGAGGACACTGGTTCATTGAGCAGTTCTTTTTTTTTTTTTGGTCTTTTCGAGACGGGGGCTCCCTGTAGCTCCAGCTGTCCTGGAACTCACTCTTTAAGACCAGGCTGGCCTTGAACTCACAAAGATCCGCCTGCCTCTGCCTCCCAAGTGCTAGGATTAAAGGCGTGCACCACAACGCCCGGCTCATTTAGCAGTTCTTCACTGAGGGACTGGTATATACTGGGGTACACTAGATCGTGTTGTGCCAACCATGATCATTTATGTGGCTTGGATTTTGTTGGGGAGACAGATAGTGAGCAAGAAAACAAATTTCTTATGTTGAAAGAAGCGAGTGTGGTGCTGAGGTGGCTGTGAGTGTAGATAGGACAAGCAGGGAGGCCTGTGTGGAAGAGGATGAAGGAGGAGCGGGGTTTGTGTTCTCAGCCTGTGGGATGGGAAGAGACCAGTGTGGCCTCACAGATAGGGCTGAAGACTTCCTTCCGTTGACACAGGCTCCCTTGCTCGACTTGAGGAACGCTCTTCTTCGTCAGTTTTCTGTGCTACCTTAGGGCTTGGCAGATGGTGGTTTTTCAGCAGATGGTTATGAACACATGGAACTAAAGTTTGAATGAGCATGCACAACTCTTACAGTGCTTGGGAAGCTGAGCAGGAGGATTGCGAATTTGTGGCTAGCCTGGCCTACATAGTGAAACCACCTCAAAAAACTCTGCTCAAGCCGGGCGTGGTGTTGCATGCCTTTAATCCTAGCACTTGGGAGGCAGAGGCAGGCGGATCTTTGTGAGTTCAAGGCCAACCTGGTCTACAGAGTGAGTTCCAGGACAGCTGGGGCTACTGGGAGACCCTGACTCAAAAAGACAAAACAAAACAAAACAAAACAAAACAAAACCTCTGCTCAAGAGCCATGTCCTGATCCTTGCCCTGGGCAACCCCTGCATCCATAAGATGGCAGTGGGAGGCAAAGTCTCCACAGCAGTGTCTGTTTACTATTAGGCTTCCTCTCGCTATAATCACAGATTGGAATAATATAGGCAGAGCACGTGTGCCTTCTTCACTCAGTCCCCGGTGGTAGAATCTGGCAAAATTCAAACACACTGTGTTCCCACAGCCAGGGTTTGACCCTGATCCTGCCAGGATACAGAACGTAAGGTGCTTTCATTGCTCTAAATAGGTTGTCCTTTTTACAGCCCAGCTGCCCCCTCCCAAACCTCACTAGTCTCTCCATTTTGTTATTTTGAGACTATTGGATGCACTTAGTGAGTGTAATTCTTTGGAGTCTTACTGAGTTGTTGTGTATGTCAATAATACACTCTCTTTTTAGTTTGTGAATAGCATTCCATGGTATGGCTATACCACTGTCCTTGTGGTAAAGACATGAAGATTGCTTCCAGATTCAGAATACGGGAGCTGGAGAGATGGCTCAGTGGTTAAGAGTTCTGGTTTCGCTTTCAGAAAGACCCGGTTGGTTTCCAGCATCCACATGGCAGCTAACACTCATCTTGTAACTCCAGTTCCAGGGGATATCCAGCACCCTCTTCTGGCCCTCATGGACATTGCACATACATGGTATACTTATATATATGCATGTATAACACTCATACACATAAAATAAAAATAATAGGGACTGGCAAGATGGTTAAGAGCACTGGCTGCTCTTCCAGAGGACCTTGGTTTGAGTCCCAGCTCCCACATGGCAGCTAACAACTGTTTTTATAACTCCAGTTCCAAGGGATCCAACTCCTTCTTCTGACCTTTGCAGGCACAACATGGGTACATCTATCTACATGCAGGTAGTATACTCATACACATAAAAATAATAAATAAAATATTTAAAAATATGGGCTGGAGAGATGGCTCAGCAGTTAAGAGCACTGGCTCCTTTTGTAGAGGACCCAGGCTTGAGTCGCAGCACCCAGATGGCAGCTAACAACCATCCATAGCTCCAGTTCCAGGGGATCTGATGTCCTTGTCTGACCTCAGTGGGTATTGCACAACATGGGTGCACTTACGTATTTGCAAGCAGTATACTTGTACACATAAAAATAACAAATATTTTTAAAATACTAAAAATTAAGTAAAAAAAAAATATATATATATACTGGTCTTTTTGAGACAGGGTCTCCCTGTAGCCTCAGCTGGTCTGGAACTCACTCTGTAGACCAGGCTGGCCTTGAACTCACAGAGATCTGCCTGCCTCTGCCTCCTAAGTGTGGATTTTTTTTTTTTTTTTTTTTTTTTTTTTCTTTTGGATAGGGCCTCCCTTTTGTATCCCCGGTTTCCTGGAACCCCCCCTGTAGACCATGTTGGCCTCGAACTCCCAGAAATTGACCTGCCTCTTCCTTTGAATTGTTTNGACCCGGTTGGTTTCCAGCATCCACTATGGCAGCTAACACTATCTGTAATTCCAATTCCGGGAAGGGATATCCAGCACCCTCTTCTGCCCTCGTTGACATTGCACATACATGGATAACTTATACTTATATATATGCAGTGTATAACCTCATACACTATAAAATAAAAATAATTAAGGGACTGGAGAAACGCAACAGGTTAAGAGCACTGGCTTGCTTTTCACAGAGGACCTTGGTTTGGATTCAGCTCCCACACATCGGCAGCTAACAACCTGTTTTTTATCTATAAACTTCCAGTTCCAAGGGATCCAACTCCTTCTCTGACACCTTTTGCAGGACAAACATGGTACATCTATCTACATGCAGGTAGTATACTCATACACATAAAAATAATAAAAAAATATTTTTTTAAAAATATGGTCTGGAGAGATGGTCAGCAGTTAAGAGCACTGGCTCCTTTTTAGAGGACCACAGGCTTGGAGTCTCCAGCACCCAGATGGCGCTAAACAAACATCCATAGCTTCCAGCTTCCCAGGGGATCTGATGTCTATGCTCTGAACCTCAGTGGTATTGCCACAACGATGGGTGCAACTTACGTATTTGCAACAGTATATATTGTACACATAAAAATAACAAAATAAAAAAATTTAATTTTTTATTAAAATTATTTAAAATACTTAAAAATTAAGTAAAAAAAAAATATATATATTACTGGTCTTTTTGAGGACAAGGTCCTCCCTGTAGCCTCATCTGGTCTGGAACTCACCTCTGTTAGAACCAGGCTGGCCTTGAACTCACAGAGATCTTGCACTGCCTCTGCCCCTCCTAGTGGACGAAATTTTTTTTTTTTTTTTTTTTTTTTTTGCTTTTTGAGTAGAGGCCTTTTCTCTAGTTGTAGCCCAGGCTGACCTGGAACTCACTCGTATGTAGACCTATGTTTGGCTCGAACTCACAGAATTGATGCTCCTCTACCTATGAGCAAGAGTGCTGGTATTGTTAAGGCTGTACCACCATATCTGAGCTAAGATTATTATTCGCTTTTTTGTAGACGAGGCTCCCATGTAGCCCCATCACCGGCCTTACTTGATACTCCTTATGTAGAACCAGGCTGGGCTTTGAACTCACAGGATCCGCCTGCCTTGCCTCCCGAGTGCTGGGATTAAAGGCTTGCGCCACATTGCCGGGCCAAGAGATGGTTAGTGGTTAAGAGTACTGACTTGCTCTTGCAGAGAACCCGGGTGCAATTCCGCAACCCACATGTGGTGGTAAGAACCATCTTAGGCCGGATGTGGTTGCGCATGCTTTTAATCCCCTAAGCACTTGGGAGGCAGAGGCAGATTGGATCTTGTGAGTTCAAGGGCCAACCTGGTTACATAGTGAGCTTCAGGGCCATGCTGGTGACTAAAGTGAGAATTGGCTGTCTCAAATAAAAAAAAAAAAAAAAAAAAAAAAAATTAGTAGGGCTGGAGAGATGGCTAGCGGTTAAGAGTTGACCGACCTGCACTTGCAGAGACCGGGTTCGATCCCCAGCACCCACCATTGGTGGCTGAGAACCGTCTGTAACTCCAATCCAGAGAACTCCAGTTCCAGGGGAATCAGGCACCCTCTTCTGACCTCCTTGGCATTGCATGACACGGTGCACACAACTTACAGCAGACAGTTACACTCATATAAATGAATAATATTAAAATTAATAAAGTAATAAATTTTTTTAAAAGATTTTTTTTTTTTTAGGTTTGTGCACCCATGTCTGGAGAGATGCCCTAGCGGTTAAGCGCGCCCTGATCGCTCTTTACAGAGGACCCGGGTTCCGGATCCCCAAGCACCCACTATGTGGCCGAGAACCGTTTCCTGAAACAAATCAATTCCCAGGAGAACTCCAGTTCCAGGGGAAATACCCTGACATCTCTCTTCCCTCACGCAGATTTACATGACACCGGGTGCACAGACCTGCGTATAGACAGTACATTTATACACATATAAGAAATAAATAAAAATAAAAAAAAAAGATTTCAGTTTTGGCTTTAAAAAAAAAATTTTTTTTTATGTGTATGAGTAATTGCCGCATGGTGTGAAGTGTACCTGGTATCTGTGTCATTGCATTATCGCAAGAAGGTCAGAAGAGATGTTTTGGATTAATCCCTGTATGTAACAAATGGAGTTACAGCAGATGGGTGTTAGCACCATGTGTGCTTAAGATATGAACGGCTGGCCTCTGTAAGGAGCAAGCCATCTCTAACTGCTGTCCAGTCGTTCCCCCCCCCCCCTTTTTTTTTGAGATTAGGTTTCCCAGCTAGCCTGGACTGGACTTCACTATGTAGACCAGGTTGGCCTTGATCTCCCATATATTCACTTGTCTCTCTCTCTCTCCACTGTTGGGATTAAAGACATGCAGCTCCATGCCTGGCAAGATTCAGAATATTTTGAAATAGTGCTGCATGGAAATTCATGTACAAGTTTTTGTGTGAACATGAGCTTTCATTTTTCTGGATAAATGCTCAGGTATGTAGTCTCTGGTCATATGATAGTTACATGTTTAGTTTCATAAGAAAGTGCCAAACTGAATTCCAAAGTGGCTGTTCAATGATTTATTACTGTTTGTTCTTCTAAAGTGGCTTAACAATTGAAGGAGAGACCCCTGTTCAGGCTGTGGCACATGAAACCCACAGAGAGCTTAGGGTGCCACTGGCATGGATGGGGCACAGCGATGGGATCAGGGGCCACCGGAGAGCACTCCATTGAGCAGCTCCTCGATGCTTTGTTGCCTGGTGCAGCACTTCCACCTGCTACTTTTGGGGTATGCCTGGCCCTCATTCTGTGTTGAGCAGGGTGTGTCGTTGTGACTGAGGTCCTCTGGGTTGAGGCTGAGCGTCCTCAGGGCCCGAGGGTTTCGCTTGTCTGCTCTGTATCTAAACAGAGTCCGTGTGGCGAATGGGGAGCCGCCACTTCCAAGGCCTCTGTCTTCGTTCTGGAGCTTCACTAAGTCCCCATGTGTGAGTGTGGGGGGAGCTGCAGGAGCCGCAGTGGGCATGGTGGGAGGTGGGGAAGCAGCGGCATCTATGTGGAGAGGAAGGAAGTCATGGCGAAAATAGCCTGGGTGGGGCGGCAGAAAAATATTAAAGGGAAAATGAATGGGTGGAGATGAGGATGAATCCTAGAAGAGGAACAGGCACATGGTGGTGAGGGGTGGTTTGGTGTTGAACTTAAAATGCAGAAAGCAAGGTGGCTGTGGGCAGCCTGTGGCAGAGGAAGCATGTCCCCAGTGAAGAAAAGGAACCAGAGGACGGATGTGTCTACTTCGTGCTTTTCCTCTCTAACTCGCTGTGGCCAGCCTTTGCCCTTAACCTCAGGAGCTCCGCTCTCCCACGCTGGAGCTGAACAGGCATCTTCTTTGGCTTTCTTTTTGTTACTGCTGTTGTTTTAGACAAGTTCTCACTGTGTAGCCCTGACTGGCCTGAAACTTGCTGTGTACACCAGCTTGGAACTCACAGAGATCCGCCTGCCTCTGCCTCCGAGTGCTGAGATGAAAGGCGTGCGCCATCATGCCGGGATCATACAGGGAGCAGCCTTCTTTACCTGAAGCCAAATAGCCTTGAATAGATGAGGGAAGTGCGTGTTGGGCACAGTCAGCCCCTCTCAAGACCTTTTAGATGAGACAGATCACTGTAAACATAATTCACTTTGGGCCTGGCTGGCTCGTTTGATCTAAGCCTGATTATGAAGCCCACGTTGACATTCTGCCAACTTACCCCCTCTGATAAAAGTGACTCTGACTTCCTCTAGAGCAGCAGAAACTTGTTTTGTACAAACCCACCCTGTGTCTTTACAGCTGTTTGCTTTTGCAAGCACAGCAGCAGCTGGAAGGAATTCAAGTCACAGCGAAGCCATTGAAGGAAGCTTTGCATGGAGCTGTGGGACAGAGCTCAGCCTGGGACTGTGTTGAGAGGGAAGGAGGTGGCCTCGCTCTGTGGACCGGGAAGAGTGCCCACAGGAAAGCAGAGGGGCCTGAAGCTCTGTTGCCTGTCTGGCCAGCATGTGGTGCCAGCTGGGAGAGCGGTGTGGGGAGCGGGCTCCCTGGGTGGGCATGGCCCCCACCAAGGACTTGCCATTGTAATACTGTGTGGGTCTCAGCGGCTGCATGTTTCTTGTAGACGCAGACTGTTCAGCTCAACAAAGAACTGACACTGGCCAGCAACCGGAGCCTGGCAGAGGACAATCTTTTGTATCAGCCCCAACTGGACTCTCAGAAAGCACGTCTGACCCAAAAATACCAGGAACTCCAGGCTCTCTTTGAGGCCTATCAGATCAAGAAGACCAAATTAGGTAACTTTCGGGGTTGATCTTTAGGGTCGAAGGAAGGATATGTTTGCAAGCATTGCCCGACCAGGACAGAAATGCCATGTGGAAAATTTTCAGGTTTACATATAAAATAACATCGTTGGGCCAGGAAAGTGACCATTTTCCAAATCCAAGACTTCACCTCCTCCAATAGTATAGAAAAAAGGCACATTTCTGAACTATGATAGTCAATGTTTTGCTATGTGTTTGGTCCTCAAAGTTAATGTCACACTTTAATTTACTGTCTTTATGATGAGATGGAGTGAATATTGTTGGGAGTCCAGATTGCTTTGTGTGTATGTGTGCGTGTGTGTGTGTGTGTGTGTGTGTGTGTGTGTGTGTACAGCATTTTATGGAACCCAGGTTAGACTCAAACTCACTAAGAAGCTGAAGGTGACCCCTGAACTGACCTCCCTGCCTCTGCCTGCCAGTGCTGGTATTGTGACTTTAATCCCAGCACTGGGGAGGCAGAGGCAGGCGGATCTATGAGTTCAAGGCCAGTCTGGTCTATATAGCAAGCTCCAGGATAGCTGGGACTAAAGGGAGACCCTGTCTCATAAAGAACAAAAAAAAAAGAAAGAAATATTGGGTTGAGGCTGGAGAGATGACGGCTCAGCCTTAGAGAGTGTACTGCTCTTCCAGAGGGTCTGAGCTCAGTTCTCAGCACCCACGTCATGTCTCACAACCACCTGTAACTCCAGTTCCAGGGGTTCCAATGCTCTTTTCTGTCCTCAAGAGCACTGCACATATTGGCATAGATACACACAGACAAACCCACATCAGTGTAAAAAATCTTTTTAAAAAAGTCATTGAGTTGGCGAGTTCCAGGACAGCTGAAGCTACAGGGAGACCCTGTCTCAAAAAGGGGGAAAAAAAAATCATTGGGTTAACAGTCCTCTCTGTTAGAGGGAAAATTCTTTCTGACAGAGATGGATCAGAGTTAAGAGCAGTGCTGATCTAGCAGAGGAGCTGGTTCTTATCCCGGCACCCATGTGGCAGCTGTCAGCCATCTGTAGCTCCTGTTTGTGGGGATCTGATGCCCTGTTCTGCCCTCCACAAACCTCGCATGCACATGGCGTACTTACATATACACAGACAAAACACTCATACATATAAAATAAAAAAAAAATTACAAAAAAAAAAAAGAGCCGGGTGTGGTGACGCACACCTTTAATCCTAGCACTTGGGAGGTAGAGGCAGGCAGATTTTTGTGAGTTCAAGGCTGGCCTGGTCTAGAGTGAGTTCCAGGATAGCTGGGGCTACAGGGAGACCCTGTCTTGAAAAGAGAAAAAAATAAAAAAATAAATAAAAAAGCATTTAAGTCCTCTCCATTGGTAAGGTTTACAGTGATAGCTGGCTGTTGCTGTAATCCTCTCTTGTCTCTCTAGTTTCATAAAAAAGTTATTGCCAGGGCTGGAGAGATGGCTCGGCAGTTAAGAGCATCAACTGCTCTTACAGAGGACCCAGGTTTGATTCCCAGCACCCACATGGCGGCTAAGAACCCTCTTTAACTCCAGTTTCAGGGGAATCAGATGCCCGCTTCTGACCTCCTCGGCATTGCATGACATGGGTGCACAGACCTGCATGCAGACAGTACATTCATATACATTAAAAAAAAAAAAAAGTTATTGCCAGGGCTGGAGAGATGGCTCGGCAGTTAAGAGCATCAACTGCTCTTACAGAGGACCCAGGTTTGATTCCCAGCACCCACATGGCGGCTAAGAACCCTCTTTAACTCCAGTTTCAGGGGAATCAGATGCCTGCTTCTGACCTCCTCGGCATTGCATGACATGGGTGCACAGACCTGCATGCAGACAGTACATTCATATACATTAAAAAAAAAAAAAAGTTATTGCCACACACCCACCTAGAATGGAGAAAAACGAAAAGACCAGAAATACCAAGTTCTGGTGAGACCATGGTCAGAAGGCTGGCTGCCGAGCTGGGGAGCTCAGCGGGGAGAACACGGTCTGTGTGGTTGCAGGGTGGGGAGGTCTTGTCCGTGTTGACAGTCAGTATTGGAATCATTAGGGGTGGTAGGGAGCTTTTGGGAATGACTTATCTTGATCTGATGAAGGGGCTGTCACTGGGGTTTTATAAAATATTTTTATTGATGTTTTGTATATTTCATACATCATTTCTCAGTCCAATTTAGACACATTCCCCTTCCATGCCCCCCACCACCCCAGTTCATGCATTCTGCCATACATGTCTTGCATCTTTTTCTGTCTTTTTAAAAAAATATTATTTTTATTTTATGTGTTTGAGTATATTTATTGCCTGCATGTATGTAAGTGCACCCTTGTTGTGCAGTGCTTGAGGAGGTCAGAAGAGGGCATTAATCCCATGGAACTGGAGTATATTGACTGTTGTTAGGCACCATGTGGGTGCTGGGATTTGAACCTGGGTTCTCTGCAAGCACAGCCAGTGAGTGCTCTCAACTGCTGAGCCATCTCTCCAGCCCTCTCAGTCTTTCTAAAGTTTTTCTCTACAGAGGTTTATTGTTTTGGGCAGAAGTTAACTGTATCAGTCAGTTCTTTGACCTAGTCCTTATGTTGTTGTTCCCTCCCATTTGTATTGCTCCAAAATATGCCTATATAAATGTCACATATATGTCACCAAAATTATGATCTCTGAAAATAAACTGTATGTTAATTCCAAAATATGTTTAGGAATTCTCATTTTTCCCTTTAATTTTATATTACTCTAAAATATGAATACCTACCCTCCACCCATATACCAATTACAAAGTCTGAAAATAAGTGGTAGGTCAATTCTAGAGTCCGTTAAGGGATTCACATTATAACAGCACAGTTGCTTTCAGATAAAAAGAATATGGGGGGGGGCGAGATGGCTCAGTGGTTAAGAGCACTGACTGCTCCTGCAGAGGACCGGGGTTCAATTCTCAGCACCCACATGGCAGCTAAGAACTGTCTTTAGTGCTGGGCAGAGGCAGGTAGATCTCTGTAAGTTCAAGGCCAGCCTGGTCTACATAGTAAGTTCCAGGACAGCTGAGAATACAGGGAGACCCTGTCTCGAAAAGATCCCCCAAATTAAAAAAAAAAGAAATATAGGGATTTTCTTCATCTATATATATTTTAAGATTTGTGTGTGTATGTGGGTCTGTGTGTGTGTGTGTGTGTGTGTGTGTGTGCGCGTGTGCGCACATGTGTGCACATATGTGTCCTTGGATCTGGAGTTAAATGCAGTTATGAGCCGCCTGATGTGGGTGCTGGGAATTGAACTCAGGTCCTCTGCAAGAGTAGGAAGCACTTTTTAACTATGGAGCCATCTTCCTGGACCTTCATGTTTTTGAATCTAAGACTTCTGATGTGTATGCTTGATGTAAGTCATCGTTTAAAAATAGGAAACCCTAAGGGAGAGTAGTTGAGATTAGTAATACTAAGAGAAATAGGAAGCTGCTTTGAAAAGGAGGCAAATGCCTGTTCAGGCTGCCTGACTAGTTTGGTGAGACTGTATCTTAAAATAGAAAGGAGGTGGTATATGCCTTTAATCCTAGCACTTAGGAGGCAGAGGCAGGTAGATCTTTGTGAGTTCAAGGCCAGCCTGGTCTACAGAGTGAGTTCCAGGACAGCTGGGGGCTACAGGGAGACCCTGTCTCAAAAAGAACTAAAAAAAAAAAAAAATATATATATATATATATATATATATATAAAGGAGGGGGGGGCTTAGGGGTTTAACTCTGTGGTAGAGTGCCTAGCTAAGCATGTGCAAGGCCCTCATTCAACTCCCTAGTGCTAGAGAAAAGCCCATGTGACTACTATGTTATGGTCACATATGCGAAGCAGCCTGCTCTGTGGGGCATATGGTGCCACGCTGCTCAGAAGTGGGATGCTGGGCCCAGGCTGCCTTCTGGGACTTGTTCTACATAGTTCCTCTGCTGGATTGAAGGCTTTTACTCTCAGCTTCCTGCAAAGTCGGCCCCTGTTGCCTCTCTAGTTAAGAATGACTTTCTCTGAGAAGGCGATGGGAAGGTGTATTATGGGACTATATCTTACAGCATCATGCTTTCTGCCTTTTCTAGATAAGCAACCTAACAGTGCATCCTTGGAGACTCTGTTAGCACTTCTTCAGGCTGAAGGGGCCAAGATTGAGGAAGACACTGAGGTAAGGCCAGCCGCCTTGCTGGAATGCCGCAGGCCATGTCCAGGGTCTCGAATCACTCTGCTCAGTTGGTGGCCCACTTTCTCCAGGACTTGGGCACCCCATGCTTCCACAAGCACATGGTGGCATCTCCCAGGCATGCAGACTGAAGTGCGAATGATGCTTCTTAGCCTATAGGGAGATACTAGACAATGGGCACAGGGTAGTCCAGTGGAGGACCAGGTGAGGATGTCGATGCTGCCCTGAATCAGGGCTAACCTCTCCAGGGACTGAGTGATCATCTTCTGTGGTCACTGAGTCAGCTGGTGGGCAGAGCCTTTCAGGGATGGCTGGCTGTGAATCCATGGACTGAGCCTTGCTTGGGGGAGGACATGAGTCAGGGTTGAGTGTTGTGCCTTTATAGCAAGTCAGGGCTGGCTGTGTGCTGCCAGGTCAGGTTAGATTGGTCTGGTTAGCCGTTAGGCTTTGGTGGGCCCTGATGGTCACAAGCAAGTTTCTGTTCTGACCCTATCCAGGGTGGGGTGAGGCTGTTGCTCTGGGTGCAGCCAGGTGGGAAGGGTAGCACCAACTGGTTTAACTCCAAGGGGGCAGGACCTGGGGGCAGCAGCCATCTCTCTGGTCACGACAGCCAGCAGCCCAGGGCAGCTTTGTTATAAGATGGAGGTTGCCAGCCTTGCCATTTGTCTGTTTGTGGTTCCAGAGGGTGGAGCTAAGCCCAGGCATACCTCCAGGGTCTGCATTCAGAGCCAGTGGCAGAAGCATGGGTACCCAAGTGTTCTCAGGAGGAGGGGGTGTGGTCGAGAGCCCCGCACTGCTGATGGAGTGTTCTTCCGAATGGCCTGTCTTGTAACCAGCTTTCTCCTACTTCCTGCAGAACATGGCAGAGAAGTTTCTGGATGGAGACCTCCCTCTAGATGCCTTCATCGATGTCTACCAGAGCAAGCGGAAGCTGGCGCACATGCGACGTGTGAAAGTTGAGAAGCTTCAAGAGCTGGTGCTGAAGGGACAGAGACTCCCACGGGCTGGGGCCGCACTGCCGCCCAGGATGCCTGAACCATCACCTGCCACCCCTCTGTCCTATCCCTCTCTGGAGGCCAGTGGGCCCCCCTCTGTCATGCCTCGGCGCATCCCCCCACCTCCACCCCCGGTGCCTGCAGGACGCTTAGCCACTCCATTCACTGCTGCCATGGGCTCAGGACAGGCTGTTCCCTACCCAGGATTACAGTGCCCACCTCTGCCCCCCCGGGTGGGCCTTCCCCCTCAGCAAGGATTCTCTGCACAGCTTGTGTCACCATATCCACCAGCCCTGCCCCAGAGACCCCCACCACGGCTGGCTCCACACCAGCCAGGCTTCATCCTCCAGTGAGCTCCAGTGCCCGTTCTTCCTGGGAGATGCCCTCTGCCTGCCCTGACAGGCTCTGCAAATGGAGGCTTTGAGAACCGGCGGCTGGGCCAAGGGTTTGGGTGCCCTTGAGCCAGTGTGTCCATCTGATTTTAGAACTGTAGGTCAGTGGTAAGTAATAGAGACCAGGTTTTATGCACTGGGGAGTTCTGTATGTGCCAGAGCATCACCAGGCACACCTGTCTGTTGTCTCGGCTTCTGTTCTGGGTATGATTTCTAAGTGTTACAGCGCTGACAAAGGTGCGTTTGGGAAGATAAACCACCCCCTCCGCTCCGTGCAGAGCCGTGGCCCTCCCATTGAAGCTTTATTAATAAGCACGGTTAATTATGTCTGTTTTGTTTTTTAAGTCTTGGCCCACCAGCTGCTTTAGCTCTGGTAAAGGCTGGTCTACACCATTTCAGCCTAGAATGTGTGCCCATGGTCAGGCCATGATGGGCAACTGGGCTGCTCACTGAGTCTGTGCCATTCGGGTCCTCAGTCACACCCACCCCCATTCCCACCCCCTCCCCCACAGATACTTCTCATGTTTCAGAGCCACAAGCAAAGCTTGCACCTGGCCTGCTGCTGTCCCCAGAGGCCAGGAGTGTTGTGGCCCCATGTGTGAAGAGGCCATCGCTGAGCACACTGTTCCTAGCTCTCCCCTCATGCCTTGAGCCAGCCCGACAGTTTTTGTGAAAATACTCTTAAGTATTTTTACGACATATGTAATTTTCCTGTTTTATATTTGGAAAGAAAACTTTTTAACTCAAGACCATTCAGGGAACTTTTTAAAAAATGCAAATACTGTTTTGAGCAGATTGAAATGCAGATGAAATGAATGCAGCCTCCCCTCACGCAGGCAGCGCATTGTCACATCTGCGGGTGCCCCTGCTGTGCCTTAGCTTCACTTGGTGCCAGGACTCAGGTGCCTGCAAGGTGCCAGCCATGGCTGTCGTGTGGGGCCCACAGTCTAGGAAGGGCCCTAGTAGTCTACATTGCCACATGGGCTTGTCCAGTTTCATTGCTTTGTGACAGGTGGGAGGAAGATCCACCTGCCTTCAACCAGGATGCTCTAGGGCAGGATTCTCTGCCACTCACTGGCTGGCATCTGGGCCTCAGCGTTGGCAATGCCGCAGGTGTTGGGCAAGGGCATGGGAAGGGGAGGGAGTTGGAGAAAGACCACTCCCCAGGATTAGCAGCAGTTCCTTCCTCTCTGGGATCTATCTGCAGGTGCACATGTGCAGAATTCCCAGGGCCCAGCTGGGGGAAGGGCAGCACCCACACCTGTTCTAAGGGCCCCACCCATGACCAGCTGCCAGCTGCCAGCTGGCTGCAACACCAGATGACAGAGTAAAGGTCTGTCCCAGCTGGGCCATAGGCGGGGCTGTGGCCTTTGTCCTCAGGTTTTCTCCTCCTGCTCCTGGACTTGAACTCCACCCTATTGTAACCATTTTGTAAAGAAACAAAGCTGTTTGGGATGATTGACTACCATGCCAGTCAAGTGGGCTTGCCACGGTCTGTGAATCTCAAGCGAGTGATGCCACCCTCCCCTAGATACCCCTACCACTGGCTGCTGTCAGCAGTGCTCACCGGCCAGTCACGAGCTGCAGCCAAATGGGGGCTCCACGTGGATTTGAAGGGCTGCCATCACTGCCCAGGCCATGTCTGGCACTGAGGTTGTAAAGCTGTAGAACTTAATAAATTGGGAATTATTAAGTTTCATTCTGTCACTTCTGTGCTTATTTTATTTTTCAGCTGTCTCTGTTTTACCTGGAGATGTTTGGGACGTTTAAACATCTGGATCACGGGTCCAGTTGGGGTGCTGGCTGTTGCTGAGGTTACAAAAAGCCGCTCTGAAGGGGCTGGTGATGGCTCAGCGGTTAAAGAGCACTGGCTACTTTTCCAGATGAGCGGGTTTGGTTCCTAGCACCCAAATGGTGGCTCACAACCTTCTGTAACTTGTTTCAAGGGATCCGCTGCCCTTTTCTAGCTTCCACAGGTTTTGCATGTGGTGAACTTACATGGAGGCAAAATGCTCATATATGTAAAATAAAAATGGGAGACAAAGGCAGGCAGATCTCTGTGAGCTCAAGGCCAGCCTGGTCTAAAGAGTGAGTTCTAGGATAGCTGGGGCTACAGGGAGACCCTGTCTCAAAAAGAAAATACTATCCGTATCTACGTAATATGTATCTTATATATATATATATAAATATATAATATTATATATATAAATTTATAAATATATAATAATATATCAATATATAATATCTATGAATTATATATATATAATATAAAATAAATTTTTTAGAGCATCTGATGTGGCTAGCCTTATAATATCACAGCACTTGGAAGGCAGAGGCGACTGATTTCTGTGAGTTCAAAACCAACAAGGACTCAAGTACTATATAGTAAGACCCTGTCTCAGGAAAAAAACAAAACAAAACAAAACAAAACACTTAAAAAGCATGCCGGAACTGAAGGTTTTAGTCCAAGAGCGTCCCAGCACTTACGCCACAGGGCACCTGTGCCCCCCCACCCCTCTGGTTTGCTTTTCGCAGACAGGTAAAAGAAAAGGAATGTACATCCCTTTTGTTAAGAAAGTGTCTTCAACACCGCCTTTGTATTCCGTGGAACAAGAGGCCGGCGCTGGCGGGAACGGTGTCCGGCTGCGAGAGGGATATTGCCAGAGCAACTTGAATTGTTGGAGAAACTATAAAGCAGTGGAGAAGTACCACCACAGAAACGTCACGCTTTACAGAGAGTCCTTCAGAATGAGTTTTGCAATGCTGTGCGGGAGGTGTATGAACATGTCTATGAGACCGTGGACATCAGCAGCAGTCCTGAAGTGAGGGCTAATGCAACAGCAAAGGCTACTGTGGCTGCATTTGCTGCCAGTGAAGGTCACTCTCATCCTTGAGTTGTTGAGCTTCCAAAAACAGAAGAGGGCCTTGGATTTAATATTATGGGAGGCAAAGAACAAAACTCTCCCATCTATATATCACAAATAATTCCAGGTGGAATTGCTGATAGACAAGGAGGACTCAAACAAGGAGGACTCAATTAACTGCTTTCTGTGAATGGACTGAGTGTTGAAGGAGAACATCATGAGAAAGCTGTAGAACTGCTGAAGGGAGCCCAAGGCAAGGTTAAATTGGTTGCATGGTATACACCGAAAGTCTTAGAAGAAATGGAGTCACGCTTTGAAAAAATGAGATCAGCAAAACGCAGACAACAGACCTAATCATCCAAAACTTTCTATTCCATTTTGCTTTTAGCTAGAGAAGTTTTACTTGTGATCTACTGATGGCCTTGATGCCAGTGATTGGAAAAAAAAAAAAACAGAAGCTTCCCATTGTCTCTTCCTTGCTATTTTATTTATTTATTTATTTATTTATTTATTTATTTATTTATTTATTTATATGAATGTATTGTCTGCATGCAGGTCTGTGCTTCCTTGTTGTGCAATGCCGCGGAGAGGTCAGAAGAGGGTCTTGGATTTCCCTGGAACTGGAGTTCTCCTGGAATTGGAGTTACAGACGGTTCTCAGCCACCATGTGGGTGCTGGGGGTCGAACCCGGGTCCTCTGCAAGAGCAGTAGGCGCTCTTAACCGCTAAGCCATCTCTCCAGCCCCCTTGCCATTTTATAAATGCCTATTTTAACATCACTTATGGTTGTAGAGAAAAATACAATTTTTTCTGACAAGAAAAAGTAAAGGTGACGAGGGCAATTCTGTCCTGCTGTTTTTTTTTTTTTTTTTTTTTTTGTTTTTTTTTTTTTTTCTTTTTTTTTGTTTTTTTTATTTTTTTTATTTTTTGTCCTGCTGTTTTTACAGGCCTTTTTCAAATGCAGATTTTGTCATAAAGTTATAGATTTTTAAAAATGCTTTTTTAATATTAAAATGTACTTTTACATTCTTAATCTTTTTTTAGAAAAAAATTTTCATTTGGCAACTTACTTAAAAGAAACAGTTCTCCAGTTTTTTTCTTTTTCTTACTATAATTTGTAAGTTTCTTTACAGTTTTCCAAGAAATTAAACAGCAGTCTTGCCTGCGGCAGTTCATTCTGCTGTCAATGTTAACATCTCTGCTGCATTTTGTACTTGGAATGTGCATGAAATATTTATAATTAATGGTAAACCATAATGATAATGAAGTTTTTTATTTTTGTTTAAACAATGTAAAATGGGTATTCATTTATACTGTTAAAAAAAAAAGTGTCTTCAGAATTGCAGTCGCAGTGCTAGGGCAGTGTGCTGAGGGTGACTACAGGGCTTGGGCTGTCCCTGGTCTCTGTCCACAGGCCTGTAAACTGAGAGAAGACCTAGGGCCTGGCTGTTTCAGATGGTAGCAGGAGGGGGTCTGAGAGAAGACCTAGGGCCCGGCTGTTTCAGATGGTAGCAGGAGGGGGCTGACACTTCGCTTTAGGAACATCTTTCAAGGGAACACAGTGCTGCCTCCCACACCGAGTCCCAGTGGGTGCTGCTTCCTGTTAGCTGCAAGGGCCCTGCCAGCCCTGCCTCCTGTGCCTTCATGTGCCTGCCACCTTTGGTGTGTCTGCCTGAGCTTTGTACCTGTGACATTGTACACCTGCTCCCTGGCTGCCCTGTGTACCTATGACCTTGTGTGTCTGCTGCCTTGTTTGTATATTTGTGACTTGATTCAAAGCAGCCCCATGCAAGCTGACCCGGGACCATCTCTGAGGAAGATGCTGCTTAGAAGCATGCCATCCTTCAGTGCCAAGCAGGAAAGACGCCTGCAGTCATGCCAAAGGGGACCTAAGTTCTGAGAAATGTTTGCCTTAGAAATAGTTCGGTAGTTTCCTTTCCGTAGGAAGCTAAAAGCCCTATCTGTAGACTCCCCAGTGAGTATGTTTAGGCTGCACAGGGATTGAGTCTCATGAACTCAGCTCTGTTGGATCCACTTTTTCCTACCTTGGCGGAGAGGCTTGAGATCCAGTGCACAACACCTGAGGTGGTGTCCAGTTCCAGGTTTGACCACCAAGGATTTGAGGTCAGATGGGTCCTTTGGGTCATTAAACAGCTTGTACTGATTTTCACAGGTTTTTGTTTGGCAGCTGTATACTGTAACAACTACTCTGAGGCTGTTTTGCCATAGAAACATGATCCAGACCTGACCTGTTTATCAGCCTCAGGGTGATGTGTGAAGCACTTTGAACCATGGGCTTCCACACTGCTGCCCTGCCTCCCCGCATAAGCTGGCCCCACGCAGATAGCAGAAGGCTGACAGCCAGAGGTTGGTTTATTCTGTCCCAACTTATACTGTTCTTGGGTGCAATGAACGTGGAGGGTGGCGGAGAAACACCCCCCAGATGCCTGTGTTGGGGCTGCAAATTGAGCTGTACTTTCTGGAACATGGAGCATGTTAGGCTGTGGCATGGAGGTCCAGGGTCCGCTCCCACCAACTCAGACTTTAGAAATCTGTAAACTGTCAATTGCAACCAAAGACATATGGTCCCAGATGCAGCAGCTAGGGTATTAACCACTAGTGAAGTCCTGTGGAGACCTCAGAGGTTCCAAGCTTGAACAGAGGTGGCCTCAGTTAGGGAGACCTTGTGGGGAAGGGTTGGCCTGGGGTGAAGGATGGCCCAAACCACCTAAATCTGTGAAAAGGCTGGCCCTGGGCAGAAACACCAGCAGCCCTAATAAACAAGGTTCTCCATGGTTCCAAGTATATCAGGGTCAGCTGCAGAAACCATGAAGGCCTAATCCAGGGCCCAGAGGGCATGCGTCCCTGGAGCAATGAGCAGCTTGGCACAAGCCCCCTCCGGGGCACCGGTAGCAACAGTGTGTTTTATTGCCAAGAGAACTTCAACATGGAGAATATTAGACACAGGGCAAAGAAGTTGGCTTCCTCCCACAACCCCAGACTGGCCCATGGTGGGATCTGCCTTCCTAGGGACAGGCCAGAACCTGGGCACTTGTCCGGTCCAGCTACTGGCTCTATGGTGGCCTGGACCCGCCCCACCTTCAACTACTCCCCTCAGGCTCAAGAAACAAATTTATTCAAGCTGCCAGGGAAGGTCAGGGCTTCAAGTCTCAGGCTGCCCTCCCTGAGGGTCCATCAGAAATTCTTGATCCCCCAGGAGAGTGGTCTTGTAGCTTTTGCTTTCGTAGCGTCTGACAGACGTTCCCACCTTGAGGAGAGCTGAAGTCCATCCACTACAGCTGATGAGCAGTCACAATGGGTGGGGGCAGCCAGGACAAGACGGTGGAAACAGGAAGGAGGAGGGTGGCTGCGGAGTCCTCTGGGAATGGGAACTCGGAGCAGAGGCAGCACCTGAGCCAGGGCTGCCACAGGCAGGGTCAGCAGCAGCCCAGCCTCACTCTGCTGCCAGAGTCCACAGAGCCTGGTCTCCTGGGGCTCCCAGCATGGATGCCCCGGCGTCAGGCCCACCTGCTCTGCCTGAGGCCACACCACCTTAAGGAATGTGTGTCTCTCAAAGGCTACAGGTCATCCCTGTGCCCCTGAGTGCTGGCAGGGACCCTGTTTTTCTATTCATTTATAGCCTCAGACTTTTGAGTCCCAAGGCAGGGAGGTCCTTTGCATGGCCCTATTTCCCAGTGTGCAGACTAGAAACTTAGGAAGAAAGAGTTAACTTGGAATATTTAAAACATTCCATATGTTTGCTGCAGAGGTGTGGCTCAGGCTTGCTGGGTCCTTGCTGCTCTGAGCAGCTCCTACTGAAGATAGACGAACGGTCCTTTGTAACCCAGGCCCCTTAGGGTGTTGAAGGACACTGATTCAGGCACCAGGTACAAGAGTCGGAGACCCTTCAGAGGCCCCTTGACCCTTGAAGAACAGCCAGGTGATGCCCAGGCCTGACCAGCCATCTTGCCGAATCCCTTAGGATCTAGTAGTTCACAAGTTGAGCTGGGTAGACACCATCCTTTTTGTCCAGCTGTGCAGGTTAAAGACAAAGGGTCAGAGAGGAGGCTGAAAGGACACATAGCGCCCAGGAGCAGCCACCCTCACAGCTGTCCTCCCAAACCTGCCCCGATGCCCAGCACCTGGTTGTCCTGCCTGGGGGCTATGCTGGGTTTCTGGGCCAGGGGTGGCTTCTTGGTGACTCCACTTCGGGGAGCTGGGTTGGGCCGGCTGGGCTCCTCCTCACCAGGCGTTCCCATCACCCCAGCCAACACATAGTGCTGCCTGCGCAGTTCCCCCAGCCGCACACGCTCCTCCTCCAGGGTCTTTTCCAGCTCCAAGACTCGCACCTGCAGGCCACACCAGCCAGCTCAGCACTGCCCACAACCCCCAGGGGCCTACCCAAAGCTCAGCCATGAGAGGAAGCCTGATAGCTGGGGGTATGGGGCACCCACCTGAGTCTCCATCTCCTGCTTTTTCAGCTTGATAAGGGACAGGCCGGAGAAATCCATGGTGTCTATGGTCAGATGTAAGGGGTAAGTGTCTAGGTGGTGACTTCCACCAGCAAGGCAGCAGTCCCCTTTGGGCACTCGGGCACTCACTTCTGTCCTCAATCTGCTCCTGGCCTGATTTGGTGGAGGCCACCACACTGGCAGCCCTCTCATTGACAGCGCGGGAACACTCCTGCAGACGACTCAGGTACGGACTATGTTTGTCAGCTTTCACCTGTGGGAAGCGGAGTGGGCTCGTTGGCCATGGGCAGCAAGTCAGGGCCCCAAGGCCAGGCCAGGCACAAAGCCCAGGGACTGCCAATGTGAATGGTCTCACCTTGGAGGCTGCCACTAGCTGGGCCGTGCTGGCTGCAATCTCGTGGGAGCAGACGATGAGTTCCTCATACTTGCCCATGTGAAGCACCACCTTGTCAGCAGACTCCCTGAGGGGAAGGGAGCAGTCAGGGCCTGGGTCTGCTCCATGAACAGCAGGGACACCTTCTCCTAGACTCTGAGCACCTGGCCCACCCCTACCCCCACCTGAGGCGACATACACCAGCTGTGTGGCTCCCCAGCCCACTGCCTTGGAGGCTGAGATGAGGCCTTCAGTCCACCGTGAATTCTTGGCATAAAATTCCTGTTGCGTGGCCGCCCCCTAGTGGCAATGAGAGGGAAAGACAGGCTGACTGCATCAGGAAGTATAGTTAAGGGGCCCCTAGGCCCTGAGTGCAGAACCACAGCACATCTATAAGGTCCTCCTGAAGCACTCCTGGAGTGTGGGGCTTTTCAGCTGTGACATCAAACCCGGGGTGGGGGTAGGGAGGCATCAGCATCATGGCCAAAGGGGTCAGGGGGCCCTGGGGTGATGTTTTTTGCTGGGCCAGTAAGGGAAGCTGCTAGACTGCAGCCCGCCCTGCTCACCCTGCCACTCTCCACGATTTCCTTCTGCAGGCTGGTAGAAGTCGTCACTAGGAGCCGGATGGCCTGCCAAGACCAAGATGTGTGTGACTCTCCTGGTGGCCCTGATACAGAGTCCGCCCTGGCTGGGGTCACCTACCCACTCACCTTCATCAAGTCTGTGCAGGAGTTGAGGATCCTGGAGAGGAATGGAAAGGAAAGAGAAGACTGCTCTGCAGTGTAGCCATGTGATCATGCACGGCTTGGCCACAGCAGGGCAGGGGACATGAGCTGTCTTAAGCCCAGTCCTTCTTTTTTAGTCAGCCCCTCCTTTCTAGACAATGAACAGGCAGGAGGGTAAAACCTGGACCTGGGGGAAGTCCCCTCAGGTTAGAGGGGCTGGGGGTGGAAGCAGGGCTCACCTCTCATTCACCTCCAGTTTCACCCCTGAGCTCTCATGACGGGCCTGGTTCATCATGTCCTACACCCAATGACAGAGAGTGAGCCAGCAGACGCCAAGAACATGCGATCTCCTCCCCTTTTCAGATGCGGCTTCTGGCTCACTCAGCTGGAGCCTCTAACCCCTCCAGCTCCTGTGGAAACAGGAAGTCCCAACCCTCAGTTCTCACCTCAATTCTCCGTACTGCATCCTCGATAGCTGCAGAGGTGGCTGCCATCTCCTTGTCAACCATGGCCCCTAGTTCCTCTTGCCGAATATCTAGGCTCTTAGGCTTCAGCTCCTGGGAGAACAATTGTCAGACAGGTAGGTTCAACCTCATCAAGCCCTAGGGAAGGATGCCCAGGGAACACAAGGCTGGGGTAAGGAGGGAAAGGTGCAGGTCCTGAGTCCTTGCCCCTTTCCTGAAGCTGAAGGCTCTGGGCATGTGTATCTGCCCAGCCCAACCCAGTGAGGAGTGTAGAGGACTTAGCGGCCCCCCAGCCCTTGCTCAGTGCCTAGGTGGAACTCACCTGGCCCAGCTGAAGGATGCCCTGCAGGGGGATCCGCATCAAGCTGGGCTGTGCTCTCGGCAGTGCTGCCTGGTCCTGCAGCTGTCCCATGAGCTCCAGAGCCTGGGCCCCACACTCTCTGCAGGTGTCAGTCAGGCCTGCAGAGGAAGGTCTATGAGCAGAGCTTCCACTAAGAACCTGAATAAAGTCCCCCACGCCCTGGCCCAGAGCAGAGCCAAGGACCTGTCTGTAGGCTCTCCTTTCCCTAGGATACCATGACAGTCCCTGTGACAGACAAGGTGGTGAGACAACCAGATGATGGCGCCAGGACCCACTTACGGTCAGCAGGGTCGGTGGGCGCCAGGTGGGAGGTGGCACCACCGTTGATGATGGCATCCGCAGTCAGATGGGAGAAGCGGGTCAGGGCTGCCACCAGGGCAGAGGCGTCTGGAAGTAGACAGGGCCAAGGCTGTTGGTGGGGAGCAGTGACATGTTCCTGTTTGGGAACACTAGGACCACTGTATCATTTTCCTGGTGATCCAGGCCAAGGCCCCAGTACCCCAGTTCACAGATGAAGACAGAAGGGTGCTGAAGCCCAGGTAGCTAAGAGGCAGTGGAGCAGTAGCCAGGGTCAGGGTGGCCCGGGCCCCTGTTCCTCCAGTCCCTGCAGAGCCTAGCAGAGCCTAGCGGCACCATGCTCTTTGCTTACAAGGGGATGCAGGTGTCTGGGTGAGAGCAGGCTTCCTGAAGTTACCTGCCACCCTGAAAACCTCCACAAGGGGCAGCCCTGAGTTTCAGGAATTCTTCAAAAGCCAGGGCCCCACCCTACTTCCTGGCTGTACTCACCTTCAGAGGAATCCAGGTACTGGGCATGACCCTTCTCCAGGGCACTCACAGTATCCAGGGCTGCCTGGGTCCTGCTCACTAGGTAGTCTGCAAGTACAGGGAGTGTGTAAGGCCTCAGCCCACTGCCACGCACTTCTCAGGGTAGGACAGGAGCAAGCATGCACTGGTGGGTGAGATGGTCACCTCTGCACAGAAGGGAGGGAGGTGCCCCCTAGTGCACACCTGGGGAGCTGGTACAGCGCAGGTGCAAGGGATCGTCCAGCTTGCTCACTGAATCCCGCAAGATGGCCTCGGCCTCAGCTGCAGCACCCCGCAACACTGCAAATTGCTCATCCAGCAGCTTCTGCCGCAGCCCCTGCTCCTGAGACTCCTGGTGGGAGAGCGTCAGGAAGTCTACAGACCCTTCCTCGAGGCCATGGCTCAGCTCCATGGCTGACTGACTGGGCAGATGGTCAGGAGTAGAGGCCTCACTGGGAAGAATGCCCTAGACTGGCGGGGTAGGGATTTCAAGCTCGTCTTTTTACCTAAGGACTTAGGCTACTCCAACAAGGGGGATAAAAAGGAAGAAACAGTTGGCAAAGGACCTGGAGAGGCTTATCTCCAATGGGCCACGAAGCACATGGAAAAATGTTTAATGGGCTGGTGAGATGGCTCAGCAGGTGCTTGCTGCTAAGCCTGATGACCTGAGTTCAATCCCTGAGACCAACATGGTAGAAGGGAAACTAATCCCACAAACTGTCCTCTGACCTGCACAGATGCACCATGGCACCAACACCCCACACATACAGATACACAAAATAAATGAGTGTAGCCGGGCATGGTGGCGCACGCCTTTAATCCTAGCACTTGGGAGGCAGAGGCAGGTGGATCTTTGTGAGTTCAAGGCCAGCCTGGTCTACAGAGCGAGTTCCAGGACAGCTGGGGCTACAGGGAGACCCTGTCTCGAAAAGACCAAAAAAGTAAATAAATACATAAATAAAATGAGTGTAATTTTAAAAAGAAAAGAGCTAAGTATCATGAGTCAATGAAGAGATGCAAATCAGAATCACAATAAGCAGCCCTATGCAACAGAACACACCCAGCACTAAGAAGACTGAGACAGGAAAACTACACATTTGAGGCCAGCCTGGGCTACACAGTCTCAAACACAAACATAAAACAAAACAAACAAAAAAGCAAGCGCGTCACACTCAGTGGGCTAAAATAAAACAACGGTAATAAATGGTGAGGGTGAGGAGAAGTGGAACGGGCTCCTGAGCCTTGGGCTTCTTTCTGGAGCGGTGAGAAGACCCCAGCAATACTAATGGGAAGGCAGGCACTCAAGATGGTGAGGACACCGACTGACTCACCTAAGGGGAAGCGGCAAGGAGGAGGCCATACCTTCTCTGCCAGCCGCCCCTGCAGCTCGCCCTTCTCCTGGGAGCTGCGCAGCTGCTCCTGGCTCAGCTCCTTTTCCTTCTCCTTCACCAGACTCTGTGCGGCCAGCAGCTCAGCTTCCCGCTGCCGCACAGCTCCGCTCAAAGCATCCTTCTCTGCACTCAGCGCGTCTAGGCGTGAGCTCAGCTCCGATCCACTCTGGGAATACGGGGCGGGAACACCTGTTAGCCCTGCCTGCCCTCACCCGGTCACTCATCAGTCACCACGAGACTGAGAGCTTCCTGAGGTTCGGGGCTGCAGCTGGCCTGGCTGAGGTCCCCTGAGCGAGGCAGGTCACCGTGGCCTGGTTCCCTGGACCTGACTAGCTGCAGGCCGATCTTAGCACCACCCCCTTCCCCAGCCAGCAGCACCTGCTCCGTGCGGCTCAGGGCCTCCTGTGCGTGGGCCAGCTCTCCTGTCTTGGCTGCCAGCTCCCTCTTGAGTTTTTCCAGCTGGTCACTCTGCTCTTCCAGCTGGGACAGGACAGCATGTCAGTAGGACAGCAGGGCTGGACGGAGGCAGGGTGGGGCCCCACACACACCAAACATACCTTCATCTCGGACTCACGCTTCACCTGCTCCATCTGGAAGGCCAGTTGGTCCTTCACCCGAGCCACCTCCTCCTGGCTCTGCTGTGTCACCGTGAGCTGCTTGGCAGTGTCTGCATTCTGGAAGACAAGGGACAGCTTCCTACTCTGGACCCTCGCATGCAGTGCCCTTCCACGGCCCTGACGGGAGCACCCACCTTCCTGAGCAGTTCGGCGTGTGTGTTGATGAGCTCGCTGTGCTTCTCCCTCAGCTTGCTATAGCGTGCCTCTGTGGCGCTGGCCTTCCCTGTGGAGAGGAGAAGCGGGGCTGAGCGGTGGGCAGGCAGAGCGGAGTCCACCCTGGCCCGGCACCCCCACTCAGGCACACACTCTCCGCCTCCTCTCGCAGGCCTTGGTTGCGCGCGCCCTCCAGCTGCACGGCTGTCAGCTGGGCCAGCTCGTGGCGGAGCTGCTCGTTGTCCACCAGGGCCTTCTGTTTCTGCTTCCTCTGCTCCTCCAGCTCGGCCTCCAGGCTGTTCACCTGGCTCTTCAGCTGTGAAATATACCGCTGGGCCTAGGGGGAGGGAAGGACGGTGTAGGGTCTTGGCCAGTCCATGTGGGGGCCTCCACCTGCCACTTGCCCTCACCTCCACCTTGATCTTCTCCAGCTCTGCACGGAGGGTCTCCACCTCTCTCTTCAGGTTCTCAATCTGGAGGTCCCTGGGGATAGAGGTTCTGGGGCTCAAGTTCATCAACCAGAAGGTCACAGACCCCCACAGAAGAGCACAGCTCTCGCTCGTGGCCCTTAGGATTTGGGTATTTCACAAGTTCCCACCCATGGCCATTTCTAGCTCTCCACCCAGCCGACTCCTGAGAACTCACCTGTCATCCTTCACGGAGCCATTGGGAGGTCCAAAGGTCTGATCAAAGAGGTCAGCCACCACCTGCCACAGCAGAGAACACTGACCCATGCCCCAACTTCTGTGCCCCACATGGTAAGGGAGGCCCAGTCACCCTACACCTTACCCAGCCTCATGTTCTTCATGGGGACACACTGGGACATGAAGAGACCAGAAAGGGGGGCTTACCACCGGCTCCCCAGCTGGGGGCCCGCTACTGATCTCGATGAGGTTCTCGGGTTCTTCATCCTCAGGGGCCTCCTCAGGAATCACCACCACAGGCTTGATGTGCTCAGCCAGGGCTGAGGCCCTCAGGAAGTTGGGGGGTCCCTGTAGGGGACAGCAGGTAGGAGATGTTCCCCATATCCTGTGGGGAACCCAGCCAGAGCCATGGAAGGACCCAGGGGCTGCACCCAGAGCACAGTGGGGCACAGGTACCTCAGGCAGTCGGGGGATCTGGATGAGTCTCTTGAAGTACAGCATGTCCGAGGCTCGGCGGAAAAAGTTTCTGAGGCTATGCACGGAAAGGGTGACGGGGCACAGGGGCATCACAAGCCCTCTTCCCAGCCACACCTCAGCCCTGCCCAGGCTAGTACCTGTGAAACTGCTCGTGGAACCGGTCCCTGTGGCCTTGCAGGGTGTCTGCTGGGAGACCTGAGGGGCAGCACAACAGGATTTCCCTACACTGAGGCTCTTTCCCTTCCTCGTTCCTTAACAGATTAGAGTGGTCCCTGTGACCCAGTCAGTCAGTCCCACTGCAACTGGGAAGGGAGATGAGACTCTATGGGGCTCCAGCTCTGACATTCTGAGTTAGAGATGGCACAGTAAGTGGGTAGAAAGGCGGCATCAGGGCCACAGTGGCCTCACTTGTGCTTGGCTTTGGAGAGGACTGTATGATCACCGTGATGCCTCAGCTCAGCTCTGGTCTTCTGTGACGTAGCACTTAGGTCCTGGGAGGCAATACTTTACTTATGGCCTGGGCTACTGTGCCTGGGACCACTTAAGGTCCTGGGCTACTGTGACGTAGAACTGAGGTCCTGGGCTACTATAACATAGTACTGGAGTCCTGGGCTACTGGGGTCAGTAGCATTTAGGTCCTGGGTGACTGTGACAAAGCTCATGTGACCCCAGGACCCTTTCCTGAACACTACAGTGACAGCCTTTTCACCTCAGTTCCCCAGAGGACATGGCGGGACACTTGGGAGTAGGTGAGCAGCCACTGTGCTCTCTAACACCAGGCGTCCAGATATACATGAAAGCTAAAACCATGCCACTCTATGCACTCAAGTCTTTCTGCTTTGGAAAATGGATTTTTTCACAAAGTATACTGTTTACATAAATTGGGTTCCAGGTGGTCTTTGTAAACCAGTAGTCAATCCCTCCGCCTTCCCTTCAGACGGGCAGGGCCTCGTGCGTCCCACTCACTGCAACACTCTGGGATGCAAACGGGATGACTCACAGGAGTGCAGCTTGAACAGGAGCTTGACTGTGTAGTGATACAGGTGGCTGCAGTCCTGGATGACCTGGATGAGCGGGGCCAGGCGGCACTGACCAGAAGACATCTGGGACACTGCGATGGCTGTGTTGAGTTGTCGGAAAACTGTGCAAGACGGGCAGGGGAAAGCCAGCATGAGCAGGCTGGACCACGGCCACCTTGGTGACAGCCCAGGCTGCGTGGCCCGGAAGCCAATGAACAGCCCTCTGCTGTGCTGTCAAGACCACTGTGAAGGTTTGAAGATGGGTCAGGTTCAGTCTTCAACACCACGATGCTCTAGCCCTGGACTGGAGCCCTACGCTGGTGGCTGTCCCAGGTTAAAGGCACGCTCCCAGGAATGAGGTCAAGGGTCTCAGGAAGATTGGGCAATAAGCTCACTAATCTCCAGTCCAGCTCAGCAAGGGTCTTCCAGAAGCCTCCAGTGGGCTTGCGATGAGGTGTTGAAGGGACAGGAGTGACAGCTCCACACCCACAGGCCTCAAATTTGCTCGGGACTTTAGGGAAAGAGGGGTCTAAGACTGTCACTCAAAGGCTGGAGAGATGGCTCGGTGGATAAAGGAACTCGCTGCCAAGCCTGACAACCTGAGTTCCATCCCTGTCCCTGGGACACATATAGTACAAGGAGAGAACAGACTCGTGTAAGCTGTCCTCCACACCTACACCATGGCACACCCATGTCCACACACATGCACACAAAATGAATAATAATGTAACAGGCTGTCCCCAAGGCAGGCATATTAGCACACACCTACAATACAAGCACTGAGACAATGAGGCAGGAAGACCGAGCTCAAGGCCAACCTGGGCTACAAAGTGAGGCTTTGTCTAAAAAAAAAAAAAAAAAAAACAAACTGTCATGCCAATGCCTCAGCTTACAGACATGGTGACAGGCTGGGTTTTATTGAGGTCACAACCTCTAACACAGGACTTGGCTCTGCAGGTCCTGAATGACCTGACACCTCACTTTCCCCGGAGCCCCTGACAATCAGGCCTTGAATCAGAGCCCTAGAGGAGGAGGGACAAGGGAGGAGCGCAGGCCTCCTTCCCCCTGGCCAGCACCTTCTCTGGGGCAGAGAGAAGATGGAAAAGAGCAGCCAGCCGGAGGAGAAGGCCAGGCAGCCCCATGCTAGGCAGACTCAGGAACAATTCCAGAGTAGCTGCCCCAGCTTGAGTCCTGCTCTGGCTCCAAGCTGTGGCAGTGACAGGAAAGAGCCAGGGATGGAAGGGGCCAGAAAGAAGAGACAAAGTGCCATCTCTTACCTTTTCTTAATCTCTAACTGGATGTCACTCTAAGTACATTATTGTGTTTGCCTCCTGAATGCTAGGCGAATACTCTAACACTGAACTACGTCCCCATCCCTCTTTTCACTTTTATTTTGAGACTAGTTCTAAGTTCCCCAGGTTGGCCTTGTACTCAGTGTTAGTTCAGGCAAGCCTCAAATCCATGATTCTCCTGCCTCAGCCTCCTGGGTAATACATCTCTCAAGAGCAATCCTTCAGTCCCTTTGCAGCCAGTGCACTGTGGCCAGCTTTTGACTGAGATGTGGAAGGTGTCTGTTTTCTGTGCTATGGGCTGAGGTGAGGAGAGGGCTGCAGTACCTGTCACCTCTGTAGCCAGACGCCTCTGCAGACCCCACGCCTGGTACAACCACAGTGCCCTGTCTCTGTATTTCACTAAAACATCTGTGTCTCCAGGGTGAGGGCCTGTGGACTGTTTCTACTTCCCTTGTGGAGACCACTGCCCGCTCATACAGGCCTCCTCCCTTGCCAAGAGCAGCCAGGGTAGAGACACAGGGACATGACTCCAGTCTGCTGGCTTCG
This sequence comes from Rhizomys pruinosus, assembly GCA_009823505.1. Lineage (NCBI taxonomy): Eukaryota > Metazoa > Chordata > Mammalia > Rodentia > Spalacidae > Rhizomys > Rhizomys pruinosus. The sequence goes on along the minus strand of VZQC01011925.1, from coordinate 52,372 downwards.
ATGCTATGAGGAGCTTAGGCTTGGCACTTCTCTGCCATGGCCTAATGCCCTGTGGCCCTGGCCCACTTGCACTGCTAGTCCAACCCCTGGTCACCTGCCCTCTGCTCCCATGTTGGGTCTGGGCAGGCCTTCCCTGGGCTTGAAAGGCTTGGGCACCAAGATGGCCTCTGGCCCATCAGCGTCACAGGCCTAGACCTGGGGCATGGGGAGATCGTCCTGCCTCTTCTGAACTCCCGGTTTTCCCTTAAAAAGGCATTTGCCTCGAGCCCTGCTGTAGACAGCACTGAGTCACCCACAGTTGTTTTGAAGGTACGGCCCAGAACAATCACCTCCCAGGCCAAGAGGGCGAGCCCTTTAGGATTTCCTGTCCAAATACTGCTGGTGCCTGGGCTGAGCAATCTGACAGGACCCAGAGGCATTTCAGGACACGAAGTAGGAAATATAACCTGAATTCTCTCTCCTGGAGGATAATGCAGCTGCTCTTGGGCCAGGCAGGAGTAGAGAGGAGAGGAGAGGCCGCCCCCAGCCTACACCCCACCCCTTCCTCCTCCTGGGGCCAAAAGACTGATGCTCACAGGTGTAAGCACAGCCAAGGCTGTGCCCTAAACACAGAAAACCCCCTATCTGCACTTTGGAGGTGCCAAGAGGCACCGTGTGTATTTCTGTGAGGGGCAGGGACTCCAAGGAATAGATGCATTTAAGACTGCCACATTGGGTTGTAGGGTTGTAGGTGGAGCTCAAGGAGAGTGCTTGGCCAGCATGTCTGAGGCCCACGTTCCATCTACGCACCAGAAAAAAACAAAACAAAACAACCCATGTTAGCATGGTCAGTGGTGTCTTTCCAATAGAAGATACTGAGTTTATAGCCTTAGACTCAGAGTCTGCCTGTAGACTACTCACCTGATTCAGAAAGCTTTAGCTCACAGTCCATATAGTCAAACATCTCCACAGTGAGCTGGAAGCTATGGAAGAGAAGACAGAGGGGGGATGCATGGGTGGCTGGGCACCGTCGCCTGCCCTGAGACTTCGAAGGAGCAGGAAGCATAATCCATCCAATGCTTTTAACCCAGAACAGAAACATCTAGTTCCAAACAGACCCTGCCCTTCTACTTAGCCTGGCCTCCTGGGAACATGTTCTTAAACTTCAAGAGGCTGTGAATCCATTTGACCTTATGGCCTCTCGTGGGCACATGGGTCTGAGATGCTGAGGGGAAACTGAGGCCATGCAGACTCACATGTTATTAACGTCAGTTCCAGCTGCCTTCTCCAACACTTCGTCTGTAACTTCTAGTCCTGCAGGAAACTGAGGGTGCTGCAGAGACAGTCCCCACTCAGCTGTGGGCAGGGACACGCTGGTCCCCATCCCTGCTCCTGCTGGACCCAGTGCTAGCTCCCAAGAGAAGGGGGGCAGCAAGGGAGGTCCCCCAGTCCTCCCATCCCAGTGATCCACGCTGGTCTGATTAAGCCAGCAGAGGACTAGCTGACTGTTTGGGGACAATGGAGGGAGCCTGGGGACAGAGCAAGGGCAGCCTGGCCAGGACTGACAGACAACGGCTGCTGGAGCAAGGACAGGGCTAGGATCTACATTGGGTCTGCACATATTCCCCAGGTGACTCAGCAGTGACCTGCCATCCTAGCCTCCCAGATGGGTGGATAAAAACACAGACAGGGAAGGGGCCACTCTCCTCTATGTCCCAAGATGTCCCAGAGGGAAGAGCCCACTGGTCCCTCAGTCCCATGATTTCCTAGGGAAAGTACCTTGAGGTGGAAAGAGATTTTAGTCAGCAATAGTTTGGTATAGATGTTCACCAGCTGCCCATATCGGTCATGCAAATGCCCCTGTGGGGATCAGAGCCCAGAGTGAGGACCCTGCAAAGAACATGCCTCGGAGTCCTAGGAGCTGAGCATACATTCAGACAGATGAAGAAACTGCGGTGGGAAGGGAAGAAGCAAGGGCCATTCCTTCATGAGTCAGTCATGTATTCACTCATCATACATTATGTCAGGGATCTCATTAATCGGTCTGTCACTACCGTCACTACCTTTTTTCTTTTCGTTTCTCTTAATGTTAATCCTTGTCACTCTTGCCAGAAAAAGTCTTGTGAGAGGAAAAGAGAGCTCTTTTGTCCAGGGCAACAGGCCAATTCTGAGGTGGGCCACTTTATTAAAAGTGATGGTGGCAGAGAGGTGCCTGTAGACAGCTTCCCAGCTCCCTCCTGCAAAGCCCATGGTGTGTGGCCACGTCAGCTGGGCCTGTGTCTGTCTGTGGAAGGCACTGTGGTGAATGCTGTTTCCCTTACTTCAAAGGACATAGTTCAGTGACGTACAGTGGTTCTGGACAGTCCGCTCCCTGGCTATGCTGGCCCCCCCCCCTGGTTGGCTCCAGGACATCCACCCAGGAGAGCTCTGAGGAGACCTGAGGCTGTCTTCTGATTCAGGCCCTCTGACTGCTCAGGACTGAGAAGGCTCCAGAGACAGACTACTCAGGGCTTTGCCACTGAGTCTGAGGATCATCAGGAAGTGCACCTCAAGCTCGAGTCTCCCACCTGGCTCCTGAAGCAGATGATCAGGGACAGCCTAGGAGTCTGTGCTGTCCAGAGACATCTAACCTACACTTGGGGACACCAGGCCCAGGGGTGCCACCTTTCCCAACTTACAAGGACTAATGGGCTTGAGTGCTTTAGGGGCTAGAGGCCAATCAGCAAATGGTAGGCAGACTCTGTACCAGGCCTCAACAGCAAGGCTGTATCTTCACACTGACTGATCCTCAGACTCCCATAGTAGCCCAGACACCTCTCTAATCACCGCAGAAGAGGAAGGAGAGGACTTTGCCAGCGCCAGGCACTGCCCTTGGATCAGCTTCCCATGTTCACAAAGCCCCCAGCACAAGGTAAGGCCTTGCCTGGACACTGTCCTGATACCTACCCACAATTCACCAATCTCTCGGATGTTGCTCCGGTACCGCTGGCAGTCATGCAGCACCTGTGGCCAGAGGGGAGGGGAGAACGCAGAAACTGGGGGGTCCGAGACATTTGTTCCCGGCCAGAGCAGAAGTGACCGGGCAGAGGGCAGTGGCAGGGATGGGCCACCCAGAGCTCAGAGGGACAGACACAGGGCCAGAGCTACACACTTTGTGGGGACTCTGCTTTGCCTCCTGTGACAGCCTGTGCACTCCAACCTGTGGGATCAGAGGCTGTGACCAGTACTCACATTGGGGTGCCCATCTCTGAGGACTTTGTGAAGGACGTGGCAGAACTTCCAGCTAAGGATAGCGCTGCTGGGCAGGGGAAGCCCAATGGCATAGGACCAGAAGGTGAAGGCCCCCTTCTCATGGTGAGTGCCCAGAATGATGCCTTTGCGGGTCAAGGTCAAGTGCAGGCCACAGAGACTGAAGTGTTGGGATGTTCGGTATCTGAATCCTTTGTCCCCAAGCTTCCCAAGCTCTCACTCACCTGAGGTCTCCAGAACTACAGCTGTCAGTAAGTCATGCCCCAAATACCACTGCTCCTCAACCCCCAGCACATTCCAGGTCAGGACCATGCCCAGCCCTCAGTCTCCCCACACCTCCCAGGACCCCAGAGACGAGGATACGCCGGGCGTGCTTCTCCTTCACTGGGGCCTCCTGACTGCTGATGGCTTTGCTGATGCTGATGGCCTGTTGACACAGAGGCAGGGTTGGACAGCTGTAGCTGCTGGGAGAGCCTGACCCGAAGAAGGGGGAAGACAAGTGCAGGGAAGAGGAATCCACTCTCCCCAGCAGCCATGCTCTGAAGAACCTGGCTTGACCTGCGACCGTCAATGCCACAAGCCACCAAGAGCTCCAGACTCAGGGAGGTGAGGATTAGCTGGCGACGGCTCAGAAGAGCCTGCCTGACCCTCTATGTGTTGCTCTCCCTTAAGAAAAGGTGGTGCATGCCTTTAATCCTAGCACTTGGGAGGCAGATCTCTGTGAGTTCAAGGCCAGCCTGGTCTACAGAGTGAGTTCCAGGCCAGCTAGGAGACCCTGTCTCAAAAAGGAAAAAAAAAAAAAAAGAAAAGGTCCCCCATAGCCGACGGTGGAGGTGCACAGGAGGCAGAGGCAGGCGGATCTTTGATCTTTGTGAGTTCAAGACCAGCCTGGTCTACATAGTGAGGTCCAGGACAGCTGGGGATACAGGGAGACCCTGTCTCAAAAAGGAAAAAAAAAAAAAAAGAAAAGGTCCCCCATAGCCGACGGTGGAGGTGCACAGGAGGCAGAGGCAGGCGGATCTTTGATCTTTGTGAGTTCAAGACCAGCCTGGTCTACATAGTGAGGTCCAGGACAGCTGGGGATACAGGGAGACCCTGTCTCAAAAAGACAAAAAACCCCAATAAAACAAAAGGTCCCCCAGACCCCCAAGAGGAGAGGCCGTGGCCTGACAGCATCCTCTGTCCATGTTCCCAGCTAGGCAAAGCAGGGCAGACCCCGGCATTTGGTGCAGCTGGGCCCTCACCCTCACAGAGCTCTCTGTGAAAGGACTCATACTTTCTGGTAGGCAGGGCCCACAACAAAGGTGTTGGCTGACACCCCTTCTGGCAAGAAGAAGCTAGAAACCAGTCTCTGGTTGGCTGCTTTGCCAAAGCTTCACTCTAGTGGGTTATATCCCATAGGAGCCGGTCCTGACTCCCCTTGCCCCACTGAAAAGGGCCCCTGAGGGTGGGGAAAGGCAGGAGAATTTGCTTAGCACCTGGCTGTTGTCACCTGAGAAGGAACAAGAAGTCCCACACTTGACCAAAGCTACAACCCCCAGTCCTGACAGTGGCTTTCTGCCTCCATTGGCCAAATCTCATCTCTCCAGTTCAACACCTTCTGGGAAGGTTTCCTAGAGCCAACAGCTCCTGGGCACGAGGCCTAAGGCATGTATATACTGTCCCTAGCCCACTCCTCTTAGCCCCCGCTGACAGGGGGAGAAGACCAGGTCAGATGAGCCTGTCCATAGCCACTAGTGTTTACGAACTGTGGAGAGCTTCCCTGGGCCATGGGCAAGAGGCTGGAACCCGCTGGCAGGCATAGGCCAGCAACTGAAGGCATGCAGCAGCCAGGCTGTCCTTCCCCAGACGAGCCGCACTGAGCAGGCCAACCCGGCGGAACAGTGTGCTTTCTTCTCTTTCTCCTCTCAGGGCACCATGCGCACCCACTCCAGCAGCTGAGCAGTAACTGCCCTGCCCAGTAGGGTCCTACTGAACAAGGTGGCACAATTTTCTTGTAAGAGCTGGTCTGGCAGGGCTGAATGTCCTTTTCTGCTCAGAGGCGCAGATCTGGGGGCTTGCTGGAGTTGGGCACAGGCTGCCCCTGAGCTGGCCCTACACCCCACAGCAGTGATGCCCGCTGACCCCCTTTTGCACACAAGCCCCATTGTGGGAGACTCATTGGAATGCAGGGACCCACAGCTACAGTTTTTCCCTCCCACCTTGCTGTACTCGGGTCCTGAAGAAACAAGACTCTTCTGAGTGCACAAACCCTCAGCCAGCTAGAACAAGGGCCACCCGGCCACCTGTTCTTATGTGTGCTGAGCCTGCATCCCAAGCCTCTCCCAGGCTTAATTTTCCTCACAAACGTGGCCACCTAGCAGCTGTGGCAAGTCTGCTACTCTGAATGCCAAAGGGACCCACCCCCACTGAGAGAGAATTTGCCACCCAGTGCCACAGAGACGATTACAGTGCCCAGCAATGGGCAACTGCTGAAGCCTCTCAGAGGCGGTGTGGAGGTAGTGACTAGGCTATGTCCTTGGTGAGGAACTGAGGCTCAGAGGGGTTAGGCCTTTTGTGTACACTGACAATGCAGGTAGAGCCAGATCTGCTGGACTCCATGCTGTGTGCTCTCAGTGACTATGATACAGCTCAGAGGTACCGCCCTCCCCAGGCAGGGGTCAAAGGGTAGGTGGGCCGTGCTTCCGTGAGCAGACAGGCAGCAGCTGCGGAGAGTCCCATCTCCGGGGTGTGTGCCCCAGGCCTAGCCCCTGTACCAAGGTGGCTCCAATGATGGCTGCCACTTGGCCTGGAAGATTCCTGGCAAGAAGGGTGGAGACTAGGGTACCTCCCACTCCTGGGGCCCAGGGAGCTCTGGACACAAAGAGGATGGGAGGGGCCAAGAGATACACAGAAGCAGACAACACAGTCTGGGAATGGGCAGGGTGGGGTGTCCTCTCCTCTGAGGAAGAAAGACACTGAGAGGCCATGATGAAACCTTTCAGGCCCCAAGCCTCTGGCTGCCAGCAACAGGGCCTCTGCTCTTTGTGGTGGTGACGCCTTTAATCCCAGCACTTGGGAGGTAGAGGCAGGAGGATCTCTGTGAGTTCAAGGCCAGCCTGGTTTACATAGAGAGTCAGCTAGGACTAAAGGGAGACCCTGTCTCAAAAAGACAAAAAAAAAAAAAAAACTTAAAAATAAAAAAAGTGTGTGTGTGTGTGTGTGTGTGTGTGTGTACGCACGTGTGTGTACGCACGTGTGTGTACATGCCAGTACGGAGGTCAGGGGACAACTTTCAGGAGTTGGTTCTCTCCTTCTACCATGTGGGTCCTCGGGGTTGAACTCGAATTGTCAGGCTGCTGGCAGCTCCCTTACCTTACTGCACTGCTCTGTTGTTTTTGTTTTGTTTTGAGACAGGGTCTCCCTATAGCCCCAGCTGGCCTAGAATTCACTGTACTCACGTGTAGATCAGGCAGGCCTCAGTCTCACAGAGATCTTCCTGCTTCTGCCTCCTACATGCTGGGATTAAAGGCCACCACACCCAGCACCTATTGAGCTATCTTACTGCCCCCCCCCCAAAAAAAAAACCCAGGGTCTTACATAGACTAGTCTGGCTTCAAAGTCATTTATCTTTCTGAGGTTGACCTTGAACTCCTGATCCAAGGACTGGGATTACAAGCATGCATCACCTTGTCCTACAGAACCTTTGCTTTCTCAGGGTCCAAATGCATAACACACTGAGCCACTCCCATCACCAGGCCTGAGCCACAAAGAGCACCAGCGCACCAGCCCCCACCCATCCCCTTTAAATCTGACTTATGGCTCTCCACACGCCCATCTGACAGTGTTACTTTTTTTTGAGACAGGGTCTCCCTGTAGCCCCAGCTGTACTGGAACTCACTCTGTAGACCAGGCTGGCCTTGAACTCACAGAGATGCACCTGCCTCTACCTCTGCCAGTGTTACTTTATCATCTGTTATCCCATGGGCCGTCATTGGTGTTCTGGCAGCAGGCCTGTCTGTGTAGCACTGCTGCCCCCACCTTTACAGTGCCTGGCACATGGAAGACATGTAGAAAGAAGGAAGCGGCTAGGCTTGGAGTATTGTAGCCCTAGAGGGAACATGGCAGGTTTGTGTACGGTGTACCTCAGTATCGCCCACGCCCCAGCTGGCTGCAGAGGATAGGACTGTGTCTGCTGGCCCTCCTGTGCAGGCGCAGGCGCAGGCTGGTTCCAGGGAACACAGGCCTGTTGTCTCAGGGTGGGCAGATGTGTGGGGCGGCTGGCGCCACACAAGGAGGCCCAGTGCTCACACAGTGGGAGTCTGTTGGCAAGTCTGGCTCTGCAGCAGTGGCAGGCTGGGTGACACCCACTTACCTCCCCTGGCCTTTCCACATGAACTTTCTTCAGGGAAGTGCCTCTGGGTCACTTCTAAAGAGTGGCTGAGCACCACAGAGCCTGACTGTGAGTGGAATCTCTGAGACATGGTGACAACTCTACTCTGAGGCTGAGGTGTCTGATATGGTCTGACTTCAGTGACACTTGGGATACAGGAACCAAATGTCATCCTCAAACCCACTCGCTGGGTGGGAAACCGCAGGGTGAAGGGGAAGTTGGTGGAAACCCAGGCTCGTCTGTGGTTCTCTCAACTCTGAAAATCGTATGGTGCTGGTACTGCCTCTGGGGCCAGAACAGTGTTGGTTGCTCTGACGCTGGCGATGGTGATGGTGACCCCTCCTGGCTTGATGGGTCAATTGTCCTGGAGAGAAACCTCAAGCAGGTGCTACCCCAAGGTCAAGCAGGTACCACCCCAAGGTTGGGACAGAAAACCCAGAGCTGAAGGAAGGAGGTTACAGGGACAATGGCACCGCCTGAGTTGTTTGACTCCTCGGGGGAGGGAGGACCTCAGATACCTAAGAAGAGCCATGTCCACACAACTGAGTGAGGGATGTGCTTGGGGGTCCCAGCAGTAGGGTGTGGTGTGGAGCAGGTGTGCGGGGTAGCTCGTCCTACTTCTGCACAAAGCAGAAGAGGGCCTGTTTGCCAGTGAGGACAGAGCTCTGGAGAAGAGGGATCCACGGCAACTGTGAGATGCCTAGAAACTGCTAGGGAACTGTGAAAGGGAGCTGGTGGTCAGCAGGGACAGGAGAGGGTAGGTAGAGTGTGGGCAGGTGACCAGGTCAGTGAAACACAGGACAGTATGGAAAATCCAGCAAGTCTATACTCACATCCGAGAAGCCAGAGGGGCAGGGGCAGAGCATAGGTGCAGGACTGCCACACAGAGCCATGAAGGATAGACCACACAGCCAGGAGACAGACCTGCCTGAATGCCCAACATGTGCCATAGGGCCAATAACCTAATAATTCAATCATTTTTTCTAGAGTTTAGCTATATGCCAAGTGCCTTGCTTGGGGTATCTCACCCAGTGCTTAGGAGGAACCCCAGAAGTACACAGATGAGGATATTAAAGCTTAAGGAGGGAAGCCCAGGCCCACAAAAATAAAATATACTAAGTGTGCACTGTACCGCCGCCTGCTGTAAGCATCTCGCATTGCAGTGTGCTCATCATGCTGCTCTCGCTGTGACTCTGCTGGGGAAACGGCAGCACAGAAGGGCAGAACAGGCAGAACAGGCAGAACAGGCAGAACAGGCAGAACAGGCAGAACAGGCCTCCCAGCTAAAGTGCTGGCCGGACTCGCACACAGGCCCCTGGTTGTACAGAATGATGTGGGCACCAGCTGGGCAGCTTCCCCAGTGCCCTCAAAGGAGCAGACCATGGGGGAACCCATGCAGGCACCCCTTCAGCTGCAACAGAAACTCAGCTTCCCAGGGTCCACAAATGCTCATGAAGGACTTGGGTTGGCTGAAAATCAGGACACAGACTCTGGACTAGGGACTATCCAAGCCATGGTGATAAAGGATTGGATCGATAAATAGGCAGGGTGGCCTGACAGGCAGGGCTGGAGGCTAGGCAGACAGATGGAGCCAAGAGCCCCCCTTCTCATTCCTAACAATGGACCTGGTCTTCACATCCCCACCTTGGATCCCCACTGCAGCCTCCATCCTGTATCTCAGCTGGACCTCTGACAAAGGCCTCACAGCAGCCCAGGGGAGCTTGCGTCCTCAGGGCACATTTGCCTCTGCTTCCAGGACAAGCCCATCCTGTCTCAGAAAAGCCCACGATGGAGCCACAAAGGCCCAAGCTGAATGGAGCCCACTGGCTTCCAAGAGGACCGCAGTTCCTGGCAGCCCTGGAACAGCATCCATAGGGCCCCCAGAGGTATCCTGAGGGTCTAGGATAGCAGAGGGGACTAGGTAAGGAGGTGACACACCCTAACAGACACTGAGTATGGTGTGGACTCCAGACAGGAATAGTTTGAAGAAAAGATGCTCTGGGTGAGACGTGGGCTCTGCACTCAGTGCTGTCCCCTCAGCTGCAAGGCCTCATGCAAACCACAGCAGCACCTGTGGCCCAGGAGGTTGTGGGCACCCAGCACAGGGAAGAGCCACAGGTAGTTAGGGAAGGGGCTACGGCTCCTCAGACAACACACACTGTGTTGGCAATACTTCTACAACTTACAGCCCAGTGTAATAAACATGCCACCTCCTTCCCCAGGAGCCCAAAGAACCAAGAAAAGAGGTTCTCCTCACCCAAATGTCTCTTCTGCTGGGCAAAGTGCCTAAAGCTTCAGAGCCCTCAGCTGGGTGCCTGGACATACTGGGAGACCTTGCTTTAGGAACCTCCTCTGCCCTGACTGTAGATACCCCAGCTGTGAAACAAGAAGAAGAAAATTCTGGGGCCTCCTAGAGAGGAGATGCACACAAGTTCAGGCTGGGCTGTAGTATCCATAGCCTTTTGTCCAGCTTGCCTAAGCTCCTCAGTTCCATCACAGCACTGCTAAAACTAACGACAAGCAACACAACACACAGCTTCTGTCCAGTGCCTCACCGTGACCCTGCCCCCCCCACCTGACTTCTGCTTCTCAGTGAGCCAATGCCTACTGTACCACAGTGCTGAGCCTTGCTGTCTCTCCTGGGTGTCTGCCCCTAGCCACCTCTAGCTATTAAGGTGTCCTATTTAATGTCATCTATGGCACTTATATCAAAGTATCTTATTAATCACTTATACTGTCCCCACCTCCATGAACATACAGACACCTCTGCCCCTAGATCCATGGGCTCTACACTCACAGATTCAACCAACTTCCAATCAAAACATTCAGGGAAGAAAACCTCCATTTGGTCTGTCCACACAGACTCTGTCCTTGTTATTCCCAGAGCAATCAAAGATAAAAATTTATATAAATGATTTAAAATACACAAGAGGATATGTTAAACATTTCATCTTTATATAGGGTCTTGAAGACCCATAGATTCTGGTGGGGTCTCTGTAGTCCCAGCTGGCCTGGAACTCGCTGTGTAGACCAGGCTGCCTTTGTTCTCACAGAGATCTGCCTACCTCTCCCTCCCAAGTGCTGGGACTTAAAGGTATGCACTACCGTGTCTGGTGGACTCCATTATGTTCGGAGGTCCTGGCCCAATAGACACGGAGGAATAACTATACATCTTGCTTTCTGTGGCACCAGCGGGGCAGTCAATAAATCTTTATTGGACAAATGTGAGAGGGAGCACTTGAGTGTACAAGAGCTCTTTCAGACACAAGCACTGGGTAATTTCAAAGCAGTGTCTTTCTTCAGCTAATAACTAAACCACTAGAGCTAAGCACTAAGATAACTATAAAACAATTTCTATTTTTAAAATCATTCCTGAAATGAATCAGCTTAAGCCTCCTTGTGTGGTTATCACAAGGCCTAACAGCAGCACTTGGCAGAGACAGACATGGCACAGGGATGTTGGCAGAGTGGTGAGTTATTTGCTGTGCGAATCCAAAGACTTGCTTGGAAGACAGAGTGCTCTCATTCAAACATTTCTGCTACCTCAAAGGCCATTGATGACCACAAACACAGGCAGTCTATAGCTGGGGAGGCTAGGATGGGCTGCATGCAAAGCAGTGAAGAGGCCCAAGGAGGGATTATTCAAGCAGATAGGAAGTCAGGGAGCAACTGGTCCATTCAACCGCACCTCTTTCCACTTGCGTCTCCTATCAGGTCTGTCCCTGCTTCGCCATCATTGCCCCATCCAGGAAGCTGAAGCACAAGCATTAGTCTATCACGGCACACGCCTTCAAGACATCGTAAAAGCCTGGGGAAATAATTTGTCCCATGGATGATGCTGAAAAACTCACAACCCAACCCACTGCCGCTTCTGCTCCAGCCTTTGTGGGTGGAATGCTGGGCAGAAGGCCGTAGCAGCTTAGTCACACCTCTGCTGCGCAAGCTCTGGGATGGCCAGGGAGGAAGCTGTGCAGTTTTCTTTCCAGACTATGGGTAATGTCATCACAGACCTGTCTGTCCCACAAGTCAGGGGACTGAGTCACACAGACACAGTTGAGCCACTTGTAGTTTGAAGCTTGTGTTTACTTTAGCCTGTAGTTAGTCTATGGGCTCTAACATCCTCTCCATGGGCTCACTCAGTCCCACTGTGGTACTGTGGACCACCCAGGCCTGGGTAAGAAATGGCCAAAGAAGAGAGACTATAGGGACCAGCTGGCTTTAGGGACCATAGTGGTCCCCACAGTCTCCCTTATTCAGCTGTTTGGTTATGGTCTCCATGGCTGCCCTCACTCTGAGACACTCAGGGAAGCCCTGAGTAGCATACTCATTCCTTACTCAAAGATCTCAATGTAGTGGACTGGATGGAAACAAATGCCTAACTTCACATCTGCCCACTTCTTCCTGCTCTGCAGGTCATGTGATGATGTTTCTGAAACTTGGGATAACCACCTGTACCACCAAGAAGCTAAGTTCAGCCACCTGTACTTAAAAGCCAATTAAGGCCGGGCGTGGTGGCGCACGCCTTTAATCCTAGCACTTGGGAGGCAGAGGCAGGCGGATCTTAGTGAGTTCAAGGCCAGCCTGGTCTACAGAGTGAGTTCCAGGACAGCTGGGGCTACAGGGAGACCCTGTCTCGAAAAGACAAAAAAAAAAATAAAAATAAAAAATAGACAATTAAAACTGCCAAATTAAGCTGGGCATGATGGCACATGCCTTTAATCCCAGCAGAGGCAGGCAGATCTCTGTGAGTTCAAGGCCAGCCTGGTCTCCAGAGTTAGTTCCAAAACAGCTGGGGCTACAGGGAGACACTGTCTCAAAAAGATTAAAAAAAAAACAAAAAAACTTGCCAAATAAATAGTAGAAAATTAATAATTAATAACCACACTGGGAAGAGAGACAAGGTGATCTAGTGACCCCAAGTACATCTTTGGGGTCCTTAAGTGAGATTAAAGTTTAAATACACGGCCAGGGGTATGCACATTTAAGCAGTTCCTCAGGGCCCACCACCTACCATCATTGTCTGGGCTTCTTTCATCCTGTAGGGTGGTCTGACAAGTTGTTAGGACTCCCAGCGACAAGCCCCCCTCTGCTGGAGCCTGGATCCTAGTCTTTTCCTTCTCCCAGCATGAGATTCTTGGGGGAAATTCCCATTTCTTGGGGGTCTATTGTTTAAATACCACTATAGCTGGATTAGGGGACACAAGTGCCTCTTTAGAATATCATTTCTGGGGTCTGGAGAGATGGCTCAGTGGTTAAGAGCACCAATTGCTCTTGCAGAGGACCCGGGTTCGATCCCCAGCACCCACATGGCAGCTAAGAACCCTCTTTAACTCCACTTCCAGGGGAATCCGATGCCCTCTTCTGACCTCTGCGGCACTGCATGACATGGGTGCACCAACCTACATGTAGACAGTACATTCATACACATAAAAAAAAAAAATTAAGAACCATCTTTAAGCTGGGTGTGGTGGCGCATGCCTTTAATCCTAGCACTCTGGAGGCAGAGGCAGGCGGATCTTTGTGAGTTCCAGGCCAGCCCTGGTCTACAGAGTGAGATCCAGGCCAGCTGGGGCTACAGGGAGACCCTGTCTCAAAAAAAAAAAAAAAAAAAAAAAAAAAAAAAAATCATTTCTCCATCAAACAGATGTTTCCATAAACAAGGTAAACAAAGTGATATTCAAGTCAGCCATGAAACAAATAGGGGTTCCCAGGTGGAGAAGGGGAAAGGGCCAAGGCTGACCAGCACAGCCTGGCTGGCAAGGACTGCTCCAGGCCGGCAGGGCATCTCAGGTTAGCAGACTGGGTTTCCCTGTCCTTTGCCAAGCAGGCCTACACTCCACCCCACAGGGTTTCCACTGGCTGCTGGGACCCAGCTGTGGGGATCAAGTGGCTGGCTGAGTTTCCTTCACAGGCTCCCCGTATAGCAGAGGCTGGGTGCTGGCCTTGGAGCTAGGTCAGGGAGGAGCCTCTCCTCTCTGTTCAGAAGCAAGACAGGTCTGTAGGTAGAGGCAAACCGCCTTTGCCCTGTTCCCCCAGAATACTTTTGTCTGACCATGTCACCAAGAGGCCGGCTGGGCCTATGCTGGGCAGCACAAAGTACACCCTGCCACTCGCCATCAACAGAAGAGTCCCCACCTCCGAGGCTCTCCCCAGCTCTCTTCCTTTTCTGGCAGCCCTGCTCGGTGGTCCCAGCTACACTAGAGGCACCTACCAAAAGAGACACTTTCTATTCCTTCAGCCCTGCCTGCTTTTCTGTACACAATGTAACAGCTAACAGCTTTTATGATGTTTCTGAAAATCCTTGCAGCTGCTCTATTAGGGGAGGTCTCTGTTACTATTAACAGTTTGCAGATGGGGAAACTGGGGCACAGTGCCAGACCTTCCTTAGGTTTTTTTATTTTTTATTTTATTTTATTATTATTTATTTTGTGGTCTTTTCGAGACAGGGTCTCCCTGTAGCCCCAGCTGTCCTGGAACTCATTCTGTACACAGAGACTGGCCTTAACTCACAAAAGATCCACCTGCACTCTGCCTTCCCAAGTTCATATTAAAGGCGTGGGCCACTGCGCCCGGTTTTTTTTTTTTTTTTTTATATATATATATATATATACTTTATTTCATTTTTTAAAATTTTTATTTATTTTTTATGTGTAGGAATGTACTGTCTGCGTGCAGGTTTGTGCACCCGTGTCGTGCAATGCCACGGAGGTCAGAAGAGGGTGTCGGATTCCCCTGGAACTGGAGATAAAGACGGTTCTCAGCTGCCATGTGGGTGCTGGGAATCGAACCCAGGTCCTCTGCAAGAGCAGTCGGCGCTCTTAACCACTAGGCCATCTCTCCAGCCCCTATTTCATTTTTTAACAATAAGTAATAATTTATGAGTACAAGCATCCTTCATGTAAAACCAATTTGCAAGCAGTTGTGCCCAAAACCACACAGCCCAAGGGTCCCACCATTCAGCTGGGGGGGCTTGTATGTACAATGGGCTCTTAACTGCTCTGCCATGGCACACTCGCCATGGCTGATACCCTCTCCCCTGACCCACAAAGGTGACGTTTCTTCTCCTGCTGCATACCCCAAGGCTGCAGGACCAGGCCAGCAGAGACGCCATCACCAGTCCCATCAGGGATGCATGGCAGCAAAGACAGGAAGGAGGTCAAGGACGGCCTGGTCCCACCTCAACCTGGACAATGCGTGGCCTTTAGAATAGCTCTGCCTGGGAGGGGGGACTGCAGGACTCTGGCAGCCTGGGAGGCAGACCCTATCCCCTGGTTACAGTGCAGAACTTGTGTGGATCCTTGAGAGACACCAACTAGAGAACCTAGCCCTTTCTTCCCTTTCAGACAGGGACTTTGGACACAATAGAGAGTAGACCCATCCCAGCCCTCAAAGCCTCAGTTAGCCCCAAGGTAACAGAGCTGGGAGTCTAGCTATCCATGTATGCTAGGGCTCTTCTCCAACGCTGGGGAATTGTGTTCTAGTAATGTAAATATTTTGAGCATACAAGTACTTAGTGACCTGTTACAATATTTGCCCTATTTGTTTTTGAAGTGCTTGAAATCAAAGTGGGGCTTCTCACCTGCTAGAGAAATGTGTGCACTGAGCTGTACACCTAGCTATGACAAGACCGCCCTGAGCACAGAGTGGGATCTGAAAGAATCCCCAAACATGGGAACTGCATTCAAGCCAGAAACTCAAGCAAGTGTGGAGCTGCTTGTGTCCTGTGGTCAGCCTAGGGTTCTAAGAATCATGGGGCTGAGAAAAGTATAAAACACCAATGCCTGGCTCTGCACCTGGCCAGATCACCCCAGTGTCACCATCACCGACACCTAACTGCTGACAGCTAGGTGCTCCCTAGGTGCTTCTAACAAGTGCATTGTCCAGAAGAGGCAGCTGCTGCTGAGCTCTCTCAAGGCTGAATCCACACTTGATGATCTGGGAGTGTGGAAGACACACTGGATTTCAGAGACTTGGTAGACAGGGAAAATGAGTAATTCCTCATTCATAACGTACAGTGCTCGTAAGCTGAGAACGTTTTATTTAGGACCTGTTGGGATAAGTCAAAGATACAACAAAAATTAACTCCACCTCTTTGTTTACTCTTTCTAGAAGCCACTAGATGATCTCAAATTATACTGCCGCTCCTCTTCTGTTTCTGCCTGGCACTGCTGCAGGACAATGCAGCTGGGGTGGTTAGTCCTGAGTTGTCAATAAATGTTAATCTTTACAAGATTTTGGCCCCTTGGGGGCTACAGAGGAGGTATGTCACTGATCTGGAAAACACCTATCAAAATTCCCCCAGGCCTGGCCAGGTGAGCGGTGGCCAGCACCTTGGCTCCATGATTAAAGGGCTTCTCTTCACCTGACCTGAGAAGAGACCCTTCCCACTATGCTACAGGGAAAAGTATGACTCAGAGAAGCAAACAAAAAGATAAGCATAGTTTCCCATGGAAAAGGAAACTATAATTGGTATGTCCATGGCTCTTAACTGCAGGGCACAGTACACTTCAGATGGCTTTCTTCTCATGGAGGTCTCAGATTCTGAACTTTTGTGAGGGGGAGGGGGAAGACTGTGGAAAAGGGCCAGCTAGTTGTTTGCTGAGGCCTTACTGCGCAGGAGGCACTGCTTATGTTTAAATATAGTGTGTATTAGCTTCTCATGGCCACTATAACAAACTGCTACAATCTTGGTGCCTTAAAACACCACAAAGTCCCCTCCAAAGCCCAGAGACTCTTGCAGAAGAGGTTGGCGTGTCAGAACCTAAGGGCCAAGGGGGTGGGGCGGTGAACTGTTAGATCACAGCAAAAAATGGACTGGATTTTTTTCTTTTAAATCAACATGTGTGTGTAAGCAAACCTCTTCGACTGGACTTGGGGACCCTGGGTTGTACAAAAACTGGACTCAGATGTTAGCTAATTGGGCTTATGTGGACACTCCTTATATTTACTGCCTATGTGTACTTACTGGTCAAATAAAAAATTAAGAGAGCAAAATAAATATAGTGTGTATTAGTTTCTCATGGCCACTATAACAAACTGCTACAATCTTGGTGCCTTAAAACACCACAGATTTATTATCTTATAGGTCTAGAGGTCAGATGACTGGAAATTTTTTTCCCCCGGTTTAAAGACAGGGTTTCGTATAGCCCAGGCTAGCTTTGCACTCACTTTGTAGCCTAGGATGACTTTGAACTTCTAATAGTCCTATCTTTACCTCCCAGTGCCAGTTTATGCAGTGCTAGAGATTGAACTCAGGGCATCATGCATGCTGGGCAAGTACTCTGTCAAATGGCCCACAACCCCAGCCCCTGGAATGAGTCTTACAGGGCTAAACAAGGGCATCAGAAGGGCTGTTTCTTTCTGGAGGCTATAGGGAAGAAGCTATTTCCTTGCCTTCTCCAACTTATGGATGATTCCTTGGATGGCGGCTGGCTCCTTTATCCACTTTCTTTTTTTTTTTTTTTGCCTTTTTGAGACAGGGTCTCCTTGTAGCCCCAGCTGTCCTGGAACTCACTCTGTAGACCAGGCTGGCCTTGAACTCACAGACATCCGCCTGTCTCTGCCTCCCAAGTCCTTTATCCACTTTCAAAGCCACATGTAGCTAGCAGAGTTTAACCTTGGATCATTGTGACTTTCTCTCCTGCTTCCCTCATCCACATGTAGAGACCCTTGTAGATTACATATAGCCCATGTACCGACCCCTACCTCACAGCCTCCCACGTCAAAGTCGGCAGATGAACAACTTGATTCCGTCTGTAGTTAGTGTCTCCTTACCAGGAAGACCACACGTTTACTAGTTTCAGGAATCAGGATGTGGACATCTCTGCAAGGACATTATTCAACCCACCACACTCTTCAAGAAACACAGAAGTAGCCCTATTTTTACAGAAGAATAAACAATGTCAATATTCATGTACTTGCCCAGGAACACAATCTAGAGACCAGGTCTACAACCTACAAGTACATTCTATGAAGTCACATCATCTTTTTTTTTTTTTGTCTTTTTGAGACAGGGTCTCCCTGTAGCTCCAGCTGTCCTGGAACTTGCTATGTAGACCAGGCTGGCCTCGAACTCACAGAGATCCACCTGCCTCTGCCTCCCAAGTGCAAGGATTAAAGGCCTGCACCACCACGCCCGGCACATCATCTTCTTATGATATACTACCTGCTGTGCAAAAGACGCACTGCATACCAGCTTTTTTGTTGTTGTTGTTATCAGAGATTTCGCTGGTAGTCCTCACCACCTCTGGAACAAGAGCCTTTCACATCCTCTGCAGCATACCAGCTTTTTAAAGGTAAAGGGAGCCAAGGATGGTGGCACACACCTTTAATCCCAGCACTTGGGAGGCAGAGTCAGGTGGATCACTGTGAGAGATCAAGTCCAGCCTGTTCTACAAAGGGAGTTCCAGGCAAGCTGGGGCTAAAGAGAACCCTGTCTCAAAAAGACCAAAAATAAACAAAAAAGGGTATAGGGAATTCTTGGGTTCAGAATACACATGTACTAAACCATGTAGCAGTCTACATTCAGAACACATGAAGCTGCCAAGTAACATTTTGAAAAGGTTTTTAATCAATAAAGAGACTAAAAAGTCACAGGGAAGAAGACCCACTCAGGTCATTCCACTGGGACCATAAGCTTTAAGCACCAGCTGCCAGAAGGAACAGGGACTGCCTTGTCAACACTCCTGAGAGGTAACCTCAGAGCCCAGTGCAAAACAGGGCGTGTCCTGTTCAGAAAGCAAACATGCAGGCATTCCTTCTTCTTCCTCCTGACCAGGAGCCTGGGAGAGACAAGACTGGCAGGCTGCTAAGGACTTAAACTCTACACCAGCCCAAGTGCTACTCCACAGCCTGCCAGTGTCAATGTCAAGACAGGCGGTGAGTTCCAAAGGGAAGCAGGTGCCAAGACTAGATGTGCTATTTTCTGGCCTGAAGGAGACTCAGAAGCAGCAACCAGGGCTCCATAGGCCCTTTCTTCCATGGAGCCTGGTTGGCGGCTAGATAGATATTTCTGGGAATTATCTAATTAAATATTAACCACTTATAAAACCTCATTCTTACATCCCTCAATAAGTCACTATGAAAACAGGTACCCAAAGGCTGGACTCGAACTATCCTTTCTGGAAAAGGGTGCCCTGGAGTGGGTGAGTCCTAGGAGATGTTCCAACTCAGGGTTGTGTATCATAAGTAACCCTTTCAGTCTCTCAAAACAAAACAAACATGAATGACCAACGGTTGGCAAGATGGCTTAGAGGTTAGAAGGTAAAGGCACTTGCCGCCAAGCCTGAAAACCCGAGTTCAACCCCCACAACCCACCCGGTGGAAGGAAAGAACAGACTCCTGCACGTTGTCCTTTGACTTCCACACCCAGGCTGTAGTGCTCTCATGCAAACAAAAATAAATAAAACATAGTAATTTTTAACATGGGCAAAACAAGACAAAATAACTATCTTATTTACAAACCAGCCACCAAAAAATGTGTGGTCCTATATCAAAGACTCTCTTTGACAATCAGGAAGGCTGCCCTTGACATAATCACTTAAGAGTAAGATCAATGAATTTGACCTTTTATTTTATTTTATTTTTGTCTTTTTGAGACAGGGTCTCCCTGTAGCTCCAGCTGTCCTGGAACTCACTCTGTAGACCCGGCTGGCCTTGAACTCACAAAGATCCACCTGCCTCTGCCTCCCAAGTGCTAGGATTAAAGGCGTGCGCCACCACGCCCGGCGAATTTGACCTTTTAAATCTCCTTCCTGACTTGCTGCCCGAGACAATCACCACTTTCTCTTCACCTGCTCAAAAGCAGGAAAAAAAATCCAAAACTCAGTGAATGACTAAAGTTCCCTACGACACCCAGATTCTTTGTACCAACAGAATGCTCTCCTTAGGATCTGCAAGTTTACTAGCACAATTAACTATACATTAATGACTTTACATCAAAAGCCATGCTGGTTTTTATGACGGTGATCCAGGGTGGACAAGACAGAGATCATTTGCAGCCAGGCTGTTTCCAGCACCTGGCTTGCAGGGAGCCTGCACATCCTGAGGTTTGATTATGGCTTTCAGTGACCATCATGGTGAGAAGCGCAAAGGTTAGCCCTTCCTGAGTTTTCAAAACGAAAGCTCTAGTGGTTTGCATGTGCTAACTTGTTTTGAAAGCAACCGCAGACGTCCTTTGCTCTCTGCTCTGGCCAAGAGGGAAGGAACTAGCCCATGGCACCCACAAATGCAAATGTCACAAACCTGCTTCAGACACAGGTGGGAGGAGTCCTCCTTGGCTTCCTTTATTGCTAAAATAAGAAATTCAGCCATTTCGGTCTTGGTTGACTTAGTCTGGCAAATAAACAAGTAGAGTCCCCCTCTGCCCATCTCCCTAGACACAAGACCACCACCGAGTTTGTAAAATACTAGGAATGGTGGTGGGTACCTGTAATCCCAGCACTCAGGAGGTAGAGGCAGATCAGGAGTTCAAGGCCAGCCTGGGCTACATGAGACCCAGTCTAAAAATAAAGATAAAGAGACAACCAGGCATAAAGCAACGCCTGCACCGTGGGTCCCCGGCACCAAACCCATGCACGAAAGCACACCAGAGCTATTGTTTAATTTTCCAAGCCTCCTTCCCAGGTTCGGCCCTCCCCTGAAAGAGAAGCGGCGCGTGGGAGCGCAGGAAGGAGCCTGGGAAGTTTCCGTCTGTCAGGCGCCGGTGTTTAATGAGGGGGTGGCAGCCTATTTATAAGAGGGCCCCCGCGTGGGCCAACAAGTCTGGCGACATACGTGAAACTTTTCACCTAGCAGATAATAAGATACCGTGCGGCCATGGATTTAGCTCCAGAGAAGGAAGCCAGGAGTTTCCTTGAAGGAAATGCACGGCTTCCCCAAGGGGGCACCGGGAAGGTGGCGGGAGGGGACACCAGGAAGGTGGCGGGCGGCGCCGGGCACTGGGTCCCGCCGGGCGCACCTGGCTCCCCGCAGTCCCCGTCCCCGTCCCCGTCCCCGCCGCAGCCGCGTGCTTCCCGCTCCCAGCCCCGCACCGTCGCGTCTCCGCCCCGGCCTGGTGCGCCTGGCCCGACGCGCAGCAGCGGCTTCCGGTTCACCTGCGCCGCTGAGCCCGGCCCAGGCCGGACCGCCAGGCCCGCGCGCACAGAGGACCCGCCGCCCGCGCCCGCGCTCGCCTGCGTCTTGTCGAACTGCTCGCGCTCGGCCTCTAGGCTGTGTCCCGGCCTGCGGCTCAGCACCCGCGCCGGCACGTTCTTGATGCTGTTCATCCTGCCGCCCGCGCCCGGCCCGGCTCCGCGACTGAGGCGTCACCGCCGGGCCGAGCCTGCTGGCAGGCTGTCCCCGCCCCCAGCGCCCAGCCCTCCGCATTTCCCACCGGCCGTGGCCCCGCCAGGCCCCCCAGGACTTCCTGGCTGTCCCCGCCCCTGCACCCATGGATCAGTCACTGGCACGCCTGGCACCCGCTGCCCTGTACTCCCTGGTCTCCCAAGAACTCGAGGACGCCCGGTCCTGCACCCCCCTCCCCGGACATCACTCCCCTTACACTCCCCCTGCTCCTCCAAGACTCTGGGGTGCCCAGCCAGGCACCCACCTGGCCCCTTGGGACTCTGAGGACGCCCCCCCCCCCCCCCACTTGCATGAGCACTCTCTGGCCCTGCTCCCAGCACACCTCCAGGTCCCCAGGACTCCGGGACACACCCTGCCCCCTTAGACAGACCAAATTCAAGCCCTCTTCCCCCAGCCGTACACTCTCCTTCCTTGGGTTGGGTCTCTGCGGATCCCTTGGGCAGGGGGATAACTGAAGCAAATCCGGTCTCCATAAGTCTGGTCAATAAGCAGCTAGGCTTATTTCTTTCACGGGGATGTGGATTGGAATGTGGCTCTGGAGCAGCCTGGGCCAGCTGGGAGGGAGTTCAGCTGGTGCCTGCCCATCACCACCCAGTGGCTCTGGCCACAAAGCTCCTCAGGACTAGATAAAATGGCTCCTACCTGTAATCCTAGCACTTGGGAGATTGAGGCAGATTAATCTGAGTCTAGCCTGGGCTATATAGGGAGTTCAAGTCCACCCTGAAATAGAGTTGAGACCCTGGCTCAAAGGAAAATGACAAACAGCTCTGAGAAATATGGAGTAGACTTCAAAAGCTTGTCTTTTATGGTGACTGGTAATATGGTAACAGACAAGTAAAAAAAAAAGTCAGTAAAACTTAAATTCTCCCTGCGTTGATCCGGGAAGGTCCCTCTGGGTCTGCTGCTCCTGGCTTCGTACCAGGATTGGAGACATACTGCCAACTCCCTCTCTTCTTTTTCTTTCCTTTTCTTCCATTTTTCTTCTTCCCCTGTCTCTCTCATTTTTGGAGACAGGGGTCTCTTATAGCCCAGGTTGGCCTTGAATTTGCTCTGTACCTGAGAATAGGCTTGAACTCCTGATCTTCCTGCGTGACATCTGGCTGAACCTCCTGCCTCTGCTTCCCAGTGCTGGGATCACGGTGCCCTCCCTCATCTCACCCTGCAATCCCCTTGCTCTTTGGTCTTTTTGAGACAGGGTCTCCCTGTAGCCCCAGCTGGTCTGGAACTCATTATGTAAACCAGGCTGGGCTTGATATCACAGAGATGTGCCTGCCTCTGCCTCCCCAGTGCTGGGACTAAGGTTGTATAGTAGTAGTACTTTCCACATCCAACTTCCTTTGCTTTTTGAGGTCAA
Organism: Rhizomys pruinosus; assembly: GCA_009823505.1. Taxonomy (NCBI): domain Eukaryota; kingdom Metazoa; phylum Chordata; class Mammalia; order Rodentia; family Spalacidae; genus Rhizomys; species Rhizomys pruinosus. Next base: position 30,074 of record VZQC01011925.1, on the reverse strand, counting down.
GTATCAAGGTCAAGGTCACCTAATTGTCACAGGAAATTATTTGAATTGGACGTCTGGTCAGCATCTTCTGGGTTAGCTGAAGCTCTCTAAGGGACCCTTTCTTTGCCATCTCTTATTCTTGTGTGTCTGACAGCTGATATTGAACATTTGCAAGTTGGTCAAAGCTCTCCACTCCATTAAGAAGGGATTAGCCATGTTTTATCTAATATCAATTGCTGAAAAGCTTCTTTGCCAGAATAACAATAGAGTAACAACAACAGCTGATATTGAATGCTTATTTGCCAGGTACCAGGATAAACCCTTTATCTGTATTATTTCATCCATAGTCCACAGCAATTCACTAACTAGCTGTGGTCAAACAAAGAAAACAACAAAAGGGTTGGTTTGCTCTGTGCCAGCTGTTTCTCAGACTCCTTTTCCCACATGGGACAAAGGCAGTTATCCTGTGACTTTCACACATAGACAAGAGGCTCCAGCCCCTCTGGGTGTGGAACATCTGCCACAGTGACTTAACATGCTCAACAGTACCCATTCTTTTCAGTAAATCCAGAGATCATTAGGCATTGTGCTCGGCATTTAGTCAGTACTATCTCATTTAATCTTTAAAGTTTGGGTGGTATTTTTGTAGCCCAAGCAGCAGACATTGAGAGATTAAGACAGCACCCAAATTCAGCCCAGGTTCACATAATTACAAAATGATATATTTAGGATGTGGTTACAGATCTGCCTGGTTTCAAAGCCAGTGCTCTAGAACAAGCACCATTGACTATAAAAATGGTGATGGTCTTTGACAATACAGGAGTCCCATATTATCTCCATGCCTTTTGCAAGTAATGTTTCTATTTGTGAGATTTTTTGAGTTGGCTGTAGGGCAAAGTTACTGTGTTTCCCCGTGTTATGGTCCATGCCTAGCAGAGCACTCTGTGTGTGAGCATATGAAAACAGAAAAAGAGGGCAAAGTCACTTGTTAAGCCTGATGAACTGGGACCCTCATGGGGGAAGGAGAAAAATGACTCCCACAAGTTGCCCTCTGACCTCCACATGCATCCACACACACTAATAAGTTAACTTTCAAAAAAAGATATGAGCCGGGCATGGTGGTGCACACCTTTAATCCTAGCAGTTGGGAGGCAGAGGCAGGGGGATCTCTATATCTCTATGAGTTCAAGGCCAGCCTGGTCTACATAGCGAGCTCCAGGCCAGCTGGGACTAAAAGGGAGACCCTGTCTCAAAAAGAAAAAAAAAAAAAGAAATGAAGGGCTGAAAACAAATCAGCCTATAAAACAGTCCAATTCACCATAGCTTGTTATGAAAGGGTATTCAATTAAGGTTCATCTCCACAACTACTTGAGGAGTATGGCTCGATCCATAAGCAGCTGTCCCTTGCTGGCTGGGATCCTCCTTCTCATTAAAGTCAGGGTGCCCTTTTGGCATATTGTGATGGCTATTTCATCTCCTCCCATGGGATACAAATTAGGCCCCATTTGGGGAACTCCAGAAGACAGGCAGTGAGGTTTATGCTCTTGGGCCCATGGAGAGAATGTGCTGCAGTGCCCCACTGCATCACTGACATATGTGCCATCCAGCCCAGCCCCACTCTTGGCTTCCTCTTTCACCATCCTAGACTACCAGGTCTGTAGATGCATCATGCTCCTTCCTGAGCCTCAGGGCATGCTGTCACCAGTATCTGGAGTTCTCTTCCTGTTTGTCTGGTTAGCATCTGTTCATCTTTCAGCTCCTGGTAGAATGTAAGGTTTATGCTGTTGTCTCCTTTTGCCAGCAAATCAGCACCATGGGCTTACAAGGAATTTGTGCATATGAGGGATTCAGGATTGAACCTTGGGCCCTGTACATGGTGGGCAAGTGCTCTACACTGACCCTCCTGTGCACGCTGGGCAAGTGCTCTACCCTGAACTCCCTGTGCATGCTGGGCAAGTGCTCTACCCTGACCTCCCTGTGCATCCTGGGCAAGTGCTCTACCCTGACCTCCCTGTGCATGCTGGCCAAGTACTCTACACTGACCTCCCTGTGCATGCTGGGCAAGTGCTCTACCCTGACCTCCCTGTGCATGCTGGGCAAGTGCTCTATCCTGACCTCCCTGTGCATGCTGTGCAAGTGCTCTACACTGACCTCTCTGTGCATCCTGGGCAAGTGCTCTACCCTGACCTCCCTGTGCACGCCGGGCAAGTGCTCTACACTAACATACCTTCTTTTTTACTGTTTGAGACACTAAATTGGTCTCACTAAATTGCCCAGGCTGGACTTGAACTCACCCTAGCTTAAGCAGACCCTCTACCTCGGCCTCGCCAGTAGCTGGGGGCAGGGTGTACTACTAGGCCCACTTTATTTATTTATTTATTTTTCGAGACAGGGTCTCCCTGTAGCTCCGGCTGTCTGGAACTCCCTCTATAGACCAGGCTGGCCTTGAACTCACAAAGATCCGCCTGCCTCTGCCTCCCAAGTGCTAGGATTAACGGTGTGCGCCACCATGCCCGGCCCACTTTATTTTTTATTTATTTTTTAGTATCTCCTGGCTGAGTACCCAGGGGTCCTCCTTTACAGGACTGATGGAGGTAGACTCTGAAGTTGATAAACTCTTCTGGGAGGCCACCCTGGTTTTAAGGCATTTAGTCAGCCCAGCCATGATGCATACATCACTATTCTCTAGCATGTGGAGGTTGTTAACTAGGATTCTTTTCCTGGATGCCTAGGTGATGAACATCTCTGCAATGTGCCCTAACAGAATCACACCAAATGTCTTAAGGAAAGAAAGTTCCAGAGGGAGGCTCACAAAGCAGAAATGACAAACCTGTCTATCATCAGCCAGAGTGTGTCAAGCATCTGTCCTTGGGCTCATACAGCACACTCAGCTCTAAGTATTCTCCTGGCACCTTTTGAGTAAAACTAGTTTGGGGGCTTACGTATTATCTTGATTCAGAATTATTCTTTGGGGTTGTTTCTATTTATGTTTAAAAGGTCTGTTCACAAATTCTTTTTTTTCCCACATAAATTTATTTTAATTTTTTTAACAAATCTAGACCCGTGCCCCCCCACATTCCCCCACCACGCCAGAGCTCATGCATTCTGCCAAACATGCTTTTCATCTCTTTCTGTCTTTTTCAATATTCTCCATGAGGAAGTTGACTGTTTTGAGCAGAAGTTCACTGTTTCAGTCAGTTCTTTGATGCAGTCCTGTTGTTGTTGTTTCCAATATGCATCACTCCTAACTGCTTTGGACAAAAGCTCAGGGAGCCATACACAAGAAATACTTACATCTAGGTAATTGGCACTAGCATCCATAGATGAGGGATACCATTCTTCGTTTGTTTTTCTGGGACTGTGTTACTTCACTCAGCATGATGTCCTCTAGCTCCAGCCATTTTCCTGCAAAGCTCATGTTGTCGTCTTTCTTTACTGCTGCATAGAATTCCATTGTGTAGATGTACCACATTTTCTCTATCCACTCATCAGTTGAGGGGCATTTGGGTTGGTTCCAGCTCCTTGCTATTGTGAAGAGAGCTGAAATAAACATGG